>OX421976.1:31264041-31739917 GCA_949128135.1 Parasteatoda lunata | reverse complement strand
AGATGGTTCGAAGAACATGACGGTGACTTTACCTTGTTTCGTAGGCCCACACAATCACCAGATCTCAATCCAATAGAGGAGTTTCGGGATGAGGGCGAACGGGACATCAAGCAGCTGGATCCAGTGCTATCTGACAGACCTGAAAAGTGCAGTTAATCGGATATGGGATAAAATTCCTTCTACCGTCTACCAACATCTCATAGAATCTATGCCAAGAAGATTTCTAGTGGTGTTACCGATTAAAGGTGGTCCAACAGTGTATTGAGGTGGAGGTCATAATAATTTTTACACTATATATATATATATATATATATATATATATATATATATATATATATATATATATATATATATATATATATATAAAATGATTTATGCTTTTAACAAATTTCAATAAATTAAAAAATATATATATAACATAATCAATATGTATATAATAGGGTTTTAGAGTTAAGAAACATTTAAAGTATATTTTGTTTTAATAAAAAGATTTTTAGTAATCCAAATAAATTACTCAGATTTGAAAATAAAGGTTCTTGTTGTTGAAAACCATATTAATAACAAACTTGTTGACCAATCAGTAGTTATGATACATTGATCAGTAATAGGTACTGATAGTTTAAATATTGAATATAATGCATAACATGAAAAGTGAATGAAAGAAGATATATATATATATATATATATATATATATTGTATGTATAGTGGACACCTTTATATTCCTATATAATCTATGGCAAAAAAAATTTATTTTATCATCTCTAAAAGCTAGTCATCCTGATGCTGCACCTTTTTACACTAGTTACATTTTATTCCATCATTCCAATCTTTTTCTCAGAGAAAGCGCTGATCTGAGAATCAAATGGAAATTCAAAGGGCGAATATTAAAACCCGAGAGCTTAAAAATGAAGAGTGGTGGCCGAGTTTATATTGATGAAGCGGACACTTTGCATATTAAAGAATTGAGAAACACAGACGCTGGAGAATATATATGTACACTTTCTGGCATTGAAATTGGTTTAATCCGACTGAAAGGTAAACAAATCAGTATTTTTCGAAGCTCTTTTCGTCAAAGAAAATAAAAAAGCCTCATTTAAGTGCCTTGCCCTTGATGGAAAACTCTAATTTTAAACTATATAGACCATCTTGCCGAAAGACCATCTTGAAATTATCTGGGATTTAGAACGGATCTTTATCTGTTCTTTAGATTTTTTAAAAAGTTGCCAATTTGGCGAGATTTTTACACTTCGATGAAAGTTATCAAAATCAATGAACAAGGTTTTTCGAAGTTCTTTCGCCAAAGAAAATAAAAAAAAACTTAAGATTAAGTGCCTTATGCACAAATATGATTTTTAACAATACAAATTCTAATTTTAAACTATATAACTAAAACATTTTAAAAGTTATTACCAAGATCAATGCCTTATTTCCATTTTATGCAAATTTTTACCGGCCCAGATAATACAGCATTGGAGCAAGTTATTAAATAACAAAACGTTAGGCCACAAAAGCTTTTCATTTTCTTGAAACTGTGGCTTTTCTCCATATTGATGTTTTGCGCCATTTTCAGAATAAACATAGAGGTCGCTGGCTAAAGATAAGCTTGGCTTGATCTAACGTTCATGAGTAACTGTTGCAAACTCACATCAGTAATGAAAGTAGCAAACTATTCTCAAAAAATCATCATTTTATGCAATTACAGAGCCTTCGAAAATCTAAATTCTAAATCTTTATGAGTCCAGATAATGCAGAGTAGGGAGTAATTTTTTAAATATTAAAAATTAAAAGGTTCTCTGCACTGGACTGATCGTTAAGATACGGTTCCCAGTAGAACACCGAAGTCAAGATTCACTGGCTGCTATCAGTGTGAGGGGGGGACCACTTTGATCACCCTGCAAAGGGACCGAAGGTGTGCGATATCGGTCCTCGTTAAACTGTTCCACCATGAAGTAGTCGACCTCGCGTGTAGGTCGTTGGGCTACCGAAGTACAGGGGCCATCTCCTCGACAGGATCAAAATTATGATAGTATGTCTTCAGATCATCCTCAGGGATGTTTCCCAGACCGTCGTCAATAACCCATTGAGCAGCTCTAGTGAGACGGAAATTAACTACAACAACTCCCTTTCCACAAAACTATGGCATTTTTTTTATAGTGACGTGTTGCGCCATTTTCAAAATTAACTTAGAGGGCACTAGCTAACGAAAGTCTAAACTTGTCTAAACAGTCATGAATAACTGTTTCGAATGACAAAGCCTTCGAAGAACAGACTTATGCACATAAATTGGATTACTAACCCTTTATGCCATGTGTTTGAGTCAAGAGGATCAAATAGCCAAATTAATTTCATTTTTAAGCGAGATAAATCATAGACGCTAGAACTGGAATTAGCTGTATAAGATGTAAGTGACAATGCAATGGAACTAGCTACATTCCATACACAGGGTAACGACATTAAATATAACTTTAAATAATATAAGCAGCGATATAAAAATTAAAAAACTTGAACCAAAAACAAGAGGGAAAAAGCTCACTTGGGTCATTAAGTAGCTAGGTAAGTACTTTTATTTACGACGCACTAGAGCTACACAATGGGCTATTGGCGACGGTTTGGAAAACATCCCTGAAAATGATCTGAAGACATGTCATCTCAATTTTGACCCTCTGCAGAGGGGATGTCTCCCCTGCTTTGGTAGCCCGATGACATGCGAGCGAAGTCTAATACTTTACGGTAGAACAGTTTAACGAGGACTGATACCGCGCGCACCCTCGGTCCTTACGCAGGCTGATCAAAGTGGTCACCCACCCGCACACTGACCGTAACTATCGATGCTTGACTTCAGTGCTCTACTGGAAACCGTGTCTTTACGATCAGTCCAGTGCTGGACGACATTAAGTAGCGCGGATTGTATTATTATTAGCAATTAAGTAGCGTGAATTGTATTATTATTCGTAATCAAGTAACGTGAATTGTATTATTATTCGTAATCAAGCAGCGTGAATTGTACTATTATTCGTAATTAAGTATCGCGAATTGTATTATTATACGTAATTAAGTATCGCGAATTGTATCATTATTCGTAATTAAATAGCGCAGATTGCATTATTATTCGTAACTAAGTAGCCTGAATTGTATTATAATTCGTAAATAAGTAGCTTTGAACCTGTAGACGTATTTTGCAAATGCACCCGAAAATCCCAAAAAAAATTTTTGTTATTATTAAGCATCATGCATAGCGCGTGCCCAAAAAGTTAATTATTATAGTTTGAAAAAAATAATTCTGATTATCTCCATAAAATTTCGTAATCACGGGGTCCTCAACGATCATTCCATAAATAAAGAGCCAATCATTGTATTGTTTTTCGTAATAACATTAGTATCTGTATTGATATATTGTTTTGAGGAAATTTTTACTTCTACATTTTACTTTGCTTGTGGATGGCAGGTCTTGCAATCAAAATTTCGAGCACATTTCAACTAGTTAGAATACAGAAATTTTAACTAAGTATTTACAATACATTGAATGACTTTCTGTCAACTGCAAGGAGAATTTCTCTCGCTAGGTGAAATTTCGAACCCTTTCCGACTAGCTAAAGAACACAAATGGACTTCAGTGCTGAATGACAATACAATTTTGAATCGTTCCCTGGCCACAAGATGAATTTATCGCAATAATATTGCCATTCAAATTTAAACCATTTTCTGATTTTTAAAAATTCAAGTTACCAGACAAACAAAAATAAAACTTCAACAATACTAGTATTAAAATAAAGTTTTTAAAAACCAAGTTTTTCAATTTGATAAAGTTGAAACAATTTTAACTTTGTCACCCAAAGTGAGAAATGAAAGCACTATTTTCGTGCTAATGTTCACATGAAAAACGCAGCTCCTTTTCTAAGTGAAAATTGTTTCTTTTTTTTTTTTTTTCAGTTAAATCCGCCCATGTTGCTTTTGGTAAGTAACGTTTATCTACATACTTGATACTAAAGTGAATTTTCAAATTCTCATGCAAACAAAAATTCAAATTCGAAAAACATCTCTACATACAAACCATTTCATGGTCAAACAAAAATGCCCGTATCATGCTTTCATAAAATAAAACACTCCTCCCCCTCCTTTCATAAAATAATACACGTCTTATAATGGCGGTTATCTGAAACTTGTGTGAAATATGAAAGCATTTATTTTCATAATTCTTTCAGATATTACAAACTGATTTGCTTATGTATAAATTTAACTATAAAAACTACAATTTATTCTTTAAAATAACTACTGTTTATTCTTTAAAATTACATATGTATAGATTTTTAATTTCGTGTAGTTAAAAATGCCTCTTATGCTTCTTTTTTTGCCACATTTGTAAGTTTCTATTTTTATTTGGAAATGTTGCAATATAAACCCATTGATAAGAGGAATGAACACGTTGCAGCAAAAAAAAAAAAAAGCAGAAAAAAAGGACGAACAATTTTTTATATAATTTTATTAAAAAGAAATAAATTAACAGAATATAGTAAATAATATTAATAAGAGTAGACTTTTACTAGTAAATGAATCAAGTTGGCTTCAAAGTGATCGTCTTTTATAGCAATGCTGAGGAGCAAACGCTTATTGAAATTTTCAACAAGCCTTCTACCTTTTAATCTGTCCCATTCCCGCCGAAACGATTACTTAAGAGAGTCTAAACTTTTTCGTGGTTTAGTGCTGGCCTAGATTCCAAAAGGACCATAAACTGTAATCCATGGGATTGAGATCTGGTGAGTTGGGTGGCCAAATCTCAAATATCAGTTAAAATATTTTGGCAATGTTCAAGAATGACCGGGGTGCTTTCAGCGTCTACAGAATAGTTCCTATCGTTCTGAGAGGTATGAGCTCACTGGATGATGATGAGCTTCTAATCAGAGAAAAGGAATCACTCCTAGCTCTGACTTGCAGCCCATTGCTGATAAAGAAACCAGATTTATTAGTAAAAGTCTACTTATACTATATATATATATATTTTTTTTTTTTTTTTAATGAAGTTACATTAAAAATTGTTTGTCTGAGTTTTACTGCAACACCCTGTAATTAAAATATTGATAAGGCTATCGAATTCCAATACATTGGCTGATAAATTTTTAAAATCCTTGGCGAAAATATAGACAAAAAATTATACACATTGAGGGTAGGAAATAAATTTTAGGTGTAAGGGACAAAAAGTTTCAAAACCTGACGAATCATTAATAAGAGAGATTAAAAATAACAAACCTTATAGCATCAAAAATCTGTATGAGGTGACAGGTAAACGTCTTCAAATTTCATCCAGCAAAAAAACTGGTTTCATTGGTTTAATGCCACCTTCCTCAATAGTGATTCATTGCATATTTATATCTTTTTTTTTCTACCTTAAATATTAATTAGTAACTTATAATGTGCATTTCTTTATTTTTAATCAGTTTTTAAAAAAATAAATTTAAAAAACTTATAAAAATAAAAAAAAGGGCTGAGATTATGACACAAGAATATGCATTTACAAGGACTTGCACAAAACATGCCACGATGTGACAAATGAATAGAGTTATTGCTAGTCAACCAAATTTTGTCAAGCTCGCCTTGATAACTTATCGAAACTATGTATTAGTCACTAAAATAACTTAGAAAAAAGATTATAAAATAACAAACAAAATTTAAATGCTTAAAAAAACTTTTTTTTTTTCCCCCTTCACAGATCCTACATCCAATTTCGGAATATTCACTATAGGAATGACAATAGGATCTTTGATATGGCTGATTTTAACATGCGTTAAATGTAGATTGTATAGGTTGCAAATAAAGGCCCAGCAAAAACGAAATCAGGAAAGATACGATTCAGAAATAAGTTCTGAAGAAGAAGCTCTCCTTCAAACAGAAGAAAAGGTGTCTAATGATTCATCGACTTCACCCGAAACAGATTCTAATGATACTTTTAATGCAAATGAAACAAATTAATGTAAGAATGTGACAAAGGACGTGTTCCAAAGAAATAGAATTATGAACTCATATAAAAATTATTAAATTAAAATTTCTTTTGCTTTTATTTATTTCTTGTATGTTCATTTTTAATGTCAAAAAATTCTTATTCTTTGATCTATACTTTAATTTTAAAATTATTTATTATAAATAAAGTAATTATTGAAAATCATAACAAATAATTGAATTCAAATCTTCCTTAAGTGAGAATGCATCAGAAGTAGAAAGTTTTTAATATTAGAATTGAGTACCATTATTCAACCTTATTCTAACGTAAGATTGAACATAATATTGCACAGTTCGGATTCATATTTTGTATTTATTTTATAACACAAGTGAAAACCAATATTTGATCAATATCATTATTTAAAATTTTAAATCAAAAATTTTATAATGGAAAATCAAATCACAATTAATAATTCTTTCTCTCAAGAAGTTAACTGAAGAAGCCAGTTCCCTAATAGAATTACTGCTTTTATTTAATCCAATTCCAACAGAAGAGAAATTGGTTTGAAATAATGCGCATTTCTGATTCAATTTTGTATTAATATTTGCAGAGATTGTAAGAATTCTTAAGAAAAAGTTGAGCAACATAAAATTTGGAGATGCATATATACAACAGAGTGCATAGCCAAATCTTTCAACAAAAAATAAGTACCTTTTAAGTACTTTTTAAGCACGCCAAAAAATATTTTTAAGCAGTATATACTTTAAGAAAATGCAAAATAATTTTCAAAGACTTTAGATTTATTTCATATTTCATCAAACATGTAAAATGATTGACGCTTTCATTCGCTATGGACCAACGGTACACCGAAATAAATTGTGAAAACGTTGAACAATGTGAATAGCACGCTTTTGCATAATACATAGCGAAAATCGACAAAGAAAAAAAATCTCATTTTGGAAAAGGGAAAATTAAGCACTCTTTAAAAACACCCAATGAAAAAAGCATCTTTAAGCACTTAAAAAATTGAAAATAAGCAAATTTAAGTACTTTTTAAAAACGCTACGCACCATGTACAAGGACATATTATGCAAATTATAATTGGAAATTATAAAAAATTTTAAAAGTGTAGTACTTTTCCTATAAGAATGTGTTGAATATATTTTTAGAATGAGGGTAACATCATGATATATTTTTTCATTCAAAATCACATCATCTTAGCAAAATAATTATCTACACTCATTGTTTATTGACGTAATGATCAAAAACCTCACTCTGCCCATTGACTACTTTTAAAATAATTAATTATCTTTTGCAGTTTATTAAGACGTCGACAATCGCTAATGAAAGTCTGGGTTGAAAATAAAGTTTATCAATCAGGGTTGCATAGCTAAAAAATATTAGGAATGGCTGATATACGTAAAAAAGAAGACACATGAAAAAAAAACATTATGAAGAGCGCAAATCGAAAAAAATTAGGAGAAAATGCAAACAGAAACACACAATTCAATACAAAAGAAATATAATCAAAAAATTTATTTAACAATGACAATCTTTACACATACATAAAAAAAAAACACATCATGATTAATCGACTTTTGAGGAATGAAGAAACTAGTTACAATTAAAATCATCAGTCCATCTCAAGACTTGTGTTTGTTAAGAGCTTCCAACAGCTCATCGGCATCTTCGGCTGTTTTAACTCTAATCAGCATGGGAATAGCCTCCTGAGAATCTGGCTTTTTGGCATCCATTGGTGGATTAGGTATGCAAACCAATAACACATTGTTTTTACCAGTTCTAGACATTGGTAGGGAAGCAGTCAGCATTATGTTGAGCAATATATTACCTGAAATAAAAATGTAACTTTAACAAATCACACTATTAGAATGAGTAGAACATAAAAATTTCTTTAAGGCATTAATGTTTTTTAAAGCTGTACCTTTGATAGCAATTCACCAACCCTTGCTGGTAATTCCCCAACATAAGTAATTTGAAGTACAGTGAAACCTCTCTGGAGCGACCACTCTCCGTTGCACAGTAAAATGGGCGCTGATGGAGGTTGGTCGTTCTTAGAGGTTACCTCCATTGACTTTAAAATTGTTATCGAAGGTATGATTTTTTGCAAATGATTTTAATTTTAGTCAAGTTCTTGATGCGGAAATGCCTCTTCTGTTGGTATCATAAAAAGATGGATATAAGATTATATAATTGGAAAGATGATATAATTATGTGTAAAAACAAATTTGTTAATTATGAATGATAAAGCTATTTTAAATAAAGAAACAATTATGTTCTTTGTTCAAGTTTGCATAGATTTTTATATCACAAAAATTAGTTAGCTTTAAAAGGTAAGAAGAGGTTGTTGATTGGAGATGCTTGTATTTTTTTTTTAAATAACTTTTTTTTTTTTTAATTTCACTTAGCACACTAGATATTAATAGCATCGTCTTTAGTGCACTCTGACTGCAACATGAGGTATTGTCAAAAAGAGCTCTCTAAATAAGAGCCTCACACAAATATTTTAAATACATTTTAATCTACTTATTCATTTTGTTAAATTTTTTGTTTTGATATTCTTTCCAGTTTCCTTCTTTGACCTTTTCCACATTCGGGGTGGATGCTCTCCCGGTCGCTGGGGGAGGTTTTAATGGTCTCTTACAAAGGTTTCCTTTAACACTCAGTTTATGGAAAAAATTCCGGGCCTCCAAAAAGTGGTCATAAATAGAGGTAGTCTTTCCTGGAGGTTTCACTTATATGTAAAAAGTGAGTTTAGATAAACCTAATGCAAACCATAAAGTTTATCAAATCAAAACCAAAATATGGTAGTGCTGACGTAAAATATCCTCGCCATTAGGCTGACCATGGAAGGTTTTCGTGGTTTTCCTCTCAATGTAATGCAGATACGGGTTTGTTTCATCAAAAAGTTCACCGGGAAGGCAAATTTCTCCCAATACCTGATCCAGGAATTCTCTTTTCTTCTGGATTGGGCTCAAAACTACAAGGCTATGGAGTTAAACATTGGTAGTTGTAGACCCAAAAAATAGAGTCGGCTGTTCAAGGACGGTTATATAATAAAACTTCAAGATACCAATGGAAGGGAATTTTAATTTGCAATAAAGTTTCTCTTGCGGGATAGTGTCCTCTTATGAAAAAAATCTTTAAATACAACTTTAACATTATAAAACATATGCGTACTTTTTTTTTTAAAAAAGAAAACAGAGAAGTACCTAACATGCCTTATTTAAAAGTTGTCCAAAATGAATAGAATCAATCAAATATTTTGAAAAATACACATTGAATTGAAAATGTAAAAAATATAGTGTAAAATGTTTTCTAAGACTCCATGAAATCGCAATGTCGGTAACTTATTTAGGTACATAGGTAAAGCAATAGTTGTAAAATGAAGATGGTCTGAAAATTGGGCATTGTCCCCATATGCGATCTACCTTACTTAACAGTGTAATCAGGGATCTGTTTAGAAGAAATTTGGGTCTGTTAACGGACCCTTCACAAAATATCTTTTCATAAAAACGGACCCTTCACAAAATATTTTAACTTAAAAACGGACCTTTCACAAAATGATTTTTCCTTTAATCGGACCCTTCACAAATTTTTTTATATTGATTATTGCTTTGTTAATAGAATAAACCCTTTCCAGGGCAGAAAACAAGAAAGATGGATGTAAACGAATTACCGTATATTCCGGCGCATAACGCGCCCCGGCGTATAACGCGCACCCGTAATTTCTAATACTTTTTTTAAATTTTAAGATATACTCTTCGTATAACGCTCACGAAAATTAGGATTGTACATGTGCAATATTTCGTCTTTCAAGATCGTAAATAAAAAGTTTTTTTCCCTATCTTTTGCAAAAATAAAAGAACTGAATTTGACATGTATGTGAGGGTAGAGTTGAAAGAGTAATAATGTGATTCTGAGAAAAGAGATGTAGTTGTATTCAGCAGTGCATGTGTGTGGAAGAATGTTGTTCCCCACATTCTAGAAGTAAGGGGGGGAGGGTTATCTGGAATGCTGTCTATTGTGTATGTCTCAAAAGCATACCACGAATCAGGAGACAAAACGTAATTCCTCTTCGGCCAATCGCACCATTGGATGTCCTGCCTTTGAAAAGTAAACATTGTAAACTTCAAGAATTCAGCGTAGTTTTTAGTAGTAGACATGGCTCCTATCAAACGAAGCAAACACAGCGCTGGATTTAAATGCAAAGTAATTCAGTTTGCGAAAGAAAGTGGAAATCGGGCTGCGGCGAGACATTTTGGTATTGGGGAAAGCTCGGTGCGTGAATGGAAGAAAAATGAACAAAAAATAATGGATATGCCTAAGGATAAGTGTGCATTGCGTACAGGACTAGCAAAATGGCCGGTGTTAGAGGAAAATGTAGAAAACTGGATTTTGGAAAATCGGCAAAATAGCTTGATTGTAACAAGAAACTGTGTTCGCTTGTTTGCTCTAAAATGGGCAAAGATTAATCCACACGAGAGTGAAAATTTCAAGGCTACTGTGAGTTGGTGTAGCCGATTTATGGCTCGAAAAAATTTAGTTCTACGTGAAAAAACCAAAGTATCACAAAAACTACCAAAAGACTTGGATAGTAAATTGTTAAGTTTTCAAAAATATATTATAGAACTGCGAAAAAAAAAGGAATATTTACTTTCGCAAATAGGAAATATGGATGAGACCCCAGTCATGTTTGACATGATCGGTAATAAAACAATTGATTTAAAGGGAGTAAAATCTGTCAACGTAACAACAACGGGACATGAGAAATCTCATTTCACCGTAGCCCTTTCTTGCTTAGCGGATGGAACGAAACTAAAACCAATGGTTATTTTTAAGAGAAAAACTTTTCCCAAATGTAATTTTCCAAACGGTATTTTTGTTCATGTCCACGAAAAAGGCTGGATGGACGAAAATGGTGTTAAATTGTGGGTAAAAAATGTCTGGCAAATCCGTCCTGGTTGCGTAAGAAAACCAGAAAGCCTTTTAGTGTGGGACATGTTTAGGTCCCACCTTACAGATAATACAAAAGAATTGTTGAAAGAATGTAACACCGATATGGCAGTTATTCCGGGTGGATTGACACCATTAGTTCAGCCATTAGACGTCTGCTTAAACAAACCATTTAAAGCCAATTTAAAAAAACAGTGGAACACTTGGATGTTGGAGGGCGAGAAAACCTTTACGAAAGGAGGACATATGCGTCATGCAAGTTTGGAAACAGTGTGCGAATGGATATTAAAAGCATGGGATGAAATTAAGCCTGAGATTGTTAGAAAATCATTCAAAAAATGCAGCATTTCAAATAATCTGGACGGATCAGAAGATGACTGTTTATTTATGGATGAGGGTAACACAGATGATGAAGACGAAACAGATTGTGATGACGTGCCTGAAGAAATAACGGAAGACGAATATAATGAACTATTTATGTAATAACGAAAATGAATAAAGTATATAGGTAAAGGTATGTTATTTCTTTAAAATAAAGTTTTTTTCTATATTAAATTTTTTTTAATCAATAATTTTTTATATTCGGTGTATACCGCGCACCCGTAAATTCCAATAATATTTTTTGTATTAAAAGTGCGCGTTATACGCCGGAATATACGGTAAGTTTTGTCTTCGGCAGACGATTCTTCCATTATTCATCCGAAATGAATATTCTGCGTTCAGCAGTATAGGCTAAATACCAAATATTTGTCTGTTGCATCTCTAATTTAGAAGCAGCAATTGCTGTTTATTTTTGAAAATTCAATTTTTTTTATTATTATTTAACAGTGCCGAGCATAATCTTGTATCTATTTACTGGACCCTATTTCCACAAATTCATAAAAGCGGACCCTGCTTGAAAGAATGCGAGTAATTTTTTCACAATTTCACGAAAAACGGACCTTTCACAAAATTTATGGACAGACCCCTGGTAATTATTTTACAAATTGATAGGCAGCACCACTGTTGCTGTTATTACACATTTTTTCTTCTGCAATTTTATATATCTTCCGACATTTTCTAATTTCTGGCTATGTTGCATAACATTCGGAAAGTATAAGTATAAATCATTGATAAAATAAAATAATAATTGTTTGTATAATCAGGGGTGATTGTGAACCCAACACAAAAATTCTGAATATTTCGTTGAGTAAAGTAATTAATGACGTACTTAAAAAAATTAATGTCTTTATAAATTTAAATCATTGATATTTTCAAAACCTGAAATTCTACATTAATTATATGCAGTATAATTTAAGTTAATAATTATGTATTATAAGTTTACTTTTATCTATAATCACATTTATTATTCTACCAGAAAAAATATTTACAAATATGAAAGAGATGCCAAATATAAATTCTAATTCTAATATTTTTAAACAAAATATACAGAAATTTTTTTTACATAAATGGGATTGATAATTTCTTGTATGTAATTTCTGGACCTCAGATTTCCCCATCGCGGTTGGTGAAAAATCAGGAAATCCGGATTTTTCCGGATAACAATCATCTCTGTATAATGTTCACATTTCATTTTAATTATAGTATTTAATTCATTTATTATATATTTTATTTTTAAAAAATATTGCAATAAAAAATTTTCTATCTTATTGATCCATAAAGTAACTACAATAAAGTAGATGGCATACTAGAACAATACTGAAAATTGTTTGGGTGGAGAAATAGATGTCAGATCATCAAAACAAAAATAAACTTGTTTGATATTATAAAAATCTCTCTATATACACCAAATTCAACCCTTTTCCTCAAATTATTCTTAATAAATGCATTCTCTGATGAAGAGGAGTAAAACGAAGTCTAGTTTGGTATCATTGAACGCATTATTTAAAAATATTTCAGACATGTATTTTAGATTTTTGGTTTAATGTTTACTTCTTGAAATAATTTAACACTCTGTAAATCACAGTAACTTCAGCATTTTACTGAAACATTAGTCATTTATAGCTTCATAATAATCAAAGCTTCTTAGAAAAGACAGAATATTACATTATTATTATTCAAAAATAACATGTAGTATTTATCCATATATAAAAATATCTTCAGTTCTTTCCCCAAACTTGTAATAAAAACAAAAGCAAATATACATTTATCTATTCTTTTTACTTAAATTTTAATTTCATATTACAATAAAATAAAGTCAAGTTGTTCGAAAAAGGCAGTCACCCCAGAATAAAAATAGTTATTTTCGAATATTCACCATTTTTTAATAATTTCCCAACATTTACTAGCTCATAACTATCCAGTTACAAAAATTAAAATTTTTGCAATAATTCAAAAATAACCAGCTATTAATTCTATATTTTGCATTTTTATGACAATTTAATTTTTTAATCATAACTAAAATTTTAATTACATATTACAAAAAATAAAGTAAAGTTGGCTGAAAATACTAGCTCTGTTTCTATTCAGTGACAAAATTAACATTTTTTGCAATAATTCAAAAATAACTAGCTCTTAGTTTAATATTTAGCATTTTTATGTTAATTCATTTTGATTTTTTAATCATAACTCAGAAAAGAATCAAAGATGCATTAAATATGTATTTTAAGAAACCCTTAATCGACACTATTTATTAAAAAGAAAAATATTATTAAATTAATAAAATATTACTATAATTTAAAAAAACATTTTATAATTACATTGTTTCATTTATTTGGTTATTGCTTTGAATATAGAATGGTAAAAAATAGAATTTTAAGCACTTTGGAATTTGTTATTTTTAATGCAATTGAACTCTTGAAAAATTTATTTAAAGCCAACTGACAGACACTTTTTAATAAAAACAAAAACTTGGAACAAATATTTAAAAAATGAATGTGTTATTTTTACTATTATAAAAAAAGAATGTTAGAAAATATGCAGAGTGTAAAAAAACAAAATGGAAAAATTTATTTAAACACGCCAAACCAAAGAGTGCACTAAGGACAAAGTACTTTTATAACAATAAATAAAACTATCATCAATTTAATATGAATAAGACAATGATTAATTTTTGTTAGTATAGAAATGAAATATCAGGGGCTAAGTTTTCAAAAATGATTTAACCATTACAGTGTTATGATCAGAATATGTCCAGTTACATAATCTTTTGCAAAAGCATCTTAGTTTGAGATTTCTCTACTCCTAAATTAGACCCAAAATCTTTATGAACTCGGTATGTCCAGACACAGTCCACATAGAACAATATTGAGTGCTAAAAAGTGCTAATATCATCTTTGGGAGAGGGTTCAGTGTTGTACTATGGAACTCGGGTGATTGTGAGCCCAACTCAAAATTCCTGATTTTTTTTGAGTAAAATCATTAATGATGCATTTCAAAAAAATAATGTCTTTATAAATTTAAGTCATTGATATTTTCAAAACATAAAATTCTAAATAAATTATAATATTTAAATGAATAATTATGTATAAGTTTACTTTTATATTTAATCACATTTATTATTTTACCAGAAAAAATAGTTCCAAATGAAAAATATGCCAAGTACAAATTCTAGCTCTAGTATTTCTAAATAAAATATACAATAATTTTTATTTTTAAATTTAATCGATGATTCCTTGAAACTTCTGGACCTTGGATTTCCGGATCACAATCATCTCTGATGGAAGGAGGGAGTGATAGATGTTACACTTATTTACATTGAACCTCATAAGCTAAAATTCGTTACTTTCCAGGTTTCTTCCATGATTTTTCTAGAGTTTGGCCAAAAATTGCATAATCCACTAACTTTTTTTTCCCCAAAAAAATCAATTCCATGACAATAACAACAGGTCTCTCTAAAACCAGAGCCCTATCTGCTTAAAAAGAAGCTCAGTAACATAGAAAGGATTTTTTTTCCTTATTTATATTCTACAGTTGGATTGAACCCTCTGAGCATTAGGCTTGGCATTATCTGAACTTAAAACAGCAAGTTCTGCATCAAGAGACTAGTTTTCCCAATGAATGATATTAAATGAGAAAGTAGAGCATCAAAGGAAAATTTCGGTACATAATTTTATTTTGAAACTCAGCATTAGGGAGTTAATAAACATAAAATTTTTAAAATTTTAAAAAAATAATCCATTTATTTAAGGAAATAAATTGAACTATAATAATTTATAGATAAAAGCACATCTCAAGGCATTATATTGAAATGAATGTTAAATATCCATCTTTGAAATTTTAAATATCCATCTTTGAAATTACAAAACAGTATCATTATTATTTATTTAGCACTCTTAAACATAACATTTTGATGAAATTAAATATTTAACCTCTAGCGAAGTAGCTTGTCTGTTAAGGATCAAATTATAAATTTTGAAAAGTATAAATTAAAAAATTTATATAAAATAAATATAATCATTAGGATAAATAGCAAAGAGTACATTTAAAGAGAATTTCATAAAGAATGATGATTCTTTACTAATTTCACAATAATAAAAGAAATTATCTCAATTTCTATATATGACATTCTATAACATATATTCTTGAAAATTTAGTCTCATTACATTTTTCTAGAAAGAATAAAAAGAAAATGGTATTACCTAAACTGGTATCAGCACGTACAAGCAACTGGGTTTTACCTTCTAAAGATTTTAAATAAAGTGTACCAACTCCTTTATCTGCATATCCCTCACCCTTCTTGAAAAACAACTTACATCTGAAAAGGATTCAACTTATTAAATTATTTTAAAAAATTTCTGAAAAAATATGTCAATTGAAAAGAATTGAAGATATATTACAAAATAATGAACATGATAAATTTTAGAAACCAATTCTACAGTATTGTAAATTATTAGACAAATATAAATGGCATATATAGTGCAAAGAAGAATATATGTCTTTGATTATTGTGGAAAACATGGTATTGAGAAATTTTTTATTTTTACATCTAAAATTGAGCTATGGTTAAATTTAATATTCTTTTAACAGGTTCTGCATTTCACAGATCAATTTATATAAATAGGGATTAGCTTTGAAGCTACAAACAGCTAAAAATGTTGCAATGCATGTATGGAAAAAAAATATTTAGATAGGGAAGCATAACATTTTTTTAGAGAAGGGCCACTTGTACAATAAGAAAAGGCCACACACAGTCATATTGGCTGGAAATGTAATTTTTATGTAAGCACTACGGTTCTAAGAACTAAATTTTTTATCAGTTAACTTATGCATTTGCAGAAAATTACTTTTAACAGTTAAAATCTATTTAAAAAAAACTATGTTTTTTTTTATCAATAATTGATTAATCAACCATACATACATATATATTTAATATTATATTAAATATATATATTAAATATATATATAAATATTTTAAGAGAAATTTTAGAGTTTAAAAAAAAGCCAAAAATTAAAACAAAACCATTATAAAACAAAATCAGATTACACATTTATTTGGTATTATATTTTAGATATTATTTCTATAATTGAATCTTTATAGGTTAAGTGAATTTTAAATAGGAAACTTTTTCTTTCTGAAAAAGTCCACTGAACTATAAAAATTTTTAAACAAAATTGCAAACAGTCAAAAGTCTAAAATTTCGAGTTTTCCTCCACTTTTCAAATTATCCATATTTATTGCAATAACATTGTATTAAAATACAGGAATTCTATGTACTATGTGCAAAGGCATGGCACTAACTGCCGAAAAAATTATGGAAAAATAACCTATATTTAGGAAGAAATATGCACGAATTAATTGTACCAAAAAGGGATTCTTTAAGTACGTGATTAATAACCTGCTTGTCATAATAATATCAAAGTTAAAATAACTGAATCATCAAATTCGCATGAAAAATAATCACAAAAAAAAATATTGCTTTAAATAATGATGAAATCAGCATGTATATAAGTAATTATTCAAATTAATGTTTTAAATATAGTAATAAAAATTGGAATTTTTAAAACCACCGGGTAATGAATCGTAAAAGCTGATGAAAAAATAATTAAAAATTAACTTGGACTTCAGATAAAATCGAAAAAAAAAACAAATCGCACCCAAAAGTGATAATTTAAATGTGCGACTTGAAACTCTTGTGTCGCAATACTATCACATTAAAAATAACGTGACTTTCCATGAAAAAGTGTAGCACAATAACTGCTTTTGAAAAAAAAATCAAACAAATCATTTAAATTTACGATGAAATCGGCAGAAATAAAACATACCAAAAAGTATTAAGTTAATGAACTCACGAACTATAATAAAAGTAGTGGGATTTTAAAAATCATGGTAATTGCCAGTTAGAAAAGGTAAAAAAACGATCCTAACATCACTTGAATTTATGATGATATCGGCAACAATAAAGCTAGTCAAAAAGAAATAACTTAAAATTCAAAATTCACGCATCGTAATATCGTATTATAAATATCGAGTTTCTTCTTAAGACCGTGCAGAATTTCATAGCAACAGTTGAAAAAGCGATAGAAAAACAACATAGATATACAATAGAATCTGCGCAAATTGGCACATCAAAATAGGAAGACCCAATAGTGCAATTGAAATTTTTTTTTTTACATTTCCAAAAACAATTCTTTTCTTGTGTTTAGAAACTCTCACGGGCTGCACATCAACAGTTAAAGATCGCTGGTTGTGCAACCCTAATTTAGAATATCATACTCTCAATAATTTAATGCTGGTACTCTCATTCTTTGAAAGAAAGAAATACCAGAAAATAAAGAAGCATTGATTTGTAAAAACAGATTCTAAAGCACAAATGTATAAAGGTTTAAAAGTAAAGTAATATCCTACAAAAAGTGGAAAGCTCTCTCCGATTCTTAAGATATTTTATGAGCTGAGAACTATGCACACAGATTTGTGAACTTTACAACTAAGACCAACACCTTAACATAAATTTAGGTTTATAATACAACAGAAACTTTTTTGCAAGGCATAATTTTTTAATAAGGAATGTTTTATTACTGTTAAAGGTTTTGAGTTACAGGTTCTAGAATGTCAGAGAATGTTACCTAAACAATTCAAACCATAACAAGATGTAATTATAAATTGAAAATATGAAAGAATATTTAGAGTAAATAAAGAAAAAATTTGATTGATGAACTTTTGACTTATCGAAACATACGACTTATATATTTGCTTAAAAAAATTAAAAGTCAAATAGAAAAAAAAAATGTTTTCTATAATAAAACAAACCTAAATAAAACATAAATATTTACTTATTGTTCTGAAAAAATAATTCTTTTATCAATAAATAGTAATCAAATATTGTTCTCATTAAATTTTAAAAATTACCAAAATACAGGTTGAAAAATAATTTTTCCCATTAAGAAGCTGAAAAAATTCATAATAACAACCTTGCCATGTCATATCTATTTACAAAAAGTATGACTGTAGAAGAAGCAAAAATTTTGCATACCAGCAAGAAAAGTATCCCTCTTTTTAATTAGTAATTTATGAACATGGATACAATGTAATATATTTATTATATTAGTACTTTTAAATTGTGAAAATACTATATCAACACTTTAAAATCTTCCGCATGATTTTTTTCTAATTTAGTCAGCCCATGTTTCAAAATAAAAAATAATTGGTAGCGTAAATTAAGTGCTTTGGTATCAATATGTTTTTCAAACAAAGTCATTTTTTTAGTCATTTTTTTAACAGAAATAGTGAAGAGGGTTCACAATTATTTTCGAGTAAAAACTCTTACATCTACTTTCTAATGTTCATGAACCCCAAATAGGATTGTGTTTCAAAATCCTAAAATAAACAATAATTCAACACTAATAGTTAAGAAAGGTGGTGAATCAAATGCAACTAATAATTTAAATTGTGGTAAAAGCATATTCCTCATAATTCAGTTCAGTCTATGATATAAATTATTATTTTTTAAAAAAATAGAAATGAAGTGTTTTTACCCCTTCTTTTATTTAAAAAAAATCATAGCTTTTGCTTGATATATTTTTATGTTTATCTTAATTTATTATTAAAATTGTAAATGCAAATTTAGTATTAAGGAAATCATACCAACTTTTTTCTAAGCAAAAGAAATGGATATAAATTAAAAGCAACAGAACTGAAACTTGCAACTTAAATGACTGTATAGAATACCTGCAGTAGGTACTAAAAACTAAAATGTTAGTTAAACTAAGCGACTATACTGCGTTTTGTTAGCAAACACTATCCCATAGAAATTCGATTTACTTTATTAAAAAGTTAAAAAATGCAAACACTTCATTCTTATAAACATATCTAGCATTATAAACACTTACTTATTTTATAGTTACAAAACAACTATCTTCATTGACAAACAATAAAAGATTTACAAAAGATAAAGAAATTTCAAACAACCTTCCCAAATAACAGAAGTTGGAACTATGTTTTTAAATAATACTTCTTGTAAAAAAAAAAAAAAATTTTTAAAAACTTTATAATTTTCTATTACGTAATTCCCTGACCAATAGGAGAGAAGTCAATTTTATTTTACAAAAACTTAAAATTAAGTTATTTTAAAATTGATTAAAGGATTTAAAAATTATTACCCATTTAAAATAGAAATTCTGTTATTTGCAAATGACTCAAGAACATCAATTTTTTTCTTCAGAGCAATATGTGAAAAATTAAGCGATAGCTTATCAATTTCCTGTGGAATAATTTAAGTGCAATACTGAAAACTTATAATTTAAATACATTGCTTCAGGGGAAACTTTCCCTAATAACTCTTGAATGGTTTATTCCCTATACAAGCCTGTTGATTCAATTTTTTAAAATTTTTCTGCAATATATTTCATCTTCTTAACCAGTGTTTCCCAAACTGTGGTACGCATACCCCAGGGGTACGGGAACAGTTTAGTTGGGGGTACGCGTTCGTATGTGAAATATCTTGCAACAAACGAAAATTTTAAAAAGTTTTATTTAAAAACAAAGCTAGCCATGAAAATTTACGATTGACTATTTTTTGCAAAGTTAACAGTTAATAATTAGTGGTGTCAACAGCCAGTTGTGATTTGTAACTTTTGTGCAATTTTTTTATAGTAAAATATGCATTCATTTATTTTTATAAGTGGCACACAGCGTTACGAAAAAATTAAAAAGGGTACGCAAAAGTCATAAGTTTGGGAAACACTGTTCTTAACCTTAAACAAAAGGCATTAAATATTTATTACAAAAATACACTACTAAAAAAACATCAATATTAAAAAATGATAATTTATTTTTTAAAGAAATAAAAGCAACAAAACAAGAAAGAAAAAAACCTCAAGCACCAATCTAGGACTTTATTTGAAAGTCAGGCCTTAAGATTTTAAAGTACAATTTTAAATAAATTAAATCTTATTGAAAATATAGGAATGGAAAATTCAATCTCATAATCAATGCAATTCCACGACAGAGAAAAAATGTTTCAAATTTAATTTCCAAACAGGAAAAAAGAAAGTTGTAAGTAAAAAATGGCAAGCAAGAATAAATTACAGGACAAACCAAGTTTGCTAAAAAATACCACCATTTTACTTCAGTAATATTGGTTTTTCGAGCAAAGACTGAAAAAAAAGATAGAAAATGAAACGACGATAGAAGGGTTTATTTTAATTGCTAGCACCTAATCAGACCTTAGATTTACCTGACATCAATAGTTTCTTCAAGTAAAAGTGGGACTGGCCCAATCTTCCTTATGCAAGAAAACTTTTTATTCTTCAAATATGACAGAACATATTTTATTAATAAATAAAAAAGAACCCAAAATAATTATAACATTTGTAACAATTAAAAAAGAAAAAATCTTAAGTTTTAAAATAATAAAAATCAATCTAACTCAAGACTGAAAATTATGACTTAGAGCAAAAATTAACATAGCAATGAAACTACAAACTAAAAGGATCAATTCATGAATAAAAATCTGATTCATAAATTTTCTCATTTAAATGAATAATGATAAAATATAGTCAATAAGCAAGCAATGCAATTTTAGTCAATATACCTTTTCGAATATAGAGCATCTTCTTCGGATACTTTCACAAACTCATTCTTAGGAGGTTCATAATCTTTTTCTTCTGTTGCATCAGCTAAAACAAAATAAACAAATGTTTCAATTACAGCAAAACTAAGGCCTTCAATTGTTTTGCTAAGTAGTTTAATTTTTAAAAAAATCTCCTTAAAATTTCATTAAGGACTAATAAAAATTTAGTTCACAGTAATTAAAGATAACAGCTTTAACAATAACTACACTAATCAGTCAAAGCAATTAAAAAACACATTTATAAAGGCCTAAGGAGAAGTGTCAAGCAATGGCTATATAAAATAGAAAAATTTCTTAAGAGGAAAACAGTTAATTTCAAACTAATTTTCTTTTAAGATATATTTATTTCCCATTGTGATATAAAGCATTATTATAATTAATGGGGAATGAGTAAAACCATAAAGGTAACATAAGATGTAAAAGTAACCTTCTAATTTGGAAAAATATATACAAATGTAACAGGGTAGGATTTTTGAAGTCAAAAACATGATAAGCATCATAAACTGTCAAAAACTTGAGGCAAGTTTCTTTTTGTCATGGGGTAAATTTTTTTTGATATTAAATCATGCACAATACTTTTATTATATACTTATATAATCATGATTTACAATATATATCAATTATAAAAAATATAGCCAAAATTATCGAAATGATTGGGTTTTTTTAAAAACATGGTACTCTTAATACTTTAAGATCAATATTGTTTGCTATATTATCACTATTCAGTATATATTACAATGCATGCAATGCATGCCTAACAACCAATCAATAGGTAAACCTAGGATAAACAAAAACCTTTATTTTTTAAGAAAAACTCAACTTCCTATTGACTTTTTTAAAGGAACTACAACTTCTCTAATTTTAGAATTTTCTTGGATGTCAGAAAACTAACCTACTTCAATAAATTTAAAAGTTTTTACATTTATAAATATGGCATAAATAGCATACAATTTTGAAACAATATTGACACAATAAAATGAAACCACTTAAATTTAAAAAACCATTTATAACGAATAGCAGTTTTTTTTTTTTTTTTTAAAAATATAGATCATACATGTACCATGTTATAATTCCAATATTGGTTAGGCAAGGTGCCGCGATACTAGATAAATTAAAATTAGTGTTAACATATGAAGTATTATAAAGACTGACAAAATTGAATACTATGTTATACAATAATTAGCAAAACAATCAGATGTTAAATATTAAATACATTTAAAACTAAAAATGCAATTATGATATTTTTAACATAATCCTAGTGGGTATTTTTGCCCACTCTAATCAGCTGTGCATAGAAACTCAAAATCAGAAAAATTCTTTGTGTAGTTTGATTTGCACAGAAATACAGTATTACTTACTATAAATTTGCTTCATTTTATGTTAGCAGCAGATGAAGGATGAAGACACTATTTTGGTTCTAATAAAGAAATAAGATAGTTATAACTCTTTTTTTTATTATTTCTACTCATTTAATAAAGTAGTTTAGTGTGAAACCTAATCTTGACATCCACTCCAGCTAAAAGTAAATATTATACAGTATTTAATAACTACATATATTTTTTTTAAATATATGAAAGTATATTTAAAGAATGATTAAAATATAGGTCTACAACTTGAAGACCAAGATTATTGGAAGTAGATAGCGGCAGAGTTTTACCTAATAAGTGTTTTAGTGATTTCTAAAAATTAACTTGAAAATGAAAGCAGAGTCTTAAAGTCTTTAAAATAAAAACAGAAGGAGTAACAATAATATCACCTGTTTCAGAATTTGCCGCAGCTGCAGCGATTGATGAAGCAAAGCTAAAACCTTTTGAAGCACTTGAATCCTCTGTTTTAGGAGCAGCTGTAAATGAGAACTGAAAAGTTTTTTGCTCCTGCGCCTTCTCTTCTTCTTTTGAGCTAGATGCTGGCCTTAATGTGTTTGAAGATGTTGCTGTAGGAGTTAATTTCATACCAAAGCTAACACTTGACGTATTAGTAGTTCTAGCTGAAAAATTGGCTCCGTAATCAGTCTCATCCTTCTGAGCACTATTTAAGGCAAATCCAGATTTTCCTAAAATACAAAGGTATAAGTATATATACAGGCCTACCATTCTTTTATTGGTGCAAAAATTAAGGACCTCAAAAATAATTTTTTATCATAGTATATACATTTACCCAAGTAACAGTGCCAATTATTTACTAGAACTAATTTATTCGAACATTGTTTCGCATACTTTTTTTCAGTAGTGTAGGAACTCTTAGAGTTAAAAGTCTGCTTGAGCCTGTTTTATTTTAACATCCTGCCATATCAACACCAAGAAACAAAAAAAGGTTGATAAGCTTTTCATACAGCAATTAAAAAAATGCAAGAGAAAATGTGAAGAAAACTGCTGATAATAGATAATAAAAGATATTTAGATTTATTATTTATATTTAAAAAATTTATGATGTGCGTCTTTATTAAGCATTTTATGGATTATCCAAGTATTCAGTTATCTGCACTAGCACTAATTGGGCCACTCAATCCCACAGATAATCGAAGTTCACTGTATTAAATTCATCTTTGAAATATTAAAGCGTAAAATGCTGCTTCAACAATAATGATATGATTACTTTAATAAAAAAATACTTTTCTGTGCATAAAAACATATTTTTTGAATCTTACCATTAGAATCTACTGTTTCTTTTTTCTGCACAGAAGAAGGAGTTTTGAAAAAACTTCTCTGCATTGCAACTGCTTCATTCTTTTTTACAGGATATGTGACGTTAAGAGTATCCATATGTTTTTTATAGTCATTAAAAACTGGTGTAAAATCACTGTAGGCATTTTTTGCCAAATGTAATTGCATCCACTTTAAAACACTTTCATTTAAGCTCTGCAACTGACGATAATATTCTACACTCCGTGAGGGTTTGCTGGTAATAGAAGTCGTAGTATTAGATGATGTGGTATTAGAAGATGTGGTATTAGAAGATGTGGTATTAGAAGATGTGGCAGTAGATGTGGTATCGGAGGATTGAGTTTCTGTGGTGCTTCCATCAGTTTTTATTTCAGGTTTGCCATTTTCAATTTTAGTAATATTTTCGTTTATGAATTTCTTTACACGACTCTTCTCATCGCTAAAAATATTGTCATCTGTCTTAGCAAAACTAAATGGAGTAGATGAAGCACCAAATCCAGAAAATGCAGCAAAAGGACTTGATCCCTGAAATGGACTATTACTCGTTGTTGCAGTGCCCTACAATTGAAAAAAAAAAAATGTTCTACAAAAATGATTAAGGAAATGCATTTCTAAATAATATAACAAAATGTTTTAGATGAAAACTTTCAAAACCAAGTAATATATGCAATATTCCACTTGAATATCTCTTGGGTAAGACAAAGAAAATATACTGGCAGCAAAAATTTACCAATAAATAAATCATTTTCCTGAGGAAAGCATAGCCAAATTATTCAACAAAAAATAAGCATCTTTTAAACACTTTTCAAACACTCAAAAAATATCTTAAGCTCTTTAAAAAAATATCATAATTAGGCAGGGTTGGAAAGTTTTTGACAATTGTCAAAAATCATGAAATTTTGAATCATGAGAAACGAATGGAGCTTTCATACGCTACAGACTGACAATACGCCAAAATAGATTGGGGTTGAATTAATTGTGAAAACGTTTAATAGAACGATGTGAAATTTTTTTTTTTTTTTTTTGCTTGTTTGAATAATTTATAGCGAAAATCAACATGGTAAAGGAAAAATCTCACTTTGAAAAAAGGGAAAATTAAGCACTTTTTAAAAACACCCAATGAAAAAAGCACCTTTAAGGGCTTTTTAAAAACTTTACGCGTCCTGTTCTGATACATCAATATAGATCTTAAACCAGCAGAACAACCCAAACTGCTATGGTGTCAAATGACATGTTATTGATTGAAAATTTTGTACAACAGTACAGTGGATAGCTTATAGAATAGCATACTTACTATTCAGTGATCTGCATGAAAAGTGTGCAATATAGTAAATTATAGTCATTGTTGATTAAGAAAACAAACTTCAGTTTATTTAGAGAAAAGGGAAAACAGTCTCGTGCAGTGGTTTAACACTTATATTTTAAAAGTTTAATATTGAAAGAGATCCAATGCAGTCACCCATCCAAAAATGTAGATGTGTGGCCACATTCAAATTCATTCATGAAGATCCAAGTAAGAGACTCTCTCTGAAATGGACAAAATTGTTGATAGGATTCTCAGAGGACAACAATTCAAAGTCACAAAACAGTTCAGGTCACGTACAGTGTAATAAATTTTGCCTGAAGATTGAGTGCAAAAAAATCTCAGCAAAATGAGTGCTGCATTTGCTGTCACTGGAAAATTCACTGGAATGCATGTCAACAAAATTTTAATGGTAAAAACTACAAAATCCATATTACTTCAACATTCATTTAACTTGTTCTTGTTGATGTTTTTCATTTCCAAAATTGAAAAAAATGGCTTAGAGAAATATGATTTATTATTAGGGGGTTAATTTATCTAGAAAACATAATAATTTCGAGCAATATTATAATTTTAATGATGATAAATAATTAACACAGGAGAGAGAATTGTTCTTTCAATGGAGTTGGTCATTCATTGAACCTAAATTTTTGTTTTTACTCTGACTTAGACCTCTCTTTTTACTTGGTTAATATAATTCTTTTCCTAACGTTTCTTCCTTTTGATACATTTTACAAGTTTATGTCTCCTAGCACTAAAATTTATAATTGTGCATAAAGGGAAATTCCAAGGAATAATTAGTATCTAATGTAATTTCCAAATAGAACTGAAATGTATAAAAACAATCGTAATGCATATACATAAATCGAAGAAAACCGATATAAATTAGAGAATTCCCAGGGTGTACAGAACTTTATTTTGTAGTAATAACTATCACACTTGCAAAATTAGACTAAAATAGGTAAAGCATCCAAAGAAAAAACAAACATGTTTTAATTGCTAAGCAATTAAAAAGGTAAAAAGGAACAAGGAAAATAATATGTTACATAAGAAGATTAAAAATTGAAAATACACAGTATTAAAAATTACAACAACATGGTATAAATAAAATAAAATATAAGTTAATACACAAGAGAATTAACATTTCAAAAAATTTTCATTTTTACATACCCCGTAACTCCTTTTAGCTTTTCTTATAATTCGATTCTTTAATTCACTGTCAGAAACTCGCTTGAAGGTCCCTGCTTCTTCAGAATTTTCATCATTATCCCAATTATCGTGATTTAATTCAGATTCTGCAGTTCGTTTTGCCATTGTTTCCTGAAACATCAAATCGAAAAAATATTAAAACATAATTTTTATTTTTACAATGAACAAGATAAAAATTAGTATAACATCTTTACACTGAACAAGATTTTATTCTACTTTTACACATCTCAAGTTCATTATTTAGAACTATTTCAATACGACAGATGTCATTTTTGCAAAGAAATTGCTAGTGATATAACTTCATTGCTATTGATATAACTGTATGAATAGAATAGATAACTACCACTTGTAATTAAGACCTTATTATGCTGAAATCTGCACACAACAGATTTCAAACATTTAAAAACCAAATTATTATTGAATTTAATTTGGAAAATTGCCCTTGGGTGCGCCAGCAGGGCCAAGCCCAACAGTACACCTCTGTCCACCAAGAAATTAAAAATGTGAGTGTAATGTGTCTGGTAGCCTAGTTTCCGCCAAGGAAAGTTAAGGAGTCCATACATTGGCTATTAATTGATTAAATTTAATGCCAAGGCTCTTTCCCTTAGCCTTACGCATTGAAATGTGTTGGTGGAAAAGAAAGCATGAGAAATAATAACGGATTTCATTGAAATCAAAACGTATGGCAACCATATAATGGTTTTCAAATTCTACGCTAATATATGTTAGGCAAATGTTGAGGGAATCTCTAAAAATAGATGTTATTCTGCACTCAATTCAAGATTGTGAAATAAAAAGATTAAAGATATATATCAATGATTTTTATTTATTGAAAAAGGATTAAATAAGATTATAATTTGGTTTTTATATGTTAGGAAATATGTTATGCATATTTCAGCATTACAGATCCTAGGAAATACAGGATATTTAAAAAAAATCTTAATTTTTAAAAACTCTTAATACATAAAGTTGATTGGAATTTTTGAAAATCGTTAATTTTGTTTTGGCTTTTTTCTATCTGTCATCAACAGAATTCTAAGTTTGAGATTTCATTTTTTTTTTCTTTCCTTTTCAGACACAGTAATTCATTTTTTTAATATATAACAAATTAACTCATTTTAATGTATAATATAGAAGCTAATTATATTTTACAGGAGATATAGAACAATCTGATACCTTTATTTTTCTTTAATTTTGACTAAATTTTTTTTTCTAAAGTTACATAAGTTGAGTGGTAGTTAGGGTGACCTGATGTAATTCCTGTTAAAAAAATGCAAACATCTATTTTGTGAAAAAACTATTCAAGATAGAATTTTAATATTTACTGGAAGTTTGAGGCTATATGAGATGAATCATATGCTACCTTATTTTGTTTGAAAATCTAATTAGAATTTAAATGATTTTAAATTTTTAGTGATCAGGAATTACCCCTTCTCATGATCATTTCTGGGGTAATTCCTGATCACTTCTGGGGTAATTACTGATCACCAGTTTTTATGGTAAAGGGGCTGTTTAAAAATAATTAAACAATGATAATTAACAAATAAGACATCAAGATCAAACAAATAAACCTAAAAGACATGTTGGTTGGTTGGTGTCCATGGGGAGAACTATAGATATCCACGAGTGCGCAAAACACAGCCGGCTAACTCCTTGATGTTGTCAGAGTACAGACTCTTGATGTCAAAGGGAGAGAATTCCCCAAGCAGAGCCAGGGATCTTGAAATGGCAGGGCAGTCAAGAATATGTTTTGGTGTTAGTGGAATATCATCACAGTTACTGCAGAGACGGCAGGTTTTACTATTGCCATCTCCCAGCATCTTCATACCTTGATAGTGACCAGTTCTAAGGCGGATGATAGTTTTGGTAAGGTCTCTATTTTCCTGAATGACCCCCCATGAAATATTGGTTGCCATAGCCTCCGAGGAGGTTGGACTATGTTTGGTTGGTGTAGTGTCATGGACAGTCAATAATTTTAAATGAGACCGAAGGTCTCATAAACAGCTTCTGCAATTTGAAGACTATTTCTCTCATAGGTCCGCCGACGGATTGTCACTTATTTTCTGCAATTTTGCCAGAAGAGCGGGACAGTTGAAAAGATGTTTGGGGGTTAGTTGTATGTCTGGACAGTTTTTGCAGAGACAGTAAGTCCTTGTCCCGTCTTTATGAATCTTCATACCCCTAAAGTGTCCTGTCCGAAGTCTTGTTAGTGTACTGGTGAGAGTTCTATTTGTACTGATTTCAGGGATTTGGAGTTTGATTTTCCTATCATTGAGTTTTGCTTTAGCCACTGAATTGATATCGCTGAGAGTGACATGAGTAATCTTGCTGGTGTTTAATGAGGTTGGACTATAAAAGATATGTTTAAGCAGCTAATAAAACTATTTATTTAAAAGCAATAATAAAGATTAAAACTTTAAATTTTCAAAAATTCTTTGCATCGTGCCATACATTTTAGGCAAGCATTCTCATGTTCTGCTGGAATATAAGAAAGAGTTCCTACATGGGTAACTTTTGCTGGATATTTTAACTTCATTAAGTGAGAGTGTAAAGTTAAGTACGGTATGTCAACTGCTCTGGCAGCAGCTCTCACACTGAAATTTTCATTTTCAATCATTAAAAGAAATTCACTAATTTTGCTTTCTAGAAGCTTATTATTCTTTTTAGGCTTATAATTTCTCACCATATTTATATTAGGCTAATTTATAAACTTAAAAATTATTCTAACAATGTACACACATATAATTAAGATAAAAGCAAGATAAAACAAACCAGAAATGGTGCAAATCAGAACACATTTGTCTTGTATACAGTTAAAAACAAATTTTGTGATTACAGTTAAAATATATTTTAGTTGTTCCACTTAATAAATATGAACTGTTATTTAAGAAAAGGCAATTAGCTATTTATTAGCTATTTTTTATACTATTTATAAGAAGAAATTACAATGATCAGGAATTACTCCAGTGATCAATAATTACCCCATCTGTAGGGGGCAACATTTGATATAGTTTCCAATAATCAATTATAATGTTTGCAGTAGATGTGAAACAATTAAACAAAAGCTTACACTATTTTTATATCAAAGAAAAAGAAAGTAACTCAAAATATTTATTATTAAGAGAAGGAGGGGGATCTTTGCAGAAATGTGCACATTTTGAAACCCATCTTTGAAATGGAAAATACAGAAAACAGTTTAAAAGATACTTATTTTGTTAGATTAAACAAAAAACTAATTAAATAAATGTAGTTATACTTTAGTAAAGTGTACAAGTATTCTTGTCCATGTCTCAAATTTTAAAAAAAATAATTTTTTCTGAATAAAACTTAGGTGATCATTATTTACCCCAGAAACAGAGTGATCGTGAATTACCCCAGAAACAGAGTGATCGTGAATTACCCCGGGTCACCCTACAAATGAATAGCCACATCTCAAAGAAGAAAAAAACTACTTATACTACTTACACAAAAAAGGAATATTTAGAAAATGATTGAACCTCACAGATGATTTTAAAATAATATCTTTAAAACAGAAATTATTAGAATTACAATTTAAGGTGATTTAATTTAAACTTAAGTACTTGAAAAAAAATTTCTTAACACTGATCAGTAAAAGCCTATTATAGTGAAGAATGAAATTTAATTTTGTAAAAATTTCTATAATAATGAAAAACATCCAATCTCAAAAAACACTATTTATCATTCCAATATTTTTGTAAATGCACAATTTTTTGGCCACTTCCCCAATAGTATTTCAAATAATTTTCAATATTTTTATTACAATGTGACAACATGCGAATTTCAAATATGAACTTTCACATAGCATTACATTTAAAATAACTATCATATTTTTGCATCATTTTATTATGAATCTTTCGGCTCCTTTCAAGTGATTTTTCAAACTGTGATAATATTAATGTGATGTTAATACAAACTTTGAATTTCAATTTACACCAACACTTTTTGATGTCTTCGACTTATGAGGATTCACTTATATTTTTACAAGAAAACCTTGAGCTTAATTTTTTTGTTTGGCTTTTTATACTAGATTTTTCAAACTTAAACTTCGTTAAACAAAGTTATTCTTAATACTAGATGTCTGTCTAGGTTTTTCTGAGAGGTACCTATTTTGTGAAAATTTAGACATAATTTGTGAAAATTAAAAATTAGGGGAGAGTGGCTCACCTTGGGACACAGTACACCTTGGGACATTTTTATTTTTGGTCTTAAATTTTAAATTATCTTTTAGTCCTTTTAGATACAGATATATGACAGCATCACCTAACCTTGGAACATATTTTGAATCTATTGATTAAGCAGGTAAGAATTTATTAGAATTTTTATTTTTTGAAGCATGTTTTTTTACTTTTATACAAAAGTTTAACTAGTTGTAGAAAGAAATTTTAATAATTTTTTTTTTAATAATGGGTAATATAATGAAGTATAAAGCTTTGTGTTTAGAAGCTATCAAATTTAATTGTTCTAATGCTAAGCCTAAAAGTAGGATATTTTAAAATATCCTACAAAGTATATAGTGCACCTTGGGACAGATGGAGGTGGCTCACCTTGGGACACTAGATATGCATAATTAATCCTTATTAAAAATATATTTTTAACAAAAAAATATTGTGCATGCAAAGTATTTTTTAATTTATATAATCTGTGTTTATTAATTGTTATTATTTCTTATTTTAGGAACTTATCACAAGAATTGGAAGCAAAAAGTATAAAAATAATGCAGCAATTTGTGCTAACAATATTGAAAAAGCAGCTGCGAATTTTATCATAGGAAATGATTTGTAAGAAAGCTGCTGAATTCTACAGTATTAGTAAGACCACTCTGAACTGCAATTTTATTTCCTTTAAAAAAAGAGAGCAGCCAAATTCTAACTTTTAATATTTTAAATGTGAAGAGTCGCAAAATATTCACAGATGAGGAAGAAAAAAATTTAATACACTATATGTTACAAACCTCCAAGTACCATTAAGGATTAACAATATGTGATGCAGGTGCACATACATATGAGTGTGCTTCGTCAAACCTAATGAACATTCCTCCTAACTGGGAGAATATAACATTTTAAAAAAATCTGGGAAGATGAGGATTTAATGCTATCAGAATTAATGAGAAATACATCCAGAAGAAACCCAGTAATTAGTGATTTATGCAATTATAACAGATGATGCTTGCAACTTAAATGAAATGAACAGTGAAAGTGACAACAAAATATTTGACGATAAGAAAAAAGTAGTGAAACAAGATTACATATTGGAGATTTTGCTAATATCAAATTTGCTGGTAAAAGATCTGTTGTTACCTTAGTAGGTTGCATTGAAAGAGTTGATGGAGATGAGTAAGAGTTATCAGTTTATGAGTTAGTATCAGTTTTGAGAAGAGTGAATCGATTTGCAACATTTATTTATCCCCAAAAAGAAGACAAATCGTACATAGGTTCAGATATTTTGTTAAAACTTAAGCAGAGCAAAGCTTTGAACGTTCTTTAGGTTTGGTATTTGATTCTGAACAATTGGATTTGCATACAAGAAGTTGAAACTAACAAAATAAAACTTTATTAACAAAATTAAAAATGTAAATTTATTTAGTAATACCATTTTTAGAAAATTTCTACTTAACTTTTCACATCTTTTTAACTGTCCCAAGGTGCCCCACTAGGAGTTACACCTTGGGACAAATAACAAGGTAACTAAACATTTTTTAAAATTTTTTCTATGACAGATGCAAAATCAAAACCTAGTTAAAAATGTTTTCAAATGTTACAAGAATACCAGGTAAAATTTTGATAATAATTGATCAAAATAAAAAAATTTTAAAAAATGAAAATAAAAAAGTGTCCCAAGGTGAGCCACCCTCCCCTATATAAAAAAAATCAACAAAAAAATAAGGATTTATCGTTTGTTACGGGATACAAAAATTTTTTTAAGAAAAAACATTTTATGAAACTACCATTTTTCCTAAAGTTGAATTTGTGAAGGTACAGCTAAATGGTAGTAAATTTGGCCCGGACAGATCCCTAAATACACTTATACGATTCACAAACAGTGAATTTGATTCGTGGTAATGCTGTCATAAAATTATGTCCTTTTACCAAAGTATTTTCTGAGACCTATGGAAAATTTTTTGCATGATTCTTAATAACAGGGCTCGAAAAACTGCCCGTCCTTGGTGGTCAAAAATTCCCTGCGAACAACAAATTCCTAAAATCCGACGTCTGTGCGGACCGCCATTTTCTCGTTAATTTTTGTGATACATTTTCAATTATTGTTATCTTACAAGAATCTAGCGCCTCACTTCTAAAATGACCCTCTAATCTAGAAATACAGCAGCATACTGCCTATGGTGGAATTGATGTTTTCTCTGTCTGGGAATACTGCAGCAGTTGAAAGGGGCTTTTCAGAAATGAACTTACAAAAAAAAAACCACATCACATACTGGTTTTAAATAAGAAGTGTTAAACGCAATTAAGAACATCTACCTAAATGGAAAACCCCTTTCAGATTTCTGTGCAAAAACCTCTGTAAATCATTGGCTTGATTGTGGAACTGGCAAACGTCATATTTGATTCATTTAAAAAACGCAGTACCCTCAGAAAAATTGACATTCCAGATTACTTGACCTTTGTCATTTAAATTATTTCATAAAAGAAATACTAGGTCACTATTAGTAACCTAGTATTTCTTTAATTACTGTATAATGTAATCCTAGTAACTACGAATTCATTGTGCAATTTATATAAATGTTTGTAATAAATAAGAGAAAATTATATTTTTATATATTTAGAAGCTACGGGTTAGTTTCAAAGGACGGGTACATTGTTGGACAAGCTGTTCTCGGGGATAAGTAAAATTTGAGTTTTTTCGAGCCCTGCTTAATAATGTGAATCTTAGCGAATGAGTTGCTTTCGTAAAAGGACTGCTTTTAACAAATTAGAATTTTATAAAGGGGTTTGCGAAACGTCCCCAATTTTCGCCTTGATTGACCCAAGCTGATATGCACCAGCAATAAAACTAGAGACAGAATATTATTAGGAAACAAATTATGGACTATAAACTTACATACATTTGGCTGCTAAATTAATGTTGATCTAGGACCACTAAAATTTAACTTGTCATCTCCAGAAATAGTGGTCCTCTGCACCAGCATTAGCAATCAAAGTAAAAGGAAAATATGCAGTTCAGGATTTATTATTTTATCTCTTTTTTTTTTTTTTTTTTTTTTCAAAATGGCACATTTCACCAAAACTGTGATCATGACACACTAACTGAATTTAATTATTCATTTAAAACCACTTTAGTAACTCTACAAAAAAATCTAAGACTTAAAATTTAATTAATCTAAATTAAATCTAAGATTAAGACTTAACAAGCCTGTGAAAATGTGAACTAGCAAGAAACATCCTTGAGTTATCAATCTTTTGAATTAATGACTGAATTTTCTTAAATTCTAACCTTCAAAGATACATAAATTTTAAAAATCATAGCCAAAATAGCAAATAAATTTCAATAAAGAAATAGCACAGTTAGCAAATCAGTCAGGGCTGAGTCATGATGAAATTTAAAACACTTGAAAATATTTAATAAATTATTTAAATACTAATCTTATTAGTAAAACTTTCATGAATAATGGCTTATTTACATTTCACTTTGCTAACTAACACCAACAGATAAATACCTGAAAGTTTGACAGATCTTGACTGGTTTCAAAAAGAGGGTTTAAATATTCATATTCATACACACTTAGTGTTTAACATTAAACAATTGAAATAAATATATATATATTGGCAGGAATCATTTTTAGAGAAATTTGAAACTGTTAACAACCCACTTTACAAAAATTTTCATCATTAGAACACTTCTCAGAAAAAATTTATAAAAAAAGCAGGCCTTATCATATTATCTGAACCCAATACACATTGTTTAGAACATGTAAAACTATGGTTCCTATTTAATCTTCAAGTCATAGTAGCATGAATTTAACAAGACAAGGCTGAAGAACAAGTAACCAAGATCAGTTCAGAATTCTGAAGAAAACTTAAATCAATTACTCATCAAAAACGAGCCAAGCGAATTTACCAACCCTAACAAATATCAGATTTTGAGTTTAAAAAACAAGTAACTTCTCTAAATACACTCGGCCCAAATATTACAAACTTATCTGGAAAAAAAATAAACAAAACTTACTAAAAATATTATAGGAACATTTGAAATGAAAATCTCGTAGCGTATTTATTGACAAAATGCAAGTATATTTGTGTAGATGAATGTAATATTCTCTAGTAACATGTCTAATATATGCATCATGTAAATAAGATGCATATCAAAGCCAGAGAGAATGTTATTAATGTTTGAAAACTCTTTCGTCTATAAACAAGAATAATGAATGAAATAGAACAATACAGAGCAATATCGAAGATTTAAAACTTACTTAAATAAGCTTTTATAAATTAATAGTTTTACAGGATTAAAGGAGGGTAAAATAGAGTATGTAAATAGGAAAAACTACGAAAATTGATGAGAATAACCTTTACAACTATTGAAAGCTTTACATATAAACATAAATCAAGTAAAAATAAGAAAACATGAAATCGTAGGATAACACAAAACGAGCATCAACGAGAAAAACACTTCTATTATATTGAATTTAAAACATTTGTTAAGGAATTTTACCTAACAACTGAAGAAAATAGTCTTCAAAGTCAGTTTTTTAATTAAATGCTAAAAATTTTACAAAAATAACAGCATTTACATCGAAATTTACTCACCGCCGGTACCTCAGCCCACAGCTTGAGAAAAGACCGCGACCGTCAGAAGAGATCGAAAATATTTATTCTGATAAAACTAGAACTGATGTGAAGTAATTCGAATGTGGTTGCAGTAATTGAAAAAAAAAAAAAAAGAAGGCGAAAGAATGGCAACCACATAGCTACAAAATCTTAATTTGGCAATACCATCTGAGTGCCAAGTGAAGTTTTTCCTATTAAGGAAACTGCAAAGAATGAAAAAAAGAGATTCAAATAAGAATTTTAAGATTTAATACTTAATAAATTTTAGTAACTGAGCGTTAAATAAAATCAGTTGGAGATAAAAATGAAAAGAAAACAAGGAAGAAAATACATAAAAGAAAGTTAAAAAAATCTAACAAAAATAAAAAACATACTAAAAATTTTAAAATCAACCAAAATAAGAAGGAAAAAATATGTTTGTTTTTTTTTTCAAATTTTGGTTGATTTTAAATTTTTTTTTTTTTTTAATTCTTATATTCCTTTTTTTTTTAATTTTTTTCGTCCGTTTTTATTTCTTTTCTTGCTTTTTTTTTGCGTTTTAATTTTATATATTGAGTTCCATTACTAACAGCTTATGAGCAAATACTGAAATTTATTAAATCTTAAATCCTTAATTTTCATTTGAAATTTTCCCTTTTCTTTCATTCTTTGTTGCCTTTTAATATTAGTGATCATATTTTAATGCAGAATTATCAAGTAATATTTTTCACTAATTTTTCTCCTACTTCCGTTTTTTTCGAAATTTTTTTTTTAATTTGTAGTACGGAGTGTTGCTCTTTGAGCCTATTTAAATATGGACTTAAAAAGAAATAATAATTTAGCGCCTGGTAAAAAATATGTTAATAATTATACATACTGTATTCGGTACAAGAATCTTATTACTTAAAGGCCCTTCGATTCGACTGCCTACTACTCTGATCATAATTATGATAAAAGGTTTTTTTTGAATTTCATACGAAATTGGAATGTTTGCCTTTTTATAAAACGTGTAGTTACAAAAGATGTATGACTTGCCCCAATGTTGATCAAAGACATATAATTCAATATAACGATAATTGTAAATCTATTTATTGTGAATTTAATGTAGTTTATATGTTAACCTGTAGTTTTTGCAATATGAAATAGTTTTGACAAACTAGTAACTCTTTTAACATTAGAAGATCCCAACATCTCTCAAATATTTATAATGATGTCATTATTTTCTAGAATTCAATTATTTTAGAATACATGGTTTTAATAGTCTTAAAATTAATAGTTTAGATATCGTAGATGATTTTGATTTAAGACTACAAAAAGAAAACTTTTACAAGTCTATACACAAAACAATCTTGCCATATGAGCTAAATTATGCTTTCCAACATACACAGATTAACTATATTAACACCTCGACTTTAGGAAAAAGTTCTTTATAAACATTAACAATATTAAGCCACGGAAAGATTTTGTTTCCTCCCTAAAAGATAATAAATTATATCATATAATTACACTTTGAAATTCCTTGCTTTGATCTTATAAAAGCTAAAATGAGTAAAAATTCACTAAATTAAAAAAAATAATAATAATTAAATAACTTAGATTTTATTATTGGCTTGCAAAATTCCATTTTTGATAATTTTTAATTTCATATTTCATTCGATAATTCAACAAATTTGTTTATATTAACATAATTAAAATCTTTAAATATAATAAGCTCTGGCAAATTATATTATAATGATATTAGCAAAATTATAATGATATTAGCAAAAATTTAATAAAAAAGAATTCTTCTGATTAGGAATGTTTCTGTGAAGAAGAGAAATATTTTAAATTTATTGATAAATATGATAAACATATTTTTCTGCTGATATAAATATTAAAGAACATTTAAAACTAAGAAATTAAACGTTAAAATAATGTTTATTTAGATCCATTCACCTTATTTCTACTAATAAATTCTAAAATGCTTTCTAAACTATATTAATAGTTTTTTTTCTAAAGATTTCCAATAGATTCTCTTTATCTTTAGGACTATCTACAGAATGGAAATGGGCTGTTTATTATTGCTCTAAAAGTTTTATTCTTAATAATAAGTGACTTATTCAATTAGTTTTTCTGAAAATAATCTGGCTATTAAGCAACTTCGAAAAACTTTTGTAGTAACCTCCATAGACGAAACTAGCAACAGTTATGCAAAATTTGTATAAAATTCTATGTTGAACTTTTAAATAAGGAATTCATTAATTTTAAAAACTTTTGAATTTAACAATTTAAAAAATAATCTTATCATTAAAAGATTTTTTTCCTTTCTATAGAGATGTAAAAAAAAAATTTTCTAATTTACAATTTCCATGCTTAATTGTCAGCCCAAAATTTCGTGAAATTCCTATCAAATTTAGAACAGTTAATTGTGGGTGGGTGTAATATTTATTAAGCTTGGTACTATTTACTTAAGTAAAATTATATTAAAAATATTATTGAAGAATGTTTTTCACGGATTATTAACAATAATCCACATAATTTAGATTTCATTAAACAAAGCAAAATTTAACTTATTGCGATCTTTGATGTTCAAAATATATTTGATAGCATTTTACTTTCTAAACTGAAAGATCCTTTGAGTTAGAACTATGATTATAAAAATATCCTTTATTGCGAAGTCTATTGCTCGGAAATTTTAATTAATATGTGTCTTTTTAATAATTATCTTTATAATAGAAAACATATTTTTATTCAATGGAATACCACAAGGATCTAATTTTCCGTCACTTCTAACGAACTTATTTTTACTCTAATATAAAAAATAATTATACTCTAAATATCAAAATTGTTTTCAGATTTATTGATGATTTACTTATCTTTACTTATCAAAATTACGTAATTTTGTTAATTAATTTTTACCAGAAGAAATTAATATTGCTTCATAATCATGACGATAATATTAATTTGAATTTATTTGGATTTAAATGATAAAAAAGGAAGAATTATCTGCATTGTTGGCAAATACGTTAAAAAGGAATGATTTTTAGTTGAATATAAATAATCTAATTGCTTGGAATTCTAATGTTTCTAGAAACATTTATTTAAACAGTATTTTTAATCATATAAATTGAATTAAAAAAAATTTTAGAAATATTTATTTATCCGGGAAACAAATTGACATACTTTTCAAAACATTTGATTAAAAGCAATGGATATTTATCAAATGTAATTAAATTCTACACAAAATCAATGAATTAATTGCGTATTAAAATTAATGCATGATTACATATACATAAAAATATTTTAGTTATCTAATTAATATTTTTGTCATGTGCAAATCCAATTCGAGCTAAATCTGCGGCTAAACATTTTATTACTAACTAATAACTACCGCCATTACTATTCAAGGAATGCTAATTATTATGATAAAATTCAACTAATAGAAATGTTGTATTTTAAATTCAACCTATTTTAACAAAAGAAATAGTTATTATCCAGTGTAATATATTATTTCATTACCTTGCTCAAATTGAGTTTTCTGGCCAATCCAAAGTAACAAACAAATCAAATGCTGTTCTTTACTTCTACATGAAAACGCCTTAAAAATAAATCCCACTACCCTCTATTAACGCTTTAATTTTATATTTTGAAATCTAACTACGAATATGTTTCTACATAATTTTTACAAAATATTAGCCTTCTCAATACAAAATATTAGCCGTTCTGCCTTTTCACTTGTTATGTTTGTGTTTTGTTTCGTATTTTTCGTGAATTTTTGTGATTTTGACTAGATAAAACGTTATATCCTATAAGTTTCTTTTTCTTTTTTTCTTGTTTGCTTAATTTTTGGTTTTCCTTACATGCTATTTTATTGATATATTTTGATTTTGCTATAATAATACAGTATTAGTAAGCACTACTTTTGCGATATAACCGTGTCAGCTGAGGGCAAGATTTTATCTTTCCGTTATTTTTTCTAATTTTGGTTGATTTTAATTTTTTATTATTTTAATATTTATATATATATATATATATAAGTCAATGAATGCATGTTTAAGTGCTATTGCGAGAAATAAATAATTTTTTTTTTTTTTTTTTTTTTTTTTTTTTTTTTTTTTTTTAAATAGAATAAAATAAATAGTTGCCTTTACATGAGTCTGGCAAAAGAAAAAATACCAAAAATTATTTTTTAGGGGAATTATTTTTCTTTGAAAAACGAGTTTTATATTTTGTGCAAAAAGTTTTTAAGTGGCTTTGCATTAGTACGATCACAGTGAACATTTTGACCTCAAATCAACTTTGAGCAGCACTAAGTACTAAAATAACTTTACAAGCTTACTACTTGATTTTGTGACTTTTACAAACTTTTTGAGATCTTCAAAAGTATTAAAGTAAAATTTTATGAAAATATTTTGGGAGCGGCTAAAAGTTACGATTTGCCTTGAACGATCAGCGTAATCACAATGACCGCCATAGAGATTTGAGTGTATTATTTGAATTTAACACATTGTCCCCCCTCCCCATTGCTTAGCTTTATTTTATTAGAGCACGCACCTGATCATATCAACACTGTTTTGTTCATAATGTGGACAAGTTTTTTTTTTTCCTTTCAGTTTTTTTTTTTTTTTTTTTTTTTTTTTTTTTTTTTTTTTCATAAAGGAAATCTTCCTCCTGTTCGCTGTTGTTCTGTAACACCTCGTAGTTGCTTACACAGCTCTCAAATATATAAATTCAGATTGCTTTGAGATATGAGCTCGCAATCGGCTAAAATAAAAACTAATTTGCTCTACCTTCCGAGAAAAAGTAAGTTTTTGTGAAAAATTCTAATTTGTATTTAATGGCAGAGGAAACTAATAAAACTCAATAAACAGCTCTTGCCGATAAAAATTACGCACGTAAAAAATTTATTCAGATCATGTGTAAAAAAGAGTATGAAATTTGGATTAAACATCTGGCTGGCTGTAGAGCTTATGATCAAATATTTTTTGAACAGTTAGATATATCTAGGAAAATACAAAGACAGAAGTGACTTGGATAACACCCTGCTATATAACGAATGGACACCTTTCTTTGTAGGAAAGAAATGTTCCAACAGACATTCAAAAACCTTTTTTTCTCTTTATGGGAAAAAGGAATTTCATTTGTTGTTGAATTACCACTAAATTATCAAGAAGTCTCACCAATTAGCAAAATTCTCTTCGTTAAAAAAATAATTAATAAATAAATAAATAAAGGAAAAGAAAAAAAATAAGTTGAAATTTTTTTCAAATAATTAAAAAATTTTTATAACAGTGAACGAAATATTTAGGGGAATGGAGCTCCCCCCCCCCCGACAATAACACTGAGAACAGGATTAAAAAGTAATTTTTCTATATCAAATAAACTTGAAAAAAAATAACCAGAGTACTATGCGTATTGGGTTGCCTGAAAAAGTAAGTTTTTTCAAGGATGTGTTCCATCAAATAAGCCGATTGTAAATGACTTGAATGATTTCTAGAATATGACCAATTTTAGTTTTGACGACCTTAATTTCGCTTATTTTGCCAGTTTCAATCAATATTTTTAAAGCGTGTAACTCAGTACAAGTTTCCCGAAAATCCCTAATTAGTAGAAAAATATTACAATGTCAACGAAATAACACAAAATTTTTCTACAAAAAAATTGCCATCTTGTCCCCTCCCCTGACTTATCTGAAATTAAAAGTAATAAATACTTTCAATATTCTTTCTGCTGATACGAAACAAAAATGTTAGACATGCTTTAAGCTCATTTGCGAAAAGTTTCGTTAGTAACTTTTGATTCAATGTCCAAAACAGGCTAAACTCAGTGCATACGTTTCGCAAATGTAAGAGAAGACACTACAAATTCTTTATAATATTTTTAAAAGTGGAATTTCTTTGAAACTTTATGTATGTTAAATAGTGAAAGTCAATTTGTTTGAAAATACCCGTAATTTTCGAGAAATAATTTTAATACATTTTTAAGAAGATGTTGTTTTGTCCAAAATATATTTATTAAGTTCTTTTATGAAGACTTTGATTGGTCCGAAACATGAGATACGTTCATCATTGCTGTTGCATCATTGCAGTCCATTTGAAACTTGCTTCATACTAAGAAGTGGGTGTCAATTTGTTTGAAAATACCCGCATCCATCAACAAATATACTAATATATTTTTTTTTATTATTATTTAAAGAAGACAATGAAAATATAATAAGTTTATAGCATTCAAATCTTAAATGTAAAAAAATTTAACGATTTTTTTTTTAAATGTGGAATTTATTTAAAACCTGCTTCATATTAAAACAAAAGCGTTAATTTGTTTTAAACTAACCATATATATCAAAAAAGATTTATACAAAATTTTAAGAATCGCTTGTTGATTTCAAAACATCTTAAGTTCACAGTTCAGCATTAAAATAAGAGAAGGCAATTTGCGAATGTTTTATAATTTTTAAGAATGCGGAATTCATTTGAAATTTATTTCATATAAAAATGCAACTGTCAATTTGCTTAAAAATACTCACATGTGTCTATAAATGTTTAATGAATTTTTTTTAGAAGAACTTGTTATGAGCATACAGATTGCTGAAATAATAGTGGGACACTTTGGAATTTTTTAATACTTTTCAATGTGAAATTCACATGAAACTAGTTTTGTATTAAAGAAGGAGGGTCATTTTTTGTTTAAAAAAATATCCTTATATTTTAAAAATTCTTTATAGAAAATTTTTTTGATTTATTTTTGAAGCTATAGTGCATTAAAATAACGAAGAGAAAGATCATTATAAAATTTCAATATTCGTTTCATTTGAGAAAATAAAATTTTATTGGGAATAATTAATTATTTTACATTGAATTATTTCTCCTCGTATTTTTGCATCTCGTATTACATTTCTTTGTTGGCTATCTGTTCATAAATTGTCTCAAGCAGGCAACCTTTTAGGGAATTAAGTAGGGGGAGATTCTTGTTGATATTTTCTATTTTTTTTTTTTTTTTTGTGATTTTGCTAAGAGAATTTCTCTGATATTCTAAATCTTCACTTACAAAGCGCTCACATTTCACCATCATTTAAATTAACTATTTCCAGCCATTTAATAAAATTTAGCTTTTGATTACAAGAACTCATTAAATAAATCCATTTCTAGGGAGGTAAGCAAATGTTTGTATTAAATTATGCAATACATTCATTTAATATTAATATTAATTCTGTTTATGCACTAATGTCAAATTTAATACTAATTCTGTTAATGTATTGTCAGAATTGTTTTATGCTTTATAGTTTATATACCAAATTTATTTATATAGTACATTAGTTAGTTCTTGATTTTACCATTCATTGTTTGCTCATAAATTTATTTTTAACACATGAAGTTTGTTCTTGTTATATATTTTTGAAATTAACGGAACGTTTAAATTTTTAAAACTATAAATCAAAACTTAGAATTCTTAGGATTTTTCAATAACTTTGTTTTCATTCATAAATTAAATGTCACGTTTAATTTTATAAAAATAATTTAATAAGCAATTTTGTATAAATATTGATAATTTATATCCTAAAGCTAAAAATTAACATCAACTTACATTTTAATTTTTTATAAGTACGATGAAATATTTCAAATGCAAAAGCTTCATAAAAGAAATTTATATGATTTCATTATGCTCATTAATAAAAACTTTAATAAAAATAAATTTTTAAGAATTGGATAGTTTGCTAAACTTAATTTATTGGATGAGTGTGTTAATCGTACTTTATGTTCTTTTATTTATTTATTTTTTATCAAAATAATATAGGATTCTTAAAGTAATTATTTTGTGCTAATTAACATTTTCAGGATTAGGTATTTTTCACAAATATTTTTTCTGAATTAAAAGTATTAATTTTTTTAAAATTTTAATACTGAAACCATAAATAATGCAGAACGAGGAAGAAAATGAGAGTTCAATGTGTTGTCTTTTTTATTTCTTTGTGTAAATTTATATAAAGTTTTTATGGTTACCGAAACGGACCATGTGATCCAAAAAAAAAAAAAAAGATATCTCATCTCGTCTGTTTCTTTTCTTTTAAATAATAAAAAGTTAAATATATTAAATAAAAATTATTCCATCCACAATAGTTATAGCTTATAATTTCTTCAAAATATGAATACTAGTTCTGTTAATCAATTAAATAATTTTATTTTCCACTTTAACACAACGATTTCAATTTTTTAAACCATATACGTACTCTAATATTTTTTTTAATGTTGTATCTTTCATCTTAGAAATCCAAATTAATTCAAATTCATATTTTTTTAAAAAAAGGTGGTTTTTTTATGTAGCAAATTTTTTTATGACTTTTTTTTATATTTCTTTAAGAGTTCGACTGCAATTTAAAATGTTAAGAAAATGTCCCAAAAAATTGGTCTCATTCGTGATTGTCTTGTTACATAGGATTACATGACATAATATTCCACATTTATAAATATCATGTCATGCTGATCAAAAGTTTTAACAGACATAAAATTTAAAAATTTTCTTTCTAAAATGAAACTATATTTTTAAGACAGTGTACATATTGGATTTAAGCAACTGAATGTAACCTTTTTACAGAACATGTAATTTTTTCGCACTCAAATGTAATATTACTATTTTTTTGATGGGGATATTCGTGCATTTAAATAGGCGCTTTATTTGTTCCAATTTCTTCGCAAATCTAAAAGTTTTTTTTTTTTTTCCATCAGTGATTACTGCGCTTTTCTACGTTGTTTAAGAAATTCTGATATTTTTAATCAGGTGCTATAACGACTTTTGATTTTTAAATCAGGCATTTTGATCATAACCATTAACGTCCTTTATTTAAACCGATTTTCTGGTCAGTTCATGTTATTTCTCAGTCGATTGTTTTGGCACTTGTTACTTTTTCAAAAAAAAAAAAAAAACATAATAATAATTGCGATATTTTTAATACAATATTATTACAAAACCCGAAATTTGCATATGTGTCTTTAAGCTGTTTACTGTTATTGAACTTTATTTCTAATTTTTTGTATTTTTAAAAGAGGGGCTTAAAAACCGTTTTAAGATTTAAAATCTCTTCAATCTGATGATTCTCAAAACATGAATGTCATAAAATTAAAAATATATTGTACTGAATCCTAACTGAATCTTAAATGTTATTCAGAGCTATAATGCGAAATCATTTTAGATCAATTCAATTTCTTTATTTAAAATATTTAATACTCATTTATGTAACTCTATAAAATAATGATCTATTTTTTTTTTGTTTTGTTTTTACTTTAATTCAAGAGCATTTTAGTTAATTTATTTGAAATTGCAGAACAATTCAGTTAATTTATTTGAAATTAAAATAATTTAATTTAATGCTAATATGTTACTAAGTTGAGTGATAAAAAGAATTGTGTCTGAAACACTGATGTTTACTTTAAAATTACTATAATTGCCGCTAACTTGTCTAAATATTTGGGCACACAGCCCCTCGGTCATAAAAGATTGTGTATCCCTACTAAATGAATGACATTAAGAATATTTTTTATAAGATTTTTCAATTCACTTTATAAGTAAAAATAGCCCTTAACTAAACTTTGATATAATTATTGTAGGACAGTGAGCGCTTTTCTGATATCTTTACGATAAATTTCCTTTCAAAGTGGTAAGTCGTTAAGTGTATACAATGTTTCAATTTCGAACTTTTTCTGCATCCCGCCTTTCTATCGCAATTATTAATTAATATTAAAGTAATTTAAATTAAATATATAAGTTAAAATTAAATGAATTATTATAAGTACTCGATGTATTATATTTGGCGCACCTGAATTTTTCAAGAAACTTTTAAGTCTAAATATATAGCAGTCTAATTTTTAAGAAAATTTTAAGTCTGAGATTAATTAATAAGTATTTATAAATCTTGATGAAGACGCACCTGAGTCTATGTACACCATTGATTAGTAAATCAACTTTGCACGTGTTTGTCTCTTCACTTCTCGATCATCATTAGACACTGAGGAACGTTCTTGTTTCGAAACTAAACAGTCCATTAATGTATTGTGCTTTTTCACGTTTTTTTTTTTGTTTAGTCTACATAAGACATAGTAAGCCCTATCCTTTATTAGACACATTTACTGTCAAGCTTCAAAGTCACAGTTTTTAAGCAGCAAAACAACTCTCTTCCAAAAGCTTTTTCTTTTTTTAAACGTGCATTTTGAGCAGTGTCCATTTTTGGATGCTGCTGTGTTTATTTTCTGAAATATCTGTGTCCATTTTTTTAAACGTTCATTCCGTTATTTCTTTTATTATTTATTTCTTTTTATTTTCTTGAACACGCATTTCGATCCCATGAACATTTTCTTAAACCCGTATTGAAATGTGTTCAGAATAATAATAAAAAGAAATTACAAGATTTGCTTTTATACATTTCAAACAGTTCATAAATTTTCGTTTGAGATAGTAATGATTTCGCGGGTGCTTTAAGAAATCAGAGAGAACTTTATATCTTATGTCGACATGCATTCTTCCTTAGGAAATTTTTTGTAATTACAAAAAGTCCTACAAAGTTGCCAAACACATTTTTGAAGATTTCCTTCAAAAATAAAAATCACTATAGTTCACGAATAACAAAATACAAAATTTCCATCTCCAAAAAATGATTAAATTCTTATTGGACTATAGATTTGAACCACTAAATCCCATAACATAATTTTTAGACTACAAAATTGCGTTTGGATTTTTTTAATTAGTCGAGTGCTTGAGTAAAATTCTCACTGCAAGTTCATTCACGAGGAGTAGCGGTAATTTTAAAAAATTATTGAGACTCTTAGTAGAAAAAAATTTTTTTTTTTTTTAATTTTGTAAATGTGCATTTTTTCATTCAAACAGAACTAGGTGAACGTACAATCTGTTAAGACAGCGTTATTTTTTTAATTTCCTTCCTTCTTTTTTTTTCTTCTTTTTCCTATTTTGAGAAATTTTACCTTTTCTAAAATGCGTTTCCTAAAACTAAAATAAAAGAAATTGTCTACTGGAAGAATATAATTTAAGAGGAACTCCAGACTTCTTTGTACTCTTTTATTATTTTTACAATTGAATAAAAATAATTGAGAAACAAATAGTTTTAGATGAAGTACATAGCAGTATAATTTTAAATTCTAAGAGAATAAAATGTTGATAAAAGTAACTTATTTATATAAAACTGAAAAAAATTGGGTCGATGCAATAATTTTGTTGAGCAGACATGAGTTTTTGATGGAACAAGACATAGATGACACTTCGGGGGGAGATAAGAGTTTAATTCTCTACAGATTCAAAGTAGAGAATGGCAATTTATAGATTGAAAAATTTGATTTTGTTCTCATTTAAGTAAGGGCAAAAAATACTTAGAAAACAATACTTCATTTCTCTTCAACGATAAATTGCGCTCAAATTCTGCCAGAATTACACAACTGAGCGTTGTTGTGCTATGTACGAATCCATCTTAGTACGATTTTACATGAATTTTAACTGCTCGCATGTGAAGCGGTTAATCTGTTATACGCAGTTAAGGGCGTGTACTCATTTTATCTTGATTAAACCCTCAAGAGTGGTACTGTTATCACTGCTGTATTATGAAGCAATCACATATGTTCTCTTTTCATTTGGGCAATCCTGTAACTTTTTTTACTTTAAATTAATTTTCATTTTGTTCAATTTAATTAAATAAATGAGCGAGAATGATGTCTTGGTTGTTATACTATTGCCCACCTACTAGATAAATATTGCTTTTTCTTGTTTTCATTAATGAAAGTAAAAATTATATCAACGTGACAAGTTATATATTTATTTAGTGCTTGGAGATATAATAATTATGAAAGCTAATCAAGAAGTATGAGTTTTTAAATCAAATGGCGTTGTTTTATAAATCGTTTAACCTAAAGGTTATCAGAGATACATTTAAAAAAATTTTTAAATGCTTGACTTGCTGCGAATGAAAAAAAAAAAAGAAATTTGAAAAATGCATGCAAAAATTTTTTTAACTTTTAAAAAATGGTGTAATTAATTTGATGTAACTGAAAATAATATGCTTCAATTTAAGATTACTGCATTATTTCGAAGAAAACAATCCGCAATTTTTAAAATTACATATTTTTGGAAATAATTTTAAAAATTTCTTAAAACAAAAATTAAAAGTGTTTTATAAGTTTACTGAAGGTAAATTAAAATAAGAACAACTAGAACAACTGAAGTACAAAATATTTATACCAAATTTCATGTTAAAAAAAAAAAAAAGTTTAAACACACAGTGTGTTCCGTATTGACCACGCTTAAACGAGGCGACAAAGTCTCAAATGATGCTTAGAATTGATATTCCCTTCGTCTTAGTTAGGGGCTACAAAAAAATTATTATTAAATCTATCTGATAAAATTACATTGATAATTTTAATTAATAAAAATTGCTATGTTCCCGCATTGAAAGTTGAAGATTTTTAAAAAATTTCAAAAGAGTTTAGAATTATATAATTTTGTCGCTTTGCCGTCATTTTTACAAGCGATGCAAAATGGCCCTTAAAAAACTTGTATCGAAATAAGAAATAGAGTTCAAACACAATAAGATGTTTTAAAAATTAAAGGTTTGTGGGACAGAATATGTTTATAATACATAACTGATATATATTCGAAATATGTTATGCCAAAAGTGCTCACTTCTTTTTCTTTAAAGAGTTTATTTTTCCAGCGGTTATACAATTATTAAAAATTATACAAATGCAAAGTTTTTTTTCTTGGGAGTAAAAATAACCCTCAGTAGATTTCGTTATTAGGAGGTTAATAATTTATAAGAAATCGATAGATTTCAACTAAAAAAAATTTCAAAACCGAAAATTTGTGATTTAAATTATACATTCGGATTTAAATTGAAGAGACATAATTTTTTAATTTTATTTTTTACAAAAAAATATTTTCATGAGCATTTTAATAAACTGGTTTCTTTGTAACAGTCTGTTTAATAAATGCTTTTTCACCTGAGCAAATTATTTTTTCTAAGAAATTTTTCTTTTTCTGATGCTTTCGTTCTTTTTCCCCTGAAAGAAGGTCTTTTAAAGGTTATTGCAACCTTTCCTGTACCTTTATTGGTGTCCCGCAGTGGACTGATCGTTAAGATACGGCTCCCAGCAGATCACCGAAGTCAAGCATCACTGGCTGCGGTCAGTGTGCGGGTGGGTGACCACTTAGATCAGTCTGCGTAGGGACCGAGGGTGTGCGGTATGGGTGCTCGTTAAACTGTTCTACCGTAAAGTGCTCGACTTCGCGTGCAGGTCGTCGGGCTACCGAAGCGGGGGTGCCATCCCCTCTGCAGAGGATCAAAATTGTGATGGCATGTCTTCGGATCATCCTCAGGGATGCTTCCCAGACCGTCGCCAATAGCCCATTGTGCAGCTCTAGTGCGACGTAAATGAACTACAACAACAACCTTTATTGGTGATTTTGTCATACAAAATATGAAAGAAGAAATATGAGCAGGAGTTTGGCACCTACAAACTAATTTCTCTAAAGAACTTTTTTTTTTTTACTTTTAGAAAAAATATAAAAAAAATTCTTATAAGACAAACTAAATTCTTGGATGACAAACTCTTTCATATACCTCTTCTTCATTTATTTTTTTTCATTTCGAGTATGGAAAATTGATCTAATTAAAACTAGGAAACTACAACTAATTTTCTTTATTATAAATTTGCAAAAAAAAAAAAAAAATGGAAAAGTTTTAAAAAAATTGAAAAGTTAAACTGTTAATCATGAAAGTAATTGAAAATTGCACATTTCCAATTATAATAAATATAATAGCAACATATACAATGTATACAAGGGTGAAAACTGATGAATATGATGGTGAACATCAACTGTTTTTCCATTAAATACTTTTTTTCCTTTATATTTTATTTAATTATTTACTTTGGTGCAGGCTTTATGACAGTTTAAGTGATTTTTCACTTCTTAGTCAATGCAATCAATACTCCATATTTTGAAAAATAGTCCTTCATCTGTTTCTTTTAATGGAACCATACAGTAATACTATATACTTACAGAGAAAATCTGATATAACTTAAAGATTTTTTTTGTTTTTGTTTTTGAAGAATATCTATCTGTCAAAAATTTATCTTTCAAACAAATGACACAATCATCAGGAAAGATATCAGAATAGTTACTTGATGCTCGATTTGATAGTTTAGGGAAAGTTACAGCTGAGGGGACATCAATTGGCTGAATATTTTTTTTTTTTTTATGGCTTATGGTTCTTTGTTTTATTTATTAATCGCTTGTAGTAACTCTTGTGGTTTGCAAAATTTCTGTTTTCAGCTTAAATATCAGACCTATTTTTATTTCTGAAGCTTTTTAAAACATTTAAAATTTCAGCAGGTTTTGCTATTATTATTGTTATTATTATTAAGTAGTATCCACTTTTGAATAATCTGTTTTTATTTTTCAAAAACTTTTACGAGACAGTCTAGTTAAATTCTAATTAGCGTCGTCCTCAATAGCGGCTTTAGAAACTGTGATAAATAAATGCGTTTAACTCGATAATAAAATATATGGATTTTAGAAAATAAGTTATCCGGTAATTTAAAAAATACTTTTTGTTTTTTTTTCTAATGCTACTTTTAATTAAATTACTATAAAACATGTCAAACTTTGGTAAGAAAGATACTTAAATGCAAGCTGCACCTACCACTTTTTTACAATAAAAACGTAAACAAACAAATCGCGGAAGGTAATTAAAATTGAATTGGTTGGGTTGGCTCATAATCACCGTTGACCCAATTTTTAGGGTTTACGATTACCAATGTACTAATGTTCTAACGAATCAAGAAGTTGAAATTGAAAACTCGAATTCTTGATTGTCATTTTGTGAGATTCAGAATTCAGATAAAATTGGATTCCGGATATATATATATATATATATATACAGTAGTCAGACCTCTATTTAACGAAGTCGCTAAATCCCGATAATAAGTTCGTTATATGAAAAAAACGTTAAATAGAAAATCAGCTTTTGAAATACTTACACAAACAAAACAGGTTTTAAATTCAGAAATACTAGACATAAATAAAATAGCAATTGATACACTTTTATCTTGTAAACTAGTATCTACTATTTATTTTATAAATCTTAACCATAAAAGAAATCTACATGGAAAGCAAGAATTGAGCTTATCCAGTGTTACACTATTATGCTACATACATTTTCAACTAAAAAAGCTGAATTTATGTATAAAATTGTTGCTGCATTTATTATAAAAGTAATTTTAAACATACTACATTCGTTCCACATACATTACCTCAAACGTTTTTAAGTTTAATTTCAACTGATAAAATCAATTAATTTTATTTGAGTTTTTCGTTTGAAATTCGAACAAAAAGGGAAATGGATTATACAACTTTCTCTAAAAGTTAAGTGGCTGCGCAAATCAATTCAAGGTCATTTCCCCCATAAATTGCGTTAACAAGCTTGAAATATTCTGCAATATTTTGGGAAATAGGGAAAGTGGATCTCAAAGAAAAGTTCGTTAAATAGAAAATTCACGTCGCTACTTGGAAGTTATTTTGCGAAGATATTTACAAAATGTTATTGGTTCCTCGAAAAAAATCGCAAAATAGAGAAATTTGTAAAATGGAAGTTCGTTAAATAGAAGTTTGACAGTATATAAATATGTATATATAACAATAATAAAATACACCATCCTGGTTATTTTAAACTACATGAATGTAGTTTTTATTGCACGCAGTGGCGGTGTTTTAAAAAGAAAATTTAAAAAACAAAAAGACAAAAAAAATAAGTTACATTTACGTGGATAACTTAAAACCAATCAACCCAATTTAAAAAATAATATCTACGTGTAACGAAAACTATATTGTGAAAACTGATAAAATTTGAAGTAAATCGGTTAAGAATTGTACTAGTTAGAGATGCAGTAAGTCAGAGTAAATTGCGTATAAAGTTTTGTGATCAATAATACAAATAAATCGATAAACTGTGCAACTAAACTATAATACATCAGTACCAGGCCCATATGATGCTTCTTCTCCATTATTTTTTACTGTTTGGAGAGCCTACTACTTAATGCAGGACTTGTAATGTTCCTCTCACAATTCATCATATTTTAATAACTTGTCCATGTTTTAACCAACATCGTTTAACGTTTTTTGGTAGTTCTCTTTTAAACATGCAAGATTTGCTGGATGACATTCAACATCTTAAAGTTTTTGCGTATTTAGGGGCTATTGGTATTTTTAACTGTCTACACATCTACAATTTTATACATTTTTATAAACCTCTTATCACATTCGTACTATTTTATTTCGTGCGTTTTATGCTGTACTCATACTTTTGGTTTTATTCATCTACTAGTACTGTTTTAAGGGTTAGAATTGTGTTACACTTAAAATTTTGTATGCACTTAGCATTTGAACTATTTTACCATATTGTCTGGCACAGCATGTCCTCATTTGGACCTTGTGCCACTAGACCTTACTATCGATATACAATCGACTCAATCAATTCTTCATTATTTTCAGCAGTCTCAAGTGCTAGTCCAGCCCTTTTTCTTGTCGATATACCCTCATGTAACGCCTCATATGTTTTTAGAGTAGCAGCCGAAATTCTCCGGTCATCTTCATTTTGAACATATCCTTTGACTTCTGGGCCTACTTTTATTTCTAATTGTTCCAAAGCTGTCATAACACTTTGCAACCTCCATTAAAAATTATTAACAGCCAAATAAATTGCAATTTCAACTAATTACTTTGAAAGTACCATTATTTTATTTTGTTACATAATTTAAACAACTTATTTTAATAAAATAGTTAAAATGATAGTATTTTACTAAAATGTTTTGATAGGAGTTAACAAATCCATTACTCAATCAAACGCACAAGTTCACTTGTTTATATGTATAAATACATTACATTAAAGGACAAAATAAAACTAATCTGTTAAACTTATTGTATATTAAGCTCCTCAAGACAAAAACGGTTGATGATTAATTCTTGTATAAAGGGTGAGAAAAAGATTTAGAAGCGCTATTATATATTGCACCAAAAATTAATTTCTACTAAATTCAAAAAAGGAAGTAGAGAGGGAGAGAGAAAAACTTTTCTTATCAATTTGAGATAAATTGAGACTCTTAAGAAAAAAAAAAAAAGTCTTATTCTTATCCCAGCTATGAATTTTAAAGAAAAAAATGATTGGTTAAAGCTTTAAATCTGGGGTTCTGGTCGAATGTACAGTACATAAAATAAAAAAATCAACTCCCTGAATAACTCTTAGTGAAATGATTGGATTTTTACGTATTGAGGACCAATTTTAATGTTTCGAAGGCCTAATCTATATTAAGCTAATTAATTAGTACATAAGATAGTACATACAAATTTTTCATAGTACTAGTATCTTCATAGTACATATGAAGATAATAAATATGAATTTTTACGACGGATTTGGATTTATAACATTCAAAATGCAGACATTTTAAAGAAGTCGCATTTTTAAATGTTTGTTTTTCAAGAACTAGGCTACCGATTTTTTTCAAATTTTGTATTTTGTCATTTAAAACTATAAGTACATTAAAATAGTATAAAAATATTTATAGCTTAAAATTCAATTTCTTTTAGCTCATTATTGAAATGAATAGTAACTCAAGTGTTGGGAGAAATTTGCCTTCGTGGAGGACTTTTTGATGGAACTTACCCGCATTTGCGTTACATGGAGAGGAAAATCACGAAAACCCCCCACGGTTACCCTGACGGAAAGGGAACTCTAACGCATGATCCGTCTACCACTGAGTATATTTTATGTCAGCGCAGTGGTCGGTGCGAGCCGGGGGCGAAATTCGTATTGACCAACCGTCGCTGAAATTTGAACCTGAGTCCCCCATCTATCCTCAGAGCCCAACGGCTCATGAGCAAGTTTTATAAATTGGAATATAAAAACCTTATGTGCTTCAAAAATTATGAAGGTGTGAAAGGGAGACATGTTTTTAGCGCTCAAAAATAGGCGCCATTTACGAGACTCTTCAGAAAATATTTGAAGCAAATAAGTTTATTTATGACCAAGTAATCTTTCTTATTTTGTTTCCTGAGATTATTCATTTTAACTTTCTTTATTATGAGCAAAATTATTTTTATTCACTTCATTAGCCACAGAGATCTGTCGAAGTGTGCAAAAAGTAAAATAATAATATTAAGCTGTCAAAGTTTTCGACAACTCTGTTGCCTCTATTTGAACCATATTTGCCAGATTGTGGCTCCATTCCCATATTTTTTTTGGTCAAAAATGAGTATTTGTCACCAGAAAATTTTTTTATTTAGAGAAAGTACTTTCTGCAACTGATTTCGTGACTTAAAATATCGTCTTTACCAGTGTTTCTAAACTTTTTGGTCTTGTGAGCCTATAATATTTACGAAAATTTCGTGGGACCCAATAATCAAGAGCAAAAAGCGAATCAGTCAGTTTTTTTTCACTTGAATTAAAATATACTATCCCAGTTTCGGGTCTTTAATTTTAACTTTTAATTTCGAGAGATAGAACAATGTAAAAATTTTATATATGTAAGAAATTTAAAAATGTAACACGAAAGTAAAATTGCCATGAACCATGTAAATTGTCATACCTTTACTTTTTACCATTGTGTAAATATATTTGATAATTATAAAATTATTATAATAATTTAAATAAGTATCAAAATTGCTACAATTTTGGTGACCGTGACCCCAATGAGGTCTGAAATCATAGTTTAAGAAACTCTGGTCTATACTTATTAATTAGCATTAAAGTTTGCCTTTTGAACTATTAGCATCGAGTTTTTTCATTGTTTTTTATTTATTTATTTTTTATTTTACTCACAGTACAGTGCGTAAGATAAAAAATATATTACCCTAAATAACCTATGTTCAAATTATCAAATTTTCAAGAATTTAATGCCAATCTTACTGGTTCAAAAGGATGAACTCAAATATTTTAAAACTTTATTAGTATTAGCAATTAAGTAAGTTAGCTGTTAAGCAATCAATAGGGGCGGATTACCCATTAGGCCAGACTAGGCCATGGCCTGGGGCCCCCAATGATTTAGGACCCGCTTAAAAAAAAAATTGAAAATAAATTTTAAAAAATTAAGAAAAACAATGATTTTTTAAAAAAAATCTATTTCAAATATATTAATAGAATACGATCATTGTTTTAGTTCTAATTTAACAAAATAAAGTAAAATTTAATTTATTATTATTTATTTTTATTTTAAATACGCTTTCTTAAATGAAAAGATGTATAAATACTTTTATATTTGAATAAATAAAAAATATACGAGAAAAAAATTTAATCTAAGGCCCCGCGTACGCTTAATCCGCCGCTGGTAATCAAGCACAAAAACGTACTTTTATCTTTATCTTTTTCATCTTTTCAATATATCTTTTTCAATGGATTTCGATTTTTGTTCATGAAAATATTAAGGATACCAGCAATCTGGAATATATGGTTCTAATAGTTTTAGCACGAGATCAAGCAAAAGTTTTATATTAATTTAACTTTTTTTGCTTTTTTCGCCACATTTCAAAAAGTTTTTAAATGAATCGAAATTTTTTTTACACAATTATAAAATTCCTTTGTGGAAATTTAATTTCATATAAAAGTTAGATCTTTATTTTGATCTTTCATTATTTTATTTATAATAAGGAACGAACATTTGTTTTAAATTGTACGCTTCACAAATTTTTACTTTACTTTAAACTGATTAATTTTGTATTTATAAATATACAATTTGAATTAAATAGGTGGAAGAGTTATTTAAAAATTAAGTTTAAATAAACGACTTAATCTATACTACTAAAGAGATAAAATTAAAAATTTGATAACCCCGAAACTACTAAATCGATTGCGTTCAAAATTTGTGTTTTGCCATTTAAAATTACATTCTTTAAAATGCAGCAAAATTTTGTATACCTAACCATTGAAAATTTTCCGAATATTAATAAACAAAATAATAAAGAATAATAAATAATTATTATTTTGCATAGAATTATCGTTGAAGAAACGAGTTTTATAATAGCGTGCAAATATTTTTCGATTCACTTAAGAAATTTTCAATTAAAACCATTGACACCTTATTTTACCAGATTGCGGATACTCCTTTTTCCCTTTTGAAAGTCAAGAATCTAAATCCGTCAACAAAAAAAAAAAAATAAATAAATAAATAAAAAAAAATAATAGCTATGCAGCGGAAGTATAATTTTGTCTTAGAGTTCAAAACTTAAAACATATCAGTACTAATTATTTAGTTTATATGAGGCTAGTTATACTTTACAAATTTCACTAAAACTTTAGTGTTTTGTAATGCATGTCATTCTATTAGTTAAAACGAGCAAAAAGTATCTAAAAATCAATATTTTTCAATACTAGTGTCTCCATAGTTAAGGGGCGATTTTTAACTCTATTACATGCAGGTTTACAACTGTTGCATGCTAAAAGTATTTCTAAATTGAAGATACATGGCCTAGCCTATTGGCGTATATGGGGCCTCTGAAGACTTTTAATCTTGGCTCCTGAACTGTCCAGATTATTAATAAAAAATCGTTTTATAATCACCGATTTTTTATCGATCTTATTTAAGATATCGATTTTCCTTGTTTTCCTTCTTTTTATTTTTTTTAAATTTTTTTTTTTTTTTTTTTTTTTTTTTATGGTTAAAAATTTTCTTTACAATACTTTATGGGGACAGTGGGCTTTCAAAACAAAAACAAAATTAAATTTTAGTCGATCATTTTCAAATTTCAATAGAATATTGGTAGCGTTAATAGAAGTCTGTGTACAAAGTTTATGAAAAAAATATTTATTAATTTTAAAGTTATAGCTGAAAAGATGACTTTTAATTGTTGATAATTAAAAGGGTCCTTGCAGATGGATTTCTGTTTCTTTAATTAAATTTTTACAAGAATGCGTTGTTTAAAGCATTTAAATAGACTAAAGTTGTTATGGTTACCGTATAAAGTTATAACATATAAGTAGGGATAAAATTTTTATTTTTTCATCAAAAATTTCTTCAAAAAGCACACTTTAATTATGTATGTTAAGTTATAGAAAAATTAACTAGGGTATTGCATTAATCAAATGCACATAAAATTAAGCAAGACATATCAAAGAATGACTAAAAAAATTTTTCATGACAATAAAACATAACTGATGCGTAAAGGAAATATTTAACGCTTTTTTTCGAAGCTCTGTCGCCAAGGAAAATTTTTTAAAAAAAGCCATAGTTTAAGTGGCTTACACTTGACGCAATGCGATTATTTTACATTATCTTGCCGTGAAGAATTATCTGAGCTTTACAGCAGGCAAATAACTTAAATATTTTAAAAGTTATTAAACTTTTTTTAAAAATCGTTAATTTAATTAATTAATCGTTAATTTTTTCCGCCTAGATGAAAATTATCAAAATCACTGTCTTATTCTCAGTTTTTGCAAATTTTTATGAGACCCGGTAATGCAGCATTGGAGTAAGTTTTTAAATATTAAAGAAATTAGAAAACAAACGCCTTTCATTTTCAGAAAACTGTGGCCTTTCTCCATGTTGACGTTTTGCGCCTTTTTCAAAATAAGCGTTGGCTTTAGATAAGTTAAACTCGACCAAACAGTTATGAGTATCAGTTGAATACTCACTGTAGTTATAAAAAATAGCATATTATTCGCAGAAAAGTATCATTTCACGAAGGCTCCCTTCGAAAAACAGCTTTAAAGTTGTGAGAATATCGAAAAATTCAATAACAAGAAAAATCAACTTTATCTATGAGAACTGCTTATTAATATTTAGATCCTCACAAATTCAAACTTTTTTAATTCTGCTGAGAAATTTTCGATTTAAGCATGATTAGTTGCATATTATTTAATAAAATTAGTTTTTTTTTTTTTTTAATATCTCACAAATTAAATAATGAGTTTTAAGAACTTATCGCATTCTGAACGTCTAAAGTCCCCTTAAACATCTGAAGGAAAATCACATTTGTAATTAAATGTAAATGGTAAAATATTAAATGTTTTATAGATTAAAAAGAAAGGAATGGGAATGAGTCTCCTACAGAAGGGAAATTTGCTTTTGCCACCACCCGGGGAACTTCTGACGATATTCAATTTCCCACAATTTTTTTCTTATCTTCTAGAAACCGGACAAAGGGCTGATCAGGAGGGTGTCCAATCAGGCTAGCATTCTTCCTATTTATCAAGGTTGCACCTGTTATCGATAACTTGAGGAAAAAAAATAACTGTTTCTCAGTCACACCGAAACATATTTCACAGTTATTATGTATCAGAATAACCTTTAATAATTTTGAACAATTAATAGTAAACTGTGCGGGTTTTATTTAATAGTTTTCATTACCTGAAATACTATTCCATGCTACTTCCCTCTTCAAATTCGTCAAAAAGCGAAAAAATTTCTTGCTAGAAAAATACATTATTACGTTTGAAGATCTAGGACAGGGATGGCGAAACAATGGCACGCGTGCCATTTATGGCACGCGACAAAATTTTCTGGGCACGTCACCGATCACAAAGTTCACTGTGAAGCATATTAACAATTAAGTTAAAATTCACAGAAAACAAACAAGCAAATCAATTATTAACAAAATAATTGACAATTGATGCCAAAAAAAAACAAAAACAATTATTAACTATAAAAATCAAGCTAGCAATAAATAACTAGCAAAAAATATAAATTTAACAGTCCTGCTTAAACTAACATCTTACAACCTAATAGAAGTTATTTGTCATCTAATCTGCAACAACAGAAGTCACACTGATGTTACTTTAAGTTGAATTACGCGTATAACTGAGACATTACAAAATGTATTTTTCTTCGTAGTAAATAAAGAGTTTTGAGTTGATGCAGGGGTCTGTCCAAACATTTTGTTAAAGGTCCGTTTTTATAAAATTGTGAAAAAATTACTCGTAATTTGCGAATATAAAATAAACGTTAAGTCACATTCTTTCAACCAGGGTCCGCTTTTGTGAATTTGTGCAAATAGGGTCTGTTATTGCAAAAAAACTTTTTCAAGGAGTTTTTAAATTGTTAGGACATACAAGATTATGCTCAACACTGTAAAATTATAATTAAAAAAATTTAATTTAAAAAAATAAACAGCAATTGCAGCTACTAAATTAGCGATGCAACACACAAATATTTGCCTATATACAAATACAGCCTATATACTGCTGAACGCAGCATATTCATTTCGGCCGAATAAAGGAAGAAGCGCCTGCCGAAGACAAAACTTAATTCGTTTACATCCATCTTTCTTTTTTTCTGCCCTGGGAAGGGTTTATTTAATTAACAAAACAATAATGAAGATAAATAAATTTGTGAAGGGTCCGATTATAAGAAAAATCATTTTGTGAAGGGTCCGTTTTCAAGTTAAAATATTTTGTGAAGGGTCCGTTTTTATGAAAAGATATTTTGTGAAGGGTCCGTTAACGGACCCAAATTTCTTCTGAACAGACCCCTGGTTGATAGTATTTAGTATTATTATTTTCCCAATAATCACGAAGTCAAAATTATTCGACGGCACGTCTATGACCTCATTAAACAATTTTTTTCAAAAATGGCACGTTAGTGCATAAAGGTTCGCCACCCCTGATCTAGGAGAAAGAACTGGCCCATTTTTCAGAAAAATGGCGATTAGATCGCCATCTTATGCATTTTGAGGGTACAAAAATTTTTCAGTTAGCTTAAAAAGTTCTCGGTGTATCGAAATAGGCAAAAAGTAATATTAACATGAAGGAGTGTTTACTTTGGAGCACTCCTAACCAAACAATTAGGAGCATATTTCCCAGATTGTGGCTATTTCCTATATTTTAGGGGTCAGGAATCCGATTATTAGATCAAAATATACTCAGAGTAATCCAGTTATTTTTTTTTTTTTTTTTTTAGCACTGTACATTATTACATTTTTAAAAATTAATTATCTTTGTGATCTTGTACTTTGTTAGATTCATTTACGTTTGTTTAGATTTACATATCAATATGTTATATATGTTAAAAGGGTGTTATAATATTATACATATTATATATATATATATATATATATATATATATATATATATATATATATATCATAGCTGCCAACTGTTCTGAATTTTTCGGATTTGTTCCTAATTTTTAAATCAAATCTGATATTTTTATATTTTTATTAAAAATCTGAATTTTCGTAAAATTGCATTATTTTTGCTTTTAAACCAATCCCGTGTTCTAATTGCCACTAGCGCGCTTCCTGTGATTATTGTGCAGAAGTAATTTTTAGTAGCTTTTTATTGGAAAATACTATTCCAATAGCTGTTACTGATCATTTCACTAAATTGATTCTTTAACAACTATTATTATTTTTTAAAAAATGTATTGTAGTATTTCAATACCTCCATCAGAAATATTTGTTTATGGTGTACATTATTATTTACCGATGTTTTATAATTTTGAGAAGAATAATTATATAATAATAGGTAATGGTTGTTTTTAAATTATTATACCGGTATTCCTAATTATAAAATATTAATATTATAAATTTCCCACAAAAGATAGTGTTTATAGTTTTGTTTTACTAATTTACACACGGTATTTAAATATATGTCTATTAATATTATTATTTAATAGTTAAATTTTTGTCTTACTCTTGTAATTGGTGCGTATAATTTTGTCGCATATAGTGTTCTTAATTTTTTATTCCTAAGGTTGGTAGCTATGATATATATATATATATATATATATATATATATATATATACATTAAAACTTTTAACAAACAATTTCACATTGATTTCAATTTGATCACAAGTTCAAATTTTAACAACGTTTCAACTTATATCACATAACATTAATGAACAATATTTATAACACAAAAAATAATAATAAAATCATACTTTATTTAAATTCTTTAAATGAAATAAGGTATGAGTATGAAAGTGTTTATGTTTTTATTTTCCCCATATAATTTGTATTAAAAATTTTTTCGCTACTGTGTCTTCAAATTAGAAAAGAAAAAAACTGTATCAATTAGATATAGAATTAAATGTAACAGTTGGCTTATGAATGTAAGTAATATTTTCTCTGAGTGTATAAATCAAAGTAGTTTCAATATGACATGAAATTATTTTTAGCTTTTAAAAGAAAAAAATAATAAGGTAATAAGCAAAACATAGTTTTTAATTTATTGAACTTCTAAAAAGTGTATGTGCATTGTGGATCGTTTTGACACGTATGGGGGCACCTATGCTGATAGACATATATTTGTTTTAAATGTTTTTATTTTTTAAACTCTAGTAAAAAAATAATTTCTTACGAGGAAGTGATTCATATTACTTTCAAGGGGAAATTAAAATCTACCTTAATTTTTAACAGTAATCATCACTTCGTTAATTTTTAATACCCCTTCTAATATTCTTTAGTTTTTGCGGCCGATATCAGAGGTTGTACATTTGCATTCCTGTTCTAAATTGTCACGTGTAGTTCAAATGTCAATAAATAAATAAATTGAAATTTTTTTTTTAACTATAACTCTATACTTTTTAATTTTATATTATAACGGTCGTTGAACGGCAGACCCAATTTACGACGACAAGTGTTCAACTCGGTCGCCTTGTAATTTTAAACCCAATGCAGAAAACAAGGGAACTCCTGGATCAAATATCGGTAGAAATTAGCCTTCGTAGAAGACTTTTTTGATGAAACTAGCCCGCATTTGCGTTACATGGAGAGAAAAGCCACTAAAACCTTCCACGGTTAGCCTTACGGCAAGGAGACTCAAACCCATGATCCGTCTTTCACTGAGAGCATTTTACGCTAGCACTGGTTGGTGCGAGTCGGGTGTGGAATTCGTAAGAACCAGCCATTGCTTGGATTCGAACCCGGTTCTCCTCATTGGAAGGCGAACGCATTATCACCTGAGCCAACACGTCTCTATAACTCTACACTTGCAGAATCTAATAGATCGACAAGAAAAAAAGGGCATGTCAAATATTGGTTTTTACCGTGGTAATTAAGCATTTATATTAATGCCATTTACGCTACATAATAGCAATTAAAAAATTTTAATAGAATAGTTTAATAAAATGAAAATTTAATAAGAATGCATCGAAAATAATATCAATGTTTTCAATTAACAGAACGGCATAAGTTTATAAGTATTAGCACATATTTTGTCTAAAATTTTTGTTTAGTTCTTTTAAGCAGAAAATACCTCTGAAATGTCATTCAACATACAGTTTTTACTTTCCTAAATACGATGATATAAGAAAAGAAAGAGGTTCCATAGTTTCGAAAAAGTAATAAGTAAAAATTATATTAAGAAGAAAGACCAAAAAAGTTTTTTAGATTTTCTATTAACAAAATAGACATTTTTCTAAAGAGAAAATAAATTAAAAAAATATAAATTACTATTTATTTAAAAGTCAATATTTTTTCAGAAAAAAATTAAACTATGTTTATAACTATTAGATTTCATTTGCAATTTTTGCTTACTCTTTAATAGCAGAAAGTATAGCTAAAATATCAGCCAGGATACAGTTTTTTCATACCTGAATTTGATGATAAAATGAAGTTTCTTTGTTGCGAAAACATATTGGGTTAAAATTGTTGTAAGAATACGGATCTAAAAAAAGTTTTGTCGATTTCTTAACAAGTATTTTTTTTAAAGAGAAAATTAAAAATTGGTTTTTAATTAACGCCAACAATTTATATTTTTCAATCAAAATTTCTAATTAGAAATGGAAGTGTGTTTTATTTTACCTTCGGGAATCATTGGCTCCCACTTCGTATACAAAGTAGTTACCACCAAATTTTGGTTTGCAATAAAAAATTTAAATTTTAATTAAAAGTTAAAATCTCTTAAATTGCATGTGGTCACATAATTTTAACTCTTTCTCACAATTTTTATTTTGAAGTGAAACTTCTTATGCGACTTGCAACAAGGTTGCGTTAAACGTTTAACGCTACATTTTTATTGGCCGGGAAATCACGTGGTAGGATCCAGTTTTCCTTCATTCATTTCCATATTGTTTTGGTTCTCACTAGCATAAAAATAATAAAAGTCATAAAAGTATTGTTTTTCTATAAATATTTTGAAGTGAAACTTCGAATGAGACTTCCAACAAGGTTGCGTTAAACGTTTAACGCTACATTTTTATTGATCGGAAAATCACATGGTAGGATCCAGTTTTCCCTGATTCATTTCCATATTGTTTTGGTTCTCACTAGCATAAAATTAATAAAAGTCATAAAAGTATTGTTTTCTATAAATATTTTTGCATCTCTAATTTAATGTTATTTTCCTGTACCGCTATTATTACGCTTTTAATTCAAGAGTTTAAAACTAAGATAATTGTTTTTTTTTTTATTATTTTTTTTATTATTGTAATGTAATTCTGCGCTACATTTTAAAATAAAGTTATGTAGATAGGTGGTTGTAAGCAATGTTAATAAAGTTTGTCTTAAAGAAACAATATGATTTCACTAAAAATCAATTTCTATCCCTTCCTATTTTCATTTCCACATTACGAAGTTTATTATTATTATTGTTATGTAATTCTGCGCTACATTTTAAAATAAAGTTATGTAGATAGGTGGTTGTAAGCAATGTTAATAAAGTTTATCTTAAAGAAACAATATGATTTCACTAAAAATCAATTTCTACCCCTTCCTATTTTCATTTCCACATTACGAAGTTTCACTTCTTCCGCGCGGAGGGACTCCACGCACTATTTTTTTTATATTCGTTTTTATCATTGATTTATTCTTTATTAATGTGTATATTTATTGATAACACATACGTGGAGACCACGTTATCGTTATTGTAATCTTTCAACTATGATAAGGTATACAATGGTTACGATGGAGTTAACATATTTTATATACTACTAAACTAGTAATTAATAATTATAGTGGTAGTTGCGCTACACATATTTTCATGCGTATTAGAATTAATTTAGTAGTTTTATTGCAAGAAATTTGAGAATGAATTTGTGACAGTTTTATATTTTAGTTAGAAATGCATTTTTAAGTACCGAACTGTAGATATCGAGCAAAAAATTATATAAATTTTATAGAATAACAATTGTTTGAAAGAATTAGTGCAAAGATGTTACCAAAAATGAGCTTGTTTTTTAAAATGAAAAGTTTTTTGCAATGAAGCTACTCAATTGGTTCTAATGTGCATGAAAATATGTATTGTCAATAACGAAGCACACTAAAGTGAATTAATAAATGAAAAAATGAATTTTAAAAAAAATATATAACGGGAAAAAAGTATATTAAAAAACGCTACTACATGCACTGTAAAGAATTTTAATTTAGTTAATTTAAGAATTATAGTCAATTTTATTTTAGTACCGTCTCCCTGTTTTTATCTTAGATCCTAATTAATTTTTAAAAACTTTGTTCTATGAGATCTTTCGTAAGTAGATTTGAATTACAATACATTAAATTTTTAGAGAAATTAAGGGAAAGAAAAAACTTTTTCCATAAAGTATGCGTTGAGCCAATTAAGATTTAAACATTTGATTATTCTTAACTTCCTTGATTAGGCATGTATTGTTTTTGTTATAATTAATTGCACAGGATATTCTTTTCACATTTTTATTTTTTATTCTAATTTTTTTCCCCGTGAATTTCAAGTTACTTGTTTTTCTCTCACTTTTCCCTACATATTTCTTTATTATTATTATTTTACTTGTTTAATTATTACGGTTAAAATCTGTTCTAAAATAAACAAAATAATTTGACGTCCGAACAATGAAAAATGTGCTAAAAATAATTCAAAGAAATCGTAACGATTAAATAAAAAGTTGAAACCATTGAAAGGAATAGTTTCCTTTTAGTTTCGGTTTTAAGGTTAAAATACACAAAGCGCAGGAACAGCTTCTAGAAGAAGCCAGATATCGCCAAATGATATCATGGCGCGCCGCCGACTGCGAGAAGTGTACTTTTGCAGCTAACGGGAACCACTGGTGTTGGTGTGCGCTTGCTCTAGTCATCTGGGATAAAAAGAAGTTGTTTTAGAGGAAGATGGGGAATGCGCAGTGATATGTAGTTCGCTAAGAAATCTTTATATATAACTTTTTAAAATAATTATATTTTGTAGTAGAGGGTAAAAATTTTTAGTTTGAAGTAAAGTAAAGTTTGGAGCTGATTAGAAATTCGTTTAAGTTCATGATTGTAATTTTCGGCTTTGTAAGCCCCTTTGCTTTCGGACTGTTGAGTGTATAGTACTTCTTTAGTTGACTTTGGTAACGAGGTAAAGATTTACGGAGTGTTAAGTAAAATTAATGTGAACAAATTAAGTTTTTGTCTTTTAATATAAAAAAATAAAATAAAATAATGGATCTTGAAACTATATCAGCGCAGATGAATAGTGTCATTCACAAACATCAGGTAAGATAAACAAATTTGGCGAATTTCGCTTCTTTATATTAATCATGGTATGTATCAGAAAAAAGTAATGAAAAATAATTTTATATTTTAAGTACTATTATAATTTATATTTATTCTAAAGCATTGTTAAAATTTATCTAAATATTTTTCTCTAATTTTTTAACATTTTTAAATTTTAAATAAACATGTTCCTATTTTATAATTGTTTACATTTAGCCACAACAATTGTGTTGCATAAAAGTTATCGTAAATGTTTATTGAATGTATCCAACTTTTTTGAAACTGATGAACACATTTATATGTTATTAATTTAATATGTTTTTATATTTTATTGTACTTACCTATTTCATTCTCTATTTTTTGCAGATGGTTGTGAAAGAATTAAAAAGCGATCCGCAGGTAGGTTTACGAGTTATCGATCGAGTCTAAATGTTTTCAAAAAATAGTTATTAAGATTTTTTTATTAATTTTTAATGACAGAAAAATTGACTCATAACTTTAATAGCTTTGTATGCATTATTCTTTAATGTAAAAAAATTATTAAAAGTTGTTAATCAATATTTTTTTTTTTATAAATAGAATGCGGTTCTCCTGAAAAAACTACATGAATTGCAGTGTGAAATCAGAAGCTTAAATGATAGACAGGTAATTTTTAGTAATTTAAAAAAAATTTGATGGTTAGTGGACTTAAAATAATTTGACTTTTCAGTAAATCATTAATTCACTGCATGGTTAGTCTATAAAATTATACCAATCATCAATAATTAACTTGTTTATAAATTGTGTCTATTTATTCATTGATAATATTATAAATTAATTTACACTTCTTACTTAATTAAGTAGATTTTCATGTAAATATAACAATCCTCTTTGTTTAAATGAAGTATGCTAAACACTTATTTGATTTTAAAAAGTTGTTACAATCATGGTAAAATGAAATTAATTAATAAGAAGCAGGATAAAAACATTTTCAAGGACAATTTATACACTTCTAACTCACTAATTTTTTTATATTTTGGAAATTTTTTTACATTCCTAGTTAAAATGTTCCATTTTAACTTTAGCATTGTATGAAAATCTTGTAAAGTTGGTTTCCTGATTTCATTTCTCAATACTGTTGCCTCTAAATTTTTTCTATCTGTGTACGTTAGTTGTATGTAACACTTTCTAACAAAAGTAAATTACCAATTTGTTTATTTGTCTGTATTTTTTAGTTTCTCATAGTAAAACTTTTTATTTAATGAAAAGAAGGTTAGGATTTCATTATAAATTATAATATTAAATATTTAATTTAAATTTTGGTTTTAGATTTTTAAAATAAAAGTGAAAAAAAAAAAGGAAAATTTATTCACCGTCATGTTCAATGTTTACTTTAAATGTGTCATACTATTGGAATAACTTATCATAAATATTTTGTTACAAGCAAATTTAGTTATTATTATATTTTTGAGTTTAATAATCACAAGATTAAATTTTTACATTTTAACAGAAAGTATTTTTGTTTGAGATCAAATTAGAATGCATCTGAAAATGTATTTATATTATAAGGAAACATTTTTTTAAAATTATAATTATCAAAAAATTATTATTATTCAAAATTATTATAATTCTCAATATTTTTAAAATTTTGTAACAATAGAACATGTTTTTATTGTTGTTAAATAAAAATATAAGTAGATTTAGAAAGTTTGTTAGCAGATTTTCGGAATCCTTTGCTCAACTGCATACAATGACAGCTTATGCCCGAATTCTCCATAGAAACTAACCCTCAGTCACAGTTCAAGACAGGTTTTACGAGAGCAACTCCAGGTTAAATTCCAAAGTTTCATTTCACCATGTACGCAACTGTATCAGTTCGACCCCGAATTAATAAACTTTTACCCAAAGATATAATAATCTGCATCAAATAACTTACGTGCAAATATAGAATTTTATAACCATAAAATAAACTGTTGAATATTTTGAAAAAATAAAATCATTTGGGAGAGATTAATTGCTTCAAACTATATGAAGTTAAACTGCTCATCTTTCGTTGACATCTTTTTTAATATGTGACTTGGCTACTTTTTGACATCTGGTGCAGATACAACTGATATATTTATAACTATGTAAATAATTAAATTTTTAAATGAATGGTTTTTTTATAATTTTAAAAGTTTCGTAATATTTGTTAAGTTTTTGACTTTTACCTTTAAAAAATATTGTTATCCTATTTGCCATATCCCTGACGGTGATTCTCTTTATCATCGTCAGATGGCAGAACAATAATAGTCATTTATAACTTCTTCTGAATAATAGGAATGTGTTGATGTATGCATTTCTGAGCTGAAAAGCTTATTTTATAAAATTTCATTTAAAGTTTTAAATAAAAGAAAATTTTTCCAAATGGCTTAAGTTATCGATAATATGGTATGAAGAAATTTAAAAGAAGAAAAAAAACGATCAAAAATGGGAATGAGAATGGTGTTAGCATAATCCCCTTGATTGTTGTGTAAAATAAGAGTATTAAATAATAGTGTGAAATAAAAGTATTTCTACTTGAATTTCAGTAATGTTTATGTGTTTGTGGCTTTATGATATTCATTGCTACTAACTTGCTACAATACCGATGATGGTATTTATATACGCATTTGATAAATTGGGACATTATTGCATTCATTGTTGTATAATTATACAACAATGTTAATAATTTGTAATATTGTGGTATACAGAGGTGATTGCGCTCCGGAAAAATTCCGGATTTTCGGATTTTTCACTAACAGTGATCCGAAGATCGAAGGTCCAGACGTTTAAAAAAATCAATGATCACAAAAGTTTCTGGAAATCAAATTTTCAAAGGTGGAACTTAAAAACACAGTTTATTTGATTTGTTTGTAAGGGAGAGCCTGAGAGATACTTTATAAGCTTATATTCATGATTAATGCTCATTTTTTATCAGTAAATAGTTATTATATTCATAAACTCAAGAAAGAAAGACATATTTGTAAATTTCAATTGCTTCTAACTAAGAAACTAAGAAATATTGAGAAACAGGAAAAAAACCTTGTTTTAGTTTTTTTTTCTCTAATTTTTCAATTTAAACTGTTTTTTTTTTTTTTAACTCAAGAAATTTTCCGGAATTTTGACTTGGGCTCACAATCACCCCTGGGTATATCTTACACCTAAGTGTGTTATTGGTAGTCAATGATGTGCGTAAACAAAACTAGAATATATTAGTCGAACCACAATCTAAATTGTTCCTATGTGTTAGCATCATGGTCCTTATTATCAATAAGTATATTTTCCCTTTTTTTCCATTGCCACATTTTTTCCAAACATTCTGAAATCACTTGGTATTTTTCAATGAATGGCATACACCCAACTTTTCATTGTCGTATGATGTTTGTACCATGCAGGAGCAAAATTATATAAGATTTGTGTCAAGCAAATGTTCTGCAGCAACCGTAAAAAAACTCTATATTATTTGCATCATTGTAGCTCTTTTTAATGAAAATAATTTAGTTTTGCAAAAAAAAACAACAACAAAAAAAAAAAAAAAACACAATTATTATAGACTAATTACTGTTTTTTTTTTTTTTTTTTTTAATTTTTTTTAAAAATATTTAACATGGTATCAAAATATTTAAACATGGCCACATAATGAAACAAAAATAATTTCACTTGTACTGCTACTATGAACTCCCTGGAATAATTATTACAGACGGAGTGACGTCGTCAAGTTCCAGGGAATTTTTATTCATTTATTTATTTTTATTATTATTTTGGTGTCATTATTATGAGTTTCATTTAATTGGTTTCTTGATCCTACTGGAATATTTATTTCATCAGAAATGTTGATTTTGTTATTAATGAGGTTTTCATTGTTAACTCTATAATATCTTTAGCTTAAATATTATTTTATTTCAAATTTTTATTGTTAATTTTCATTCTTTTTCAATACCGACTATGTAAAAAATATTTATTAATAATTATTTTTTTTTTTTTAATGTTGATGTTTGGCTGATTTTTTTTCTCCCAAATATTCGACTATTCAGCCAAATCACTATTTGTTACATTCCTAGTCTAAAGATTTCTGCTATTTTTATTAACAACAAAGGTGTTTAATTTTTGAACTATTTTTGTTATTATTATAAACTATTCTTTGTGGCCGCTCAACAATCCCGATAATTTATTTGCAATAATTATTGTTTCTTGGTATTAAACAGTTTCTTCTACAAAATTTGAAGTCATTCTCTTTAAATATCTGTGCTAAAAGGAATACTGTTTGCGTATGCTTGTGCTCCCATTTCCCACATCTAAAATTTTTTTATGATTTTATTATGATCTATTAGTGAACATAAATAAGTATCGCTAAATAATTATATTTTAAAATACCATTTAAAACTAAAGGCATATTGTGAAAAATTTAAATGACAAATTGGGTGATTTGTGAACAGTAATTGAATATTTTCACAAACAGTCTGCCGGTTTATTAAATACAATTTGTGCATGAAACTCATCGCTTCGTTCATAATAATTTTACAATTTTTTTTACTATAATTTATAATAGTATAGTAATGTAATTTGTGTCAAAAAATAATTATAAAATGCTATTTTTATTTATTTTAAAATGTAGTGTAATAAGTTAATATTATAGAATTTTGTTGTAATTAGAAAACTATTACTATAAAGAAACAACTTTTTTAGTTTTAAACTCTTAATTTAGAATATAATCAAAATCAAAAACTTAATATTAGCAGAGTTGAATAAGACAAATTAATTTTGTACCTTTGACTTAGGGATGCAAAAATATTACACAAAGAAAAATACATTCATGACTCATTAGTTTTATGCTGCTGGAAATTAATATGGATAAACTGGATTCTATTGTGTGATTTTCCGTCCAATAAAAATGCACTAACAACAATGCAAAACTGTTAAATAAATAATTCTATGAAGCTGAAGCGATAAGCCGATTAAAAACTTTATTTGCTTCGAAAATATATAAATAGGAAATGTTTGTTGAGAAGTTTCAAGTGGTCAAAAATAGATGCTCATTTTCAGGACTTGAATAAATTCAGTAAAAACTCATGATAATGAGAGTATATTTTTGAGCACTTAAATCTTGTCTATTTTTATTTCTGATTTATAAGTTTTTAAAGAAAATCAAGTTTTTAATCAGGTAGTGGAAAACTGTTAGACTGTTATGTTTTTTTTATTTTTTATATTGCTAAAATCTGAAGGGAAAAAAAAAATCTTTTAGTCATAACATAATTTATATTTTTAAAATTTTTTAATTAAAACTGAAGTTGTGCTTTGTTATACTACCCATGCCTAGGTCCTCTGGGGTCACATGCTATAAATTTTCATCCTTTGACCATTCTGTCTTGAGCTTCAAACAGACAGTTACCTGAGTAATAATGTTAAAAAAATTGCACTATTAATCTAAGAGTTTCTAAATTACTTTCTGTGATGATATTTTTTGGTAAACTATGGAAAAAAAATTATAAACGGGCTTATTTAGAACTTATTATACATAATGGTCAGTGGAAAATATTTTAAATTAGAATCACTCATGGAGATTTGGATTTTTCAATAATAATAATATAAAGAAGTAAATTTGACTGGGTTTGATTTTAAACAAATTTTGTTGACTTCGTGATTTTTAATAAGGTGTGGTTAACAAGTGCCTTTGTGATTAAAACTGTTTTCTGCTCATTAATTATTTTAACTATCATAAACATTGAGAACATGCCCCTATGGGTTGGATTGGCAATAGACCTAAAATTGCTATTGCCCTATGAGTCCCAGCTGCTACATGCTCTCGTTGAAGGTTGGGTCCTGGTATCCCATATTCATTTAAATTGAAAAGCATATCGAAAAAATGTAATGTAGTTATATAAACCATAGTCTTAATTATAGAATGTTTTAATGCAAAGTAACTCTTGATTTTTGTATGTTTTAATTATAGAACCAAACTACACACATAGTTATATAAAGCATTTTTTTTCCTTTCATTCTTATCGTTATGAATAAAATAGTATACAGAACTTTTTATTATGAATTTGGTTGATGACATAAAAGCAAGTAACTATTTAAATTACTCTAAGAAATAACGTCACAGCTTTATTGAAATGTTATTTGGAGCTTTAAAGCTTTTAGATCCCCCTGATAAAAGTTTCTGTTCAAGGATGTTCCATTAAAGATAGAAGAAAGAAAAAAGAATCACATTTTAAGTGAAACTTAATTTTTGTATGTTTTAATTATAGAACCATACTACACAGATATTGTTTCCTGTTATGTAATCTATAGAAAACGATGGTGATACTTAGATAACAAGAAAAACTTTTTACGAATACAAAATCTAATTTGAAAAACAATACTGCAAGCATCTTTTAGTTTCAACCCCTTCATTCCTATTTAATGTTGGTGAAACTTGTTCAAAACTCACTGATTTTTTAAAAAGAATTTAACTTTTTTTTTTTTTAAATTTCTTTGCTCATTTATACTAGCTGTATTGATGTACCTTTTTATAATAAGTAATACGGAAAAAGTTTTTGTGATAGTGATTAATTTTCAACAAACATGCTTGCATGTGTATATTATGAATATCTGACACTGTTATGGACTAACGAAAAATTCAATTTCCTTGAAGAGGATATTTACTAGGTCAATTAAAAAAAAAGTTTTTAAAATTAATCATAAAATACTTTGCTTGTTAATGAAAGTTTAAAATTATCTTAAATAAAATTTGTAAATTACATTAGTGAATAACAAAATTAGTAACAGTTCTTAACATTTCCTTAAAATTGAAAGTATTCTGCTTTTAAGTATCTCCTTGTTTAAGTGCTCCTCTTGGCACCAACTTCCATTCCAACCCTGTATCTTAGCAAGAACAGCATGATATCAAGCTGAAACAAATTAAATATAAAATTTATTATATCAAAGAAATTTGTTCATAAGCCCTGCCATAATACATTAAAATATTATTTATTTGCATTTTTAAGAGGGAAATTTTTTTTAGATTGCTTTGAAAAATGGGACAGCTAAAGTTTATTACCTATTGAATTGAGTAAATAAAGTACTCTCCTTGGCCTCACCTAGAATCTGTGTTTAATATGAGAAATAATACTATTCTACTAAAAATAGTTTCTACTAAATATGGTAATTTGAAGTTTTTGGTTTCTGCTACTTCTGTCTCATCTCTTTTTTTTTTTTTTTTTTTTTCAATTAAAAAAAGTTTTTTATCTAAATAAAGGAGAGGGCGTCATTTTTACAAAAGGGCAAGGAGGGTGCATTTACCTTTGTGAAAGAACAGGCAGGGTAAGCCGCCCTTTAAGAAATGCTCAAGGAAAACTGCATAAAGTTTAAGTTTAAAGGTGGGCAATACTATGCAGTAAGATATTATATGTTATGCAGTAAGTTCCTAAATGTTCAACTTGTGGCTATTTGGCTTCCTTACCTTTCAACCTGGTTAAAAATTGGGAATATAGGAACTATCATTTTTTTAAACTTACCATACTATATAGAGATGGCAAAAATGAGAAATGCTAAAGTGGTAGTCTGTATATTTTGACTATAATTTTTAATAAATTTTCACATATCTTCACATAAATATCGCATTATGTTATTTTAAATTTTACAGGGTGGGTGAAATGTGGGATTTACTCCTATCCTGCTATTTTGTTACTAGACCTACTCTTTGTAGAGCGGTATAGTCAGAAGCCTATTTTCTTTAATAAATGCTTTGCAAATTTACTCTGCCAATATAAAATCATGGTAGTATTGTTGCTTCCTTTATTCTAGTGTTTCCATGTATTTTTTTTTTTTTTTTTTTTTTAAATCTTAATTGATTTCACAAATTTCTTAGGACTAAAATATGTTACTATAAAAGTATTTTTTGCATGAAAAAAATTAAATAAAAATTTACATTCTAGGTGCACATAAGTTTTTGATTTAAAATCAACAAATTTTAAGTGTCAGGTGTCTTTACAGTTTTATAAAAGACCATTTCCTATCTTGACACATTTATGTATGACCTAAGTTTGTCAATTTCAATAGAGAAATACCTACAACTTTAATAGGCTGGCATGCGATAGACAAATATGTATTCAGTTAATATGTAATAATTTGTGTAAAGATTAAGGATTCTTTTGTCATTTTTTATTTTGGGCTGATTTTTTCTCATGAGTATTGTATGAGTATTTGATTAATAGTTTAGCCACTTTCTTTTTTAATGGCCAGGGAAATCTTATTCTTTCCATTTACTTTAAAAGTTACTTAAGTAACTCATAGTAATTAGAGTGCTGTTCACTAATTAATTTTGTTTGTCATAGTCAAATTAATAATTTTTATGAGCTACTTAAAGATGCTCTAAAACTAAAATCTTCTATTTCTTATTTTTTGTGTGCCCAATAGTACATTTTTTCCTCTCACTGCATTGCTTTTGCTCCTTATCACAGTTAATTACTCGATTTCAAATCGCACTTAATTCAGAGATTGTTAATTGATTACAAACTTTTTGATCAGCCTTGTTAAGTAAAACATTTTGAAAATCAAGATTATACATTTTTTTATTGATTTAATTTTTAAAATGTTTTATAATTTTTGTTATTTATATGCATTTTCCGTTAAAAGGGGTTGGGAAATGTTGAGTGTAGAGAGATTAAAACAACGATGGCTGGGGCTGAAATTTTTAAAACAAAATTAAAAGTATTAAAAAATTTAATATTTTTTATTTTATTTATTTTTTAAAATTATTTTTTTAATAATTTAATGATCCATAAAGAAGAGAAAATTTGTCTCATTGCAAACCTGTATTTACAAGTAAAATACAATCCCTTATTATTACTGAATAATGCTGTGGTGACACTTGAGAAAAAACTAGTTCTTATTTTAAATGTATTATAAAAAAAAAAGGAATTTTGTTTAGAATACACTTAAAACAGAATTAGTTTCTAAAATGAATTTTAATATTTTTTTCCCTGGTGATAAGATTGTATAAAAACTGAATTGTTGTGTTAAAAGACAGCTGTAAGTATCAGATTGAAATGTGTGTTTGATAGTAGGTATTTTTTGAACAAAATGAAAAATCTTTTTTTCACCTACACCTTTTTCTATTATTGGAGAACAGACTTAAATACAGCGAAAAACTTTCTGTGGACACAAAAATCTGAATTAAAAAAAACTTTCTGCTAGCAATTTATTGGTTCTTGCTACTACTTTCAACTTTTCGTTACCATCTAATTTAGAAAAAAATTAGTTTGTAGTAAATGATCATTCATTATTTAAATCACTTTTAAGAATGCTGAGTTACAGAATGCACATGCTCTAGCTAGATCTTGATCTAACTAAGTTTAAGCTGAGAGTTTAAGCTTAAAATCCCCTGACATCTCCTAAAATCAATATTTGTGTAACTATTTTTTAACAATGAGTAATGCTAAAACATTCCCATGATGGTGACAAATTTTCTATAATGGCGTTCAAATGTTCGTGTACATTATGCATATCTGGTATAGAATATAAGTTATTTGTTTTGTGTTTTAACAGAAATGTTAAGGTGACAAACAAACTTAGCAGTTCATATTAAATTAATGGTAGAAATACATAAAAATCAGACCAGCCTGAAATTTGCACATATTTGGATTAATACCTTTGTTAATTCCTACTCTGCCCATCAGATATTCCTGCTAAATGTTTTCTTCATTCATTTGTAATTGGAAAGTTTGAATTTCCAATTATTTTTTCCTTTAAAAAGCAAAAACAAAAAAAAAGATTATTACTGAGGATTGTGATAATTCCACAACTATCAACTTAATAAAACATTTTAAAAATGTCTTCATATTAAGTTTTTATTATACGTAAGTTTTATAGTAGAATTCTCTGTATTGATCTGTAACTCCATGGAACAAATCTAAGATTTATTTGCCAAGCTTGTGATTGGATAGATGTATTTACTGATTTTTGTCTGCAAGGCAAAATAAATGTGATGCCTATTGCCTTGTTGCACTAATTATGCTACCTGGCCCTCAAGTAGTACATAAAATAGTAAATATTTAATTTTGAGTTGAAGTTAGATAAAAGTTGCATGGCTTGCTCAAGATTATTTACACTCAAAATAGCTAATTAGACACACTTTGAATATCATCCCCACTTTCTTTGTCAAATAAGTTATTAGCTAACATTTTCAAGTTTTTTTTTTTTTTTTTTTTCCTATTGAAAGTTTGTATTATGGTTACAGAAAATAAATGCATATAATTTATTAAGAGAGTGTTTATTAAAAAAAAGAAATAAAATAAATCATCAATTCAATTATGTACACAAAAGAAGCATTGTTCTATCAGTTAATTTGGTAGAAAACATTTGCAGCTCAAGAAGTTTGACCCCAACTAGTTAGTCTTCAAACACACTGTTGTAAACAAAAGTTTTTTTTTTTTTAGAAAAAAAGCTTTTGTTAGAAATTTTTTTTCAGGATTAATGAGATGTTTAAATTTAAGTACTCCTTTGAGATTTTTAAATTTAACTCCTTTGAGATTAAAAGTTTCAAGTGGCACAATATTCAGAAATTAATACCTTTTTTGTAGTAATGGCTAATTCTCTTGAAAACTGTATGTGCTAAAGTTCACACCATACTTTTAAAAACAGGCCTCATTATGAATTTTAAAGTTTACAAAATTTTAGTTTTGTGAAAATAATGTCTGTTGCTTCTTAAATTCCAATAAGTAAAAGCAAAACTGAAAATTGCTATATTACAACCTTTGTACAAGCTAGACCATGTCCAGGAGAATCATGCAAAAGACTAACACAGTGTAGGAGATGTTCTGGGGGGGGGGCTGTGTTGACGTGAACATGGTGTACAATGAGAATTCTGTCCATCAATATATTTTAGGCTCTCTCTATCTCCACTCATGAGTATGCTGATAGTGCTCTGGACTCCAATCTGGAGGGTTTCCAACCTGTAGTTTTCCCAGAATACCAGATGTGGGAGTGGAGTCCTCTATAGTTTCTGATTTGCAATCTTAATTTTAGAGCTTATTTCAGAAAAGGTTAGCTCAACACCTGAAGTTGATGGGCCAGAGGCCCTGTTTTTTGCAAGAGTTTCGGCAGTTTTATTGCCCTAAAGGTGTGAGGGAATCCACTGAAAATATATCCTATGTTGTTGCGAAAGTACTCTGAGGTCTTTTAGAATCCTTACAAAGGTCCAAAAAGTAATGCCACTGATCTTATTGTGTAGCTTATATGTATTCCAGCTTTGCAATTGATACCCTCTATCAATTCATATTGTAGTCTGATAAGGCATACATGTTTGCTCGATCATGTCAAACCATTGAGGGACCAAGGGCATGCTTTTTTATGAAACTCATTTTTATCTCTCGTAAAAGCTACCATAAATTTTTGTGTCAAAACCTGCAAGTGCACAGTGAAAATCTTGGGCCAATAAAAATATGAAACCAAATTTTGGTTTTGAGAAACTGTAATTTTATTATTTATTGCTAAAAAGAATTACTTTTAAAAACTATCGACCTTAGCTATATTGAAATTTTATGCCATTTTCATTATCAGTTTAAAATTCACTGGCTAAAAATGTATTAAGCATAACCTTACAGTTTTTAATAATTCTGATGAACTCTTTACAGTTATAAAAATATGTTTTTTGCAAAAAGGCTTTTTTTTTTCATATCACCTTCAGAAGCTTAATAAAGCAATTTTAGGCATTCCTATGAATGATTCATAATATTTAAAATGTTCTATGTTCTAAATTAAAGTGGTCTTAAGCTCTACCAGTTGTATTGTCAAAAAGCGAATCCATGCAGAATAGGTAATGTGATGTTTATATCAGGGATCTCTTAAATAATAAAAACGCAGGGTGCTTTTTTTAAGAAACTATGACATCTTCAATTTTGAAAGGCACTAATCTTTCTAAATATATTATTTACATTTAGCTAGATTAGTGCCCTTAAAAACAATATTAAAAATACTCAAATAAATAAGAAAAATAATAGTATTTTATACTAACTTTGTCTAAAAATAATTTCCACTAGTTATGGTATTCTAAAGCTCCTGGTTTCTGCTACTACTATCTTTTTTCTTAAAATGAGAAAAAAAGAATATTTTTTTCTAAATAAAAGGGCAACATTTTAACAGAAAGGGCAAAGATGGTACATTTACCTCTGTGAAGGGATAGGCAATGTGGGCCACCCTTCTAAAAAAGTTTAGAGAGAACACTGTTTATATTAAGTCCCCCCCCCCCCCCCTTTCTTTTTATTCAATTTTGAATTTTTTTTATTTCGAAATATATTTTTCATAGGATAGTTTCAGGATACTAGGTCTATTTCTTAAACATTACTTTGGTGCATAAAATGCATGTATGTAAAACTTCAAGAAAGTATTCTTTTTTTAGAAAAAAAAAAGTTTTAGAACACAAAATAGCAATTCTGAATACCCTTGTGTGCATTATATTTATTTGTTTTTATAAAAATGGTTACTTGAAATAATTTTTTTATTTGAATAATTTATGAAATATTTAATAAATCTATGTCTAAAAAATAACTATAAATAAGGTAAGTGCAGATTGTTCCTTTTTTTTTTTTTTTTTTTTTTTTTTAATCTAAAACTCATATTTTTTTTATAAAAATAATCCAAAAAAAGTATCTGCATGAATTAATTTTTCCTTTTTTTATTTCTCTTTATTTAAAAGAAAAACATTTTATTCAATATATATTAAGTTAGTAATAGTAATCCAAGTCTTAAAATCATTAATTAACAAAGAATGAAAGCATTCCCCATACTTTAAAGAATTAAATTATTTCGAATCTCATTTAGTTTAATTAGTTTTTAATTGGTAGGAGTTGAAATTGTATTAATAACCCTCCACCCCTCCGAAGTAGGGTTCCTGAAGAAAATTTATAAGAGTTTTTACTTTATTACAGGATCATGATTCATTGCCAGCATTACTATTGTTAGATTCTTTTCTTTTTAAGTTTAGAATATAATCTTATAATACTAAATTAATATTTAAAAAATATATTACGCAGATTGTTTGAAGAGGAATAATTTAATATTGTACAAGTCTGAGCATTTTTTTAATCCTTTAAAAAAGAAAAAAAAAAAAGAAGAATAAATCTAAATATTCCCAGATATCCGTAGTTTAAAGTAATTTTCTCAGATTTGTATAGCATGATTTATAAAATATTTAATTTGCATATAAAAAGTAATTAATTAAAAAGATGTAGATTATTATAATTTTTGTTCAATAAAAACTTGCTTATAACGCAATTTTTAATTAGAAAATAAATTAAAAAATCTGTTTAAAGTATTTCCTCCATATTTATTTTATTTATTTTTTTCTTTCTTTTTAAATTCTTTATTCAATCTCTATGTAAAAATTAATTTTTAATAACCATCAATTTTCTAATTGTCACTAATATTTTCCGTTCACCTTCTTTAAAAGAAGTAAAATAAAGTTGAATTTTGTTTATGAAGTAATAAATTTTTGTTAGTATAAATTTAAATTGTATCGTCTTTTCTCTTGCATCAATAACTCCCATTTCGAGTTATCTAGGAGAGTTTATTGTGTTATATAATTTGATAATATTACTATATTGCCGACATAAGTAATGTCTGAATTACTCTAATATACATATCTTAACGAAAAATTATTACACATTGTCTTCCACGGATACCTGCTCTTTGCTTTTTACTCTGGTTGCTATGGCAACTTCGTGATCATTGAAGAAGGGGAGCAACAGGCAGGCTTCTCTCTAGTTTAGCAAAAGGTAAATGTATTTTATAGAAACGATAAATGTCTGCCGAATGTTAAAAAAAAAGGTAAAAGAATCCTGAACATCATAAGTGATGATGTCCTCTATCGGCGCAACCGCTCCATTTTCTTATATTTGATTTCACACACTTTTTTTTTCTCTTTTTGTCACACTTTTGGCAATGTCTAAAAATACTGCTTTAGAAGACTGTGCATTATATTGATTATTTGCTCTTAATACAATCTTTCGTTTTGTAAAAGCTTTTTTGTTCCTAGTGATGATTATGTTTAGTGAATTCGTTATTGCTTTTTTAACTTTTTTGTTTATAGTTATAAAAATTGTGGTTTTAATTATATATTTATCTCTGTCAAGTAAAAGTCACAAATTTTATTAGATCCGTCTTTTCTTTCTTCCTTTTTTTTTAATTATTCGTTTTTTTTTTCTGTAACTTTATCTATAATTATGCACAAAGATTTTTTTTTTTTTTTGCCAAAATTCTAAATCCTAAATATTGTTTTAATTTTATTAAAATAATAAATCTATTTTTAAAGCGAAAAGTATTTTTAAAATGTGTTGGTAATTTTGAATGAATAAAATCAGATAAGTAATTTAGCATCATTATATCTACCTGCAATGAAGGGACCTTAAATTCTTGTGGGGGAGGGGGGGAGACAGTTACTTGGAAGTTGAATTTTTTAAATTTAAAAAATATTTATCTTATCTTGTGAAAAAGAATAAAACTATTTAATTCTAATTTTATAAACATGTTTTATACTTATGAATAAAACAGTGTTTCAATTTGTTTTTTTGAACTATCTTAAATCCTCTATTCATAATTTCTGTTGGAAATTTTTTAAATTTGACTTTAAAATTTTGTTTAACCATACAAACTATTATTTTTTAACTATGCAATTTAAAACTTCAAAAGTGTTTTGGTATATTATATTTAATTCAAAAACATATTATAAAACAGAATTTAGAGTTCAGAAAGCGATTGCAGAGTGTTCTTTTTCTCATTTTATATATGTTACTTTCAACATGATCCGAATCCCTCTTGTCCTTCTTTTTCTTCTTATTTTCTTACTTATTGAATATTTGTAACGTTTATAAAAATTTAAAATGACTAGCCCTGCAAAATATTACTATATTTATTTAATAAATTGTAAGACTTATACTGTTTTCTAAGTGACAGGTGGAACATTTAAGTTAATAAAAGACATGGGGGGAAAAATCTCAGATGAGCATTGACGTTGTTAAATTTTGTAAAAATTGTATATAAATAGTTTTTGTTTGATTTTAATTTTTTCTTAATGTTATTTTTTTCTCTTGTTTTATTAATTGAAAAGTATTTTTTTATTGTCACATAAGATATCGCCAGACTTAGGTTTAACTGTAATTTTTATTGTATCTGGTGATTTATGCCTGAGAAATTCTTACTGTTTTTTATATTTTATGAAATTACCAACAAATGTACTTAACAAATAAATGTGATATTAATTTTTCTTAATACCAAAATTAAATCTACAAATTTCAAGTGTATAAATGAAACATTACATGGAGTCATTTTTCCCGCTTCATAATCTCGGATGCAACTCTTGGTGTATTTTCGTAAAATCTTTAAAAAATTTTGACGCAGACGATGTTATTTAAAAATAAAAAAATCTTTAAGGAACACGTTGACTTGAGTACATTCACAATCGCATAATGTTTCATAAAATAATAATTATCCAAAAGTTTAAATAAATAATTTTTTACAGCCTTCTCACTTTCTTTTTTCTTTTCTTTTTTAATATTAAAAATTTGCTTTTTATGGTCGAAAGCCGTCATAGTTCCTTTCTTTATTATAGTAAGTTACGAAAAATAAATAATGATACAAATTAAGAGCGTAGTGGGTATTTCTCACTTAAGTTATTTCATTTTTAAAAGGTCATATCAGACGAATATCAATTTTTAAGATCATCTCTTTTACTATAGGAACCGATTAAAAATTTTACCATGCCATTTTTATTATATTGGACACCAATGATTCAATTTATTTCTATGCTACAATAAATCCTACTGTGGAGATTAAAACATTCTGTATTATGCTAGTTTGCAAATATAACTTTTTGCAAATTGCCTCCTGAGTCAAAATTATTAAATAACGGGTAATGAAACTAGAGCATATTGTGAGAGTTGATAATTTGAGTAAATCGTTCTTATAAGTCCACTATTTTTTCCAGAAAAATAATTTTTTGTATTATTATTTTAAATTTGTTTCATTTCAACTCTAATTAAAAGTATAAGTGTTTTGTAATATATTTCATGTATCAGACTAAGGCATAACTGAAAAATAAAGTTTATGCCAACGGTTACAAAAATTGGGAAAATTTAATAAAATCAGTCTAGAAGAGAAAGATAATTTTTTTTTTTCAAGGTGTCTGTGCCATCCCCGTTCTTAACATTTTCGTCCCAACAATTCTTTAGTATTAGTAAGATAACCATTTGAAGTATGTTTTTTTTTTTTTTTTTTTTTTTTTTTTTTTTTTTTCCTTTTTTATCCTACGGAAAAGTGACATATTATAAACATCAAATTTTAAACAATCATTAAATTTTAATACGCATACGTTTATTAAGCTTACATATTAATTATTTGTTGAAATGATGTATTCGTTCCCCACGCATTACAATTTGCTAGGTCTGTATAAAATGTCCATCTGCATCAAGCTGACATAATAAAAATAACATGATGATAAAATAAATGAATGAAAATTTGTTCTTATATTTTTAAAGGGAAAAAATATTTTGAAATTCAATAAGAACACATATATTGTATCTATTTTATTTTTTTCTTCTTCTTCTGAAGTTATGGACTCTCATGGTGCAGTGGAAGGGAGATATATGAACTATAAACGGTTTAATATTATCTATCATTGTAAAAATTTCAGTTTTAACTGGGTTTTTTTTTTTTTTTTTACAATATGTGCAACTTTTTATCGATAATAGTGGAATTTCATGTGTGTGAAATAAGGTGCTTTGTATCTAGGTCTATCGAGGAATCAGAACAACAAGTTCAAGGTCGCTCTGTAGTGACCGAAGCAATAAAAGGATAAGTTTGGTACCAAAAAAAATATGGAGCATTTGAAGCTTTTAGTTCCGTTAATGCTGGAATTGTGTTTTTAGTATCTATAGCATTGTAAAGTGCATTTTCTTTATTTATTGAACAATTTTTTAACATCTGACATTTTTATGCTCGCAATCGCACAGATAGCAAATATATTCAGTTTACTTTTATTGTTTTTTGTATTAATCGACTTAATTTATGTAAACTTAATTTTTGAAAGATGAAGACTATATTAAACTTTTTTTGACACAATCCTCAGTTAAATAATCAATAAATGTTGAATTATAATAATTAAAGAGTTTATGTGAACCGAAACGCTGTAAAAAAAAGTTTTTTGTCAATTAAAAGTTATCTTACAACCCATATGAAAACTGACTGAACCTAAAAATTTTCTGAGGATTTCTAGACGGTTATTCTATTTAATTTAAAAATTTGATAAATATTTTTTGAATAAAATTATGTTTTTATCGTTATAACTTAAATGCATTAGAGTTTATTAAAATTAAAGTTTCGGTTCTCAAATTATATTTTTATTTTATTTATTATATTGGTAAAATTATCATAGTTATGGTGATAAATTATTTCCAACCCCTAATTTCTGAACAGCATTGATGGAGATTTTTCTAAAATTGCTAATAATCGCGAGATCTAGGAGAAATTTAGGTCCGATAATAGACTCTTAACAAAATTTGTTCATCGTTTTAACCCTTCACAAATAATATTTTTTTGAAGGCGTTTATGTTTTTAGAAGTATTATTAAAAAAATATATATATCTTTAAAAAGATTTTTTAGGGAAAAAATCTAGTCTATCACGTCTTTAATTCTTAATATTAAAACATATGACTCTTCGAAAAAACGCGTTTTTTTTAAAATTTATTTATTTAAAAAAAGAAAAAAAACTCCACACAGAAGCAGGATCTATTTTCTCGCATTCACATATCAGTATCCTAGCAGAAAGTATCTGATTCTACCGTAATTTTGAATTCAGACACAGAGTAAATTTTTTACAAAAACGAGCCTATTTTCACAAAATTATGAATTTTTTCACAAATATGAGCCTTTTACTGAAAGTCTGAATAACCTGTGCTAATATTAAAACAAGAAAGTTAATATATGTCGATTATACTAGTTGATATTTAATAAATTATTCCTCGCATACTTCGAAAAAAGTTATGCAAAAAAAATTAATATTAGAACTGAATGTTGGTTAAAACTAATATTGGAAAACCTATGAATTCCTTAAGAAAATTTGGGTCAAAAATTTTCGAATCACTTTTCCTATTAATTCTTCGAATTAATTCGAATTCCCATTAATACTTTTTTCCCATTAATCAGAAATGTTTTCGTTTTCTCATTCATCTGTAGTTCGAATGGGTCGCTTGACAAAGTTAAGAAAATACAAATAACTTATGTTTCATTATCAGAAATTCCTATTTTTAGATGTCGCTAGAATCGAATAAGAACATAAACATTTATAGATTATTACTGTTTTTATTAATTGCTTATTATTTACAAGCATACTTAATAAAAGAAGTTATTAAAAAATAAATAAATTCTATGTGTTAACTAACATTATTTCAATAAATGCATCGAGAAAATTTCGATCTAGATAACTTCCGAGTACAACGATTCTCAGAAACAGATTTCTCAACTAGGAAAATTGATTTGGTATTCTCATTCATCCAATTGTTTAAACGGATTGCTTGACAAAGTTAAGAAAATGCAAACGACATTTGATTCGGTATCGAAAATACCCAGTTTTCGATGACGCTAGAACCGAAGCAGTAACTTTCTCTTTGTCGTCTGCATCCCAAGAGCAATAAAAAGAAAAATGTTCAACTTTTCCTCCATCGTCCAAAAGTTCGGCAGAGGGAAAACGGGTGAACATTTTAACGTAAGTGCCTTGGCTCAAAGGAAAGGGAAAATCGATAAGTTGCGCCTGCGCGTTGGCTTCTTGCTCACCCATCTCCAGAGAAGAGCAGGTGGGTGAAAAAAAGGAATAGTTTTAGGATGAAACTTGCTCTTCTGAGCCCTACAAACTTTGTTGCAAGCTTTTTTGCCCTGCGTTATTCCAGCCTCGTTGAACCATTGATAACTTTATATTTTTTAGCGTTAACTTCCATGAAGCTATTTAATCACTCTTTTTTTGCTATATATTTTTTTTATTCCATCAACATTTCATTAGTAAACTATTTGTTTCTAAGATTTTTTTTTTTTTTTTTGCCCCTTGCCTGTGCCTCAATGTTGAAATCGATGATGAAGATCAACTTGATAGGGAACATTTTCACTAAGAGTTTTAGGAAGCATTATCTTATTTTAAAAAAAAAATCTGTAATACGACTAAGAAACTAAAATCTCATGATCAAACAATAATTTATTTAAGTAGGTTATGAAAAAATAAGTATTAATTATTAAAATGATTAAATAAACTATATTTAACATTTATTAATATTTAAAAACTATAATAAACTATATTTAATATTTAAAAAAAAACAGCTATTAATATTTCATATTGAAGAAAAAGGAATTAAAATAAAAATAAAAATTTTATTACAAAATGCCCATATAAATTTTTCTATGGTAACTTCTTTTCTACTTAATTCAAATTATCATTTTTCTTCTTGAACTTTTTAAATTTTTGATAATTATTATTTAGAATGCAACATGCTTGATATTGATTCAATTTATGAGGTTCTTATTTTGAAATTATTTTTTACAGCTCTCAAGCTAATGGTGCAGATTAGTGTCATTTTAAATTATTAATATAAAGTCGACTTAGTTTTATAATGATATCTGTTTAATATAGAATTATTTAAATTAGGTGAGCAAGGCTAATCTATTACAAGCATACAAATTATTTAAAAAAATGAGATAGGTTACTCAAGGACTTTATTTTTGTGCCTAAACCTTTAAGTGATATTTTTTAACCTATGTTTTCTATTTTATATAAGAAGAAAAAAATTCGCCTTCTATGAAAAATGAGTATCTCAAAAAAATTCTTCCTCCTTTTGTAAGTGCTTCATATTTAATTGAGAAAAAAAAAATTTGTTTTTCAAACTTAGAAATTGCTGGGTTCTACCATGAACTTTAAAAAAGCCTTTGCAACCATCATTTTTAGTATCACTTTAAAAAATTAATTCTTACAGCTCACTAGTAGTACAATCAAAAACTTTTTTTAGATAAGGCATTAAAATTTAGAATATCTTTAATGTTTCCTAAATTGTTAGAAAACTTAAAACAGTGCATATGATGCTGTTTTGACTGTTTTCATTATAGATAAAAGATTTTATTTTTTGAACATTCATTACTTTTTATTAATAATCAGAGAGACAATACTGAAACAAAAATTTTAGTATTTATTTTATTATGGTCTTTATAAAGTAAATAAAAGTAACAAAGGAGACTTAGATTTTCATCTCATATGAAAGCACTAAAAATAATTTCTTACTGAGAAATTTTTTAATTTTCATACTAAACACAGGGTGCGTAGCGTTTTTAAAAAGTGCTTAAAAGTGCTTTTTTTCGTTTTTTTAAAAGCCCTTAAAGGTTTTTTTTTCATTGGGTGTTTTAAAAAGTGCTTAATTTTCCCTTTTTCAAAATGAGATTTTTCCTTTACTATGTTGGTTTTTGCTTCAAATTATGCAAAAAAGACACAGTACACATTGTTCTATTCAATGTTTTCATAAATAATTCAACCCCAACCTATTTCGGCATATTGTCAGTCTGTAGCGTATGAAAACAATGCCAAAAGTTTTTTCTTCTTTTTTAAACAAGATAAAACCGTCAATTATCAAAAACTTTCCAACCCTGCCTAGTTATGATATTTTTTTAAAGTGCTTACAAATATTTTTTAAGTGCTTAAAAGGTGCTTATTTATTGTTTAATAATTTGGCTATGCACCCTGTGAACAATGAAACAGATACTAAGGTAAAATAAAACGTTTGAAATATTTAATTTTGTAGATTAAACTATGAATTCAATTCTATTTTTAGGAAAGCTTCATAAATTTTTTAGTGCTTCAAATCATTTTCTAATAAGACTGTCTCACATTAGCTTTGCTCTGTAAAAAGTTTGTTTTTAAGATAATTTGATTAACCTCAACTGCCTCTGTCAATATTTTTTTTAAAAAAATTCTTCAATTTTAATTACACAGAAATTATTTCCAATAGCATATTGTTAAAACAACCTCAATATAACAATTTTATTAAATAAAAAGGTTAATTTGAAGCCATTAAAATTCATTTTAAAACTTGTTTTTCTAAGAATATCTGCAAAATATTTTATTTTTATAAGTTTTCTATAAAGTTATCAAAACTAAAATTTCTGACACCAGTTATTCTACTTTAAGTCTTTTTAAAAATTAGATGCATCTTTTTAAAAGCTCTATGTTCAATATTTTAATAATTATATTTATTGCAGTCTTATAAATAAAACTATCATGTATTTTGCATAGTTGGGTCACTCAAACTTTTAATAATTGCATCTTTGCGGGAGAAAATATGACTTTTAGATAAAAAGTTAGTTTAGTCATATTTAATTTTACATACACAGTCTTACAAACTCTGTAGTATCTGTAAAATACTATCAAAATTTTTAAATATTAAATTAAAATATCAATAAAATAAAACTATTTAGTATCTCTTAAAAAAGCTTCTACGAGGGTCATCCAGAAAGTAAGTTTCCCTATTTTTAAAAAAAAAAAAAAAAAAGAACTCACACTTTGAGGAACATATTTATTGGCAACAAGTACAGCAATGTCTCAGCTATTTTTCAACACAGTCACCACCAGAATTGAGACATTTGTCGTATCGCGGGATCAACTTTTGTATCCGTTGTCGTAAATTCTGCCGTCTGAGAATGGAACCAGCGTGTGACGAAAAACCTGACACCCGAACACAAAATTCAACGCTAAGGACGCTGTCGGTACGGAAAGTGGTGTGCACGGTGTTCTGGGACAGGAAGGGCATTCTGCTCATTGACTTCCATTCTCGTGATGAAACAGTAAATGCTGACCGTTACTGTGATACACTGCGGAAATTGCGACGTGCCATTCAAAACAAGAGGCGTGAAATGCTTACTGCAGGTGTTGTGCTCCTCTATGACAGTGATCTTGATCCCAGCTATTTTCACGTTTTCTTACACCTCAAGAAATTCCTGTCCTCCGGTTAGAGTTTTGGCAACGACGAAGAGCTGAAGACGTCTGTCACACGCTGGTGCCATTCACAGGTGGCAGAGCTCTATGACAGAGGGGTACAAAAATTGATCCCACGATGCAACAAATGTCTCAATTCAGGTGGTGGATATGTTGAAAAATAGCTGAAACATTGCTGTACTTGTTGCCAATAAATAGGTTCCTGAAAGTGTGAGTTCTTTTCTTAAAAAAAAAAGAAAATTACTTTCTGGATGCGCCTCGTAATTAGTTTCGAAATATTTAATTATACTTCAAATTGCTAATGCATTAATAAGCAAAATTGTTGTTTGTAGTATTCAAAAACAAATTCTTGTGGAAGCTTATTTTATGCAGACAATTAATAACAATAGTTTCATTTTTCTAGCTATGATTTAAAATCGTGAATTCAAAGTTTGAGAACTTTCTGGAAAATATTTAAATACCTCACAATTTTCGCTCGCTTTTTATAATTTTTGATTTAAAAATTTGGTGTTGTAATTATTGTGAACTTTTTATTCTCCTTCAATTTGAAATGTTTAAAAGTGTTTTAAACAAATACTACAAAAATCAAGGAAACTAAATTAAAAATTTAAACTTAAAAATACTAAATTAAAGCTGAAATGTAGTCTGCGAACAAGAAGGAAGGGTCAACCAGGGTGCGTAGCGTTTTTAAAAAGTGCTTATTTTCGATTTTCATTTTTTAAAAGTCCTTAAAGGTGCTGTTTTCATTGGATGTTTTTAAAAAGTGCTTCATTTTCCCTCTTTCAAAGTGAGATTTTTCCTTTACTATGCTGATTTTCACTTATAATTATGCAAAAAGACACTGTTCACATTGTTCTATTCAATCTTTTCACAATTAATTCAACCCCAATCTATTTTGGCGTATTGTCAGTTCATAGCTTGTGAAAATGCCATTCGTTTTACATGATTCAAAATTTCATGATTTTTCACAATTGTCAAAAACAATGCCAAAAGGCTCTTTGACATGACAGTTATAACGGGATAAAACCATAAATTGTCAAAAACTTTTCATCCCTGCCTAATCATATTTTTTTATAGTGCTTATAATATTTTTTGAGTGCTTGAAAAGTGCTTAAAATGTGCTTATTTTTTGTTGAATAATTTGGCTACGCACCCTGTCAATATTTTAATATTAACTTTTTCTATATGATCAAATTATTATCAGCTTATGTTCTACTGTATGTACTTTAAAAATTTTAAAAATCTCTTATTTTCTTATAGAAACAAGTTGTTGAGGGCTTGAGAAAAAACCTAGAAAAGCCTAGTCCAAATACATGTTCCACAAATGTTGCAGCATTTACTGTTGCTTCACAATCACCTAGACCACAAACACCAAATCAAGAAACACAAGTTTTAGGCTCACAGAGGAGTCCTCTAGCAAATAATAAACTGACAACGGTGAGTAAATACCTTTTCTGTACTTCCCTTTCGAATAACTTGTAGTAAATTTGATTAGTATGTTGAAAGATAGCATAACTGTACAATGTTAATGACAATTCTTGTCAATTGACAAAATCCTTTCCAGCTCTCTGTTTTAACAAATAATTCCAAAGATTCTGTACAGCTTTTCTTCACTTGTGAGTAACATTCTTGGTTGCTGTACAGCTTCCCTTCAATTATGAACATTATTGATGCATAATACACACCTTCCCTTTAACTGTGAATGACATTCTTGAATACTTATTACTTTCCTGCAATTGGGAATAACATCCATGGACACTGTACTTTCCTTTCAATTACAAATAACATACATTGATGTTGTGCAACATAAAATTTTTTGTACAACTTAACCTAAAATTCTTGTACAACTTAACCTAGGGAATTGTAATATTTAATGTTTTAAAGAAATTAACATTTTAATAATGTAATTTCAATATCAATTATACAATTTATATTTTGATGGCATATTTCAAGCAGCATCTCTTGAAAACACAAAAGAGTTCATAATAAAACATCTGACTATATTGATTAGAAATAGTTAGTAGTTTCTGAGCAGTGAAACACATGATTCTATCATTCTTTCATTAATTTATAAGTCATTACATTCTACATTATTAAACACACTCTTAATCTTCATAAAAACACGCTGTGAGGAGTACAGGAAACAAAACTAGATTTAGCTTTGTTGCTTAACACATTTACTTCTAATTTACAAAATTTCCTATGAGTTCACTCCATTTTTCAAATCTGAAGATGTTAGAATAGTTTTCAGTAAACTAGTTTTTGGGCTTTGTTATTATGAAATCAGGCTTTTAACTAGTAGCATAGAATATTGTGAAAGTTAAGAGAATGAACTTAGAAAGTCTTCTAATTTTTGAGTGGGTCTGAGGTAATTTAAGATAGATTCAAATGCTTTTTTTTTTTTTTTTTTTCTGAATTTAAGTCAGGGATGACAAATCTTTTGCAGGTCAATTGCTAACTTTTTAGACAGATGAGTTGGAATGTGTCATATGAACTGTTCATTGCACAAATAAATTATATCCACTTCTTGATATATCAAAAGTTTATCACCCTAAGTTTAAGTGACAAAGCTCTTGGGTTAGTCATAACTTTTTATATATGGATTAAAGTAATAAAAAAAAAAGTTTAAAAAAATGATTAAAAACTTATCTTATAAAAGAAATTTTATTTTAAAAAAAAAGAATTACTTTTGAGTGCCGTTTTTCTGTTCCATCTGACATCCTGGTGATTTTCCTTAAAAACTGAGGAACGCATAATCAATATTTCTGATTAAAAGCCGTATCAGAATTTTTGCATCCTCCTGGGCATCTCAGGCAATTTAACTTGCAAGCTTCCTTGGTACATATATAGAAAAGAAATTATATTTGCGAGCATTGTTTAAACTTTTCTGAAATTTTTAATTGTATGTTTTGTTAAAAATTTTCAGATATTAATTTATTCATGTGTTTACATTCAATTTAACTCAAATTTTCAAAACTTTTCTGTTTGCAACTCTATTTTGCAGACCCTAGTGACTAAGCCCATAACTAACTGTATAAATACAGTACGCCAAACAGTGCCTCCAACAATAAACAATATTGCCACTCCTGCAGCTACTACATTTACTTTCAAAGCTCCAATGGGTACAGTCGTCCTGCCGAACTGTTCAACAGCTGCTGCCAGTACATTGCTGACAACAAAAGTTGCTGAACATCAAAAAATACATCCAGTACTTGTAGTGCCATCTCCGTCCAATCGTACTGCTGATGGTGCACAAGTATTGCTAAATTTGGTTCCACCAATCAGAGTGCCTCAATATCCTCCGCCTTCACCTCGTACCCCTGCTCCTCCAGTTGTATGTATCTTTGCTTCTGATTATTAAATTAAATTTTTAATTAACAAGATAGTTTCCTAATAATTCATTAAATAAAATGTAATTGCTGGAAAAATTTATATCTAAATTTTTTTCAATTTTTGGACATAATTGATTTTAAAGTTGAACTTTAATGTGAAGATAAAAAAAATTTATAAGTCTGCAAAATAAATAAATTAAATAATAATATTGTATTTTCGGGTGTACAAGTTAACTCCCCATTTTAAATTTCAAAAGAGTTTATTTGTGTGTCCGGTATATCGGTATGAGTTGACTATATCCGGTATGAGTCGACTACTGAATTCACATTATGTAAAGAACTAATCAAATTTCTTATCAAATATAGAATTCTATTATATTAAAAAGAAGCAAGAAATTATTTTTCAGAATTAAAGACAATCAAAGATCTTTTTTCCCTACCTTATATTATAAAATATAATTTTTATAGATAAAATAATATGAACTATTCAGACTTCATACCAATTTTTGCTTTTTCATTCTCAAGTATTCTATTACTGCTTCCCATGAATTCACAATCAGTTCCAAGAATGTAAATCATTTTTCATATGATAGGCATTTTCTGCCAAATATTCTAGATGCTTGGAAAAATGTTGATATAGTGAAACCTCTTTGGAGCGACCCCTATCTGTTCCACAGTGAAATGATCATTAATGGAGGTTTGTGGTTTTTAAGGGTTACTTACATTGACTTCAAAATGTTATCGAAGGTACATGATTTTTCGCAAAGGATTTTAATTTTAAATCCCTAGTACAATCGAACGTAATAATCGAGGTGTAAAAGCTTTATTATTTTTAAAGGTCTTGGTTGTGTTATTCTAACGTTACTGATGTGTACAATTTAAAAAAAAAAAAAAAAAATGATGATTTGTAAAAAAAATATGAAAAGAAATCAGATTTTTTTATTAGATAATTAGTAAATTTTTTAAGAATATTTCGTTCTTACAAACATAAACATGCAATTTAAATGTAATTGAAATACTTGAGTAAAATTTTAAATATTACTTAAAATATTTAGAAATAATATTTATTTCAAATGTACATTCAATTAAACTATTTTACTATCCTATTATAAAATTAGCTATCTGGTAAAATGAATTATTGTATATTTTATGAAAATATGGTCACTTTTAGTAGTACCATATAACACAATTTTAATCTGTTGCTTGTTTTTGACATACTTTTATGTGAGTAAATAGTATTAAAACACATAAGGGATTAAGACACACGCATTTAAAAAAAATGAATAAAATGAGTGAAATTAAACAACTGGAAAGGTTATTGGATTTTAAGGGATATTTTTAGAAAGCAATATGAAAGATTTTTACATATGCATTTGTAAAATTAAAAGAGTAACGATAAGGTTAAAGAAAAATAACTCCAGATTAATGAAATATTTTCGATAATACCATAACGTTTTTAACACTTTCCAAAAAGTTATTTAGCTGTGAACATTATGGGCTAGGAAATTAACTTACTAGTGCTTTCATTTCCCAATTTATTACTAATTTCAGAGTGTACTAAACCTTGCCCAAAAAATTAGAAATAAATCTCTCACTCAAACAGAAGTAAGCAAGTACTATATCATCTGTAATTTCATAAAAATTACTATTTCAAATATATAATCCACCATTTGTTGACATTTGAAATACACCTTCCTCAGAAAGAAAAAAAAAAATTATTGAAATTGAAAGAATCTGCCTTAGCCATAAATTTCATAATTAATGTTGTGAAATTAATAGAATTTTCTTCTCATCTTAGTCAAAATCTTACTTCTTTTCATAGTCCTTTTTAACTGATAAATGTGAATCAATCAAATAAACTAGGAAATTACCTCATATCACTTAATTGATGCATTGGAAAAGAGTTGCATGTTTTTTATATGTTGTAAAGCAGTTTTAATAACTGTGTGATAATTTTAAAGAATGTCAATAGCTCTGATGCTAATGAAAAAGAATCCATGGAAAAGAAGGTATTCTAATATTGCTGGAAATTTCATAGGAAGTGTTAAAATAACTTCCCTTGTCTCAAAAATATATAAACTTATTTGCACAAAACTTATTTTAAGTAAATAACTAATTTTAGTTGCAATAAATTTTACACTGAAATGATAAATTGTTACATGACATGTTAAGAATTAAAAATTTGGGTTTTAAATCAGCGTGTGCTGCTTTTATGTTTGCATTTATTTTATAGCTTAAGTTCATTTTTTATGTTGAGACTCAAGTTGCAGAAAAGTTTTGTATTAAAATGTGGTATACCAAAAAGGAAAAGATTTTTCTCAGATTCATTATTCAATAAAGAAACTGTGCTCAATAGTAAAATTTTTGTACAAAATCACCCAAATAGTAGAACAACAGTAAATTTAGCTCAACTTATTATTGTAGAAGCATCTTTTATTCTTGTCTCATTTCATTCAATAACAAAAATTAAATATTAGGAATGAATTAAAAAAATAACCTATTTATAGAATCCTATGTACAAAGAAATAGGATTATTTTTGTCAGTTAAAAATATTATTCTTAATTAAACTTAAAATAGTGCTAATCTATAACTAATCATTCAACTAACAGACTATGAATTAAAAACAAATATGTTTTTATATTTCTTTTATTTATTTGAAACAAATTAGGATAACTTAAGAACCTTTTCCAGTATTTTCATACATACTTTGTCCTACATTTTTTAGATAGACAGAATAAAAAATATGTAGGATAATAATAAAATGCAGAAAAAACACAAAAATATACAGAGTGGTCAATTATGGTATTGACTCAAATTTCTGAATTTTATAACTAAACATTCATCTGTTAGATGACAACTACAGCAAATCTCAAAAAATAACAAACGTATAGCCATGCTTATCACATTCAGATAACTTATTTTACTAATTATGAAGTTAGTGTGAACATTGGGAACATCTCAATTTCGCAAAACTGTCAAATGTTGGTCTCTGAGTTAATAAAATTTGACATATCAAGATATCTATTGTAAATTATTTTGTACAGCTAGATATTATAGTTTTTGTGATATTCAAGAGCTTTTTTTTTTTTTTTTTTTGTTAAGCTATATGTTAAGTATTTTGTGACAAGAGCTATGTGTTTTTCTTGCAAAAAATATGATTGCTGAGATTTTGTATGCCATAACGATTGGATGAAATGGCTTTAATTTTAAATAGTTATTCAAAGATTTAATTTGGATTTTTATATTGTTCCTATTTTTGAAATCTCTCTCTTTGTTTTGCTTTTCAGCAGACTTGCCAAAAGAATACAGCTGTAAATAGCTGTAATCCTATAGCTGTAGCCAACACCTCCACTACATTTCAAACAACTCAATTCTATGTCAACTCGGATTCTTCATGTGACAGTCCACCTGCTATCATGAGTGACAAATTTCAACCAAATAATACGATTGATACTATAGAAAACAAATTGGAACAAAAAGTAAGATTTTAAATTTTTAATTGCAATTTTTTTGTTATATTTTTAAGCATGTATAAAAAATACTTATACTTTTATAATCAAATATGTAGTTAATACTCAGTATAACAACCTTAGTCATCCAAATGCATGCAAAGAAATGTCATGGGTGAGATTGCCGTATTATGAATATAGAAATATGCCACAAATATTTAGTCATACACTAAAAAATACTAAATTTGATCAAGAAATAATTATATTCTTTTAAGACTTAATTTATATTTTTGAAATCTATGAAAAATTAAAAAACATATTAACAACAATAAACTACAATAAAATTTCTTTAAATACTTTAGAAGAAAAGTTATTGCAGTTTTAATGTTACTTATCATTATTCCTGTCCACAAAGATTCTGAAGTTAATAAAAGTTTTATTATTATTATTATTATTATTCATTTCTCCAGAATTAAACAAGTTAAAATCCATTTATGGAATGGTTTTTAAATAGAAGCAATGATTAAATGTAATTTAGAAAGATAAAAAACATTACTCTTAGAACATTTTATATTATAAATAATTTGGTTGCGTCTTTCAGACAATTGTATATTAAAAATAGTTATTATATATATATATATATATATATATATATATATATATATATATATATATATATATATATATATATATATATATATATATATATATACTATTTTTACCAATTAAATCTTTTTTCTGAAATTTTATTGCCCTCAAAAATAAAAATAATCGTTTTAAATTGGTATTGATATTCATTTCAATAGATTCATTGTTAATATTTATTTGTCAGCAATTTTTCAACACAATTTGATGAGCAATCAGATAAATATTATTTAGTGAATCTAACTGGATAAAAATGTTTGTTCTCTTGCTTTTAGTTGCATGTTATTCTAAAATTATAACTGCTATATTATTTGGGAAATCAGTTCTTATGTTAAATAATGTATTATTTGTTTGCTTTGTCTTAAAATATTTTATGCATAATGCTTGATATTATTTTAAACAATTTATAACAGAATTTCATCTTTTACTTTCAGAAAAAATTAGAATTTCTTACAGCATTGGGACTTGTAACAAGAGATTCTTTGTGTGACTTGAAAAATAAGAGAATGGAGCGAAAGCGCAGATCTACAGCAAATCCTCAGTTCTCTAATGCTGCTTTAGAAGAAAAATGGCGTATTGCAGCAGCAGCTCAAGCATCTACAGCTCCTCAAAAAAGACCTAGAGGTTAATGTTTTTTTATTATTTATTATTATTATTACTGGCATTTTCAAATTGTGTTATACGCAAACATATTTATTATTGTTACGCGATTCCTTGACACTTTTTCTTTAAAATGCATTTCTGTAGTTATTCCTAAATTTTGTAAGTATTTCAGGGTTTCCACAGGACAAAAAGAACAGAGAAAAGTCATCGAATTTAACATAATTAGAAAAAAAAATTATGGAATTTAACTTAAATATCTCATAAATCAAAGAAAATGAATACAAGGTATGCAGAAGACCAATTGGTCTTGCAATAATTTAGTTTTTTTTTTTTACTTTCAACTTAAATGTATGAATAAGACCTAACCTAAAAATTAATAATGAAATTAATTTATCCCACCAGGTACGAAAATCTGGTAAACTTTTATAAAATCAATCAGGGTACAAGTTGGGGAATTTTTTTTCAGTGTGTTTGCTGTCAACCTTTTTTCATTGATAGAATGTTTTATTATTTTTTTTTATTACCCAAGTGGTATGAAAAATAGTGTAGTAAGCATTTAAGGGATTTGTGGGGTTTACTATCAGTTGTTTCATATTTTTTTTGTGAATTTTTATGGGTGCTTGGAGTGAGGTCTTGACTTTTGATTTAAAAGAGTTAAGATTATTTTATTATTTATTATGACTCTCTTTCACTCTTTTTAAAGTGTAGAAAAGAAGAAAAAATACCCAAAGTAATTATAGTTAGCAGTACTGAATTGTAGTTACAATTTAAGGTTCATACCTTTTCTAAAATGAATGTTTCTGTTCTCCTTAGGCATTACACATATAACTATGATGTTTTTAGGTATAATATTTATTTATTATTGGTAAAATTATTTTGTAATAATTTATCCCTTTTTAATATTTATCACTTAAAAAGAAAAGAAAACCTATTATTAGTTTCAAGGTAATTGCTGTATATTTAGGAAGTGAAAATTGATTGTAAAGGGTTAAGTATTAAATTTATTTTTTGGTTTAATGATTTAAATGCAGTACAGACCGCATTATCCGCCAGAGGATTATCTGTGATGCGAATTATCCTTAAGTTCATTGAAAGATTGCAAATTTTATTGTGCATGATGGATCATTGATTTTTTTCCCCTCACTTTTTTAAACACTTTTATGTATGAATGCTTTCATGAAATGTGCATGTACTAATTATTAATTTTTTCTATTTTAGTAATTTAAACATAGAACAAGGATTTTTGTTGTATGTTTAAATATAAACACGTGTATAAATACATTTTCAAAATATTTTTCACATTTCCACCTTACTTTTTGAGTTTGTACGGATTATCTGCGATTTTTGCTATCACCATGCCCTTGCCACCCAGGTCTGTGTATAATCAGGGTTCTACTATAATTAACTTTTTTCTCCACTAAGCACTATCAACAGACAACACTATTTTGAATTATTTCTTCAAAAATAACTGTGACTGTATCAACTGTTGTCTAATATTTTATGTACAAGATGAAAAATTTATTGTTTTTTTGTTTTTTTTATATTTCTTTAATTTAAAAATTCCATTGAAATTATTATTTTGGCCTAAGAAATGAAACATGTAACTCTCCCTGCATTTAACCTTAACAACTTAAGTTTAAATTTTTTTTATTGTGTATTGTTGTAGCTGTGAAAGTAACATACTGCTTTCTGATTGCAGGTCGTCCTCGTTTGGAAACTAAACCAGTTGTTTGTCCCACAAATGGAATTTGTCCAGCAAATGAAGATAAACCAGCTGAAGTGCAGCCACCTCAAAATAATGCCACTATTGTAACAACAACTAACTCATGTTCAGTTAACTCAACTCCAGCTGTTTCATCTCTAGCTAATTCATCTCCTAACTCATCTCCAATTAACAGTTCAGTTACTGTTGTAAATGGAATTCATAAAGCTCTCTCTCATTCTGATGAAGGAAAGGTATAATTTTAGTTGTCACCAGTTTTTAATGATTATACTTTATATATGTTTGTAAAAAATTTTCACTAAGTCAAAATTTAACATTGCTATATTGCTAAGCACCAAACCAATTGGAGAAGTCTTAAGCATTTCTTATCTGATACATTTGAAGCTTTTTGCAATCAGGTCCCACTTCATTAAGCCTAAAAATTGTTAGACTAGTTTTATTTTCTATTTTATTTTATAATTGGCATTGAACAGCCAACCCAATTGTGAATGTAGGAATTGTTCAACTCTGTAACCTTGTAATTTTGAACTCCACCCAGAGGACATGGGAACTCCTGAATCAAGCACTGATATGAACTATTTGCAAAATTTAACATAGGTTGAAGACAAGTCACATCAATTGAAAAGAATCTGAAGCGAGAGTACCAGTTAAGAAGCAGCATACTAGATAATTAAAATAAAAGATAAAATCTGAAGCAGGTGTGCCAGTAAAAAGCAAACCTTACTACCAGTTGGTGAGAAAAATGGAACCTAAAAGAAATGTAAAGTTTTCTTTATGATGTTCCAGGCAAACAAACAGAATCCAAAGAATCCTATTTTGAAATTATTATGTGTTCATGTTGTAAATCTAGAAAGAAGCATCTGATAATGGAAGTTAATAATGTAGATCTAACTGAAAGTTTGGAACATTGAATTTAGATGTATGGAGAAAGAGAGTTGGGTGCGAAAATCAGACAATTCATGGTAGCAGGATAAAAAAGATTAAATGAATCATGAGGAATGAAACTGCAAAAAGTGTTATTTTTAGAGCATTATAGAACTGAATACTTGGACTTGAATTTTTAGGGGAAAAGAACCTTGCTATAGTTAATGCCAAAAAGAAAAAGCATTATGTGAAAAATAAGACTTGAGTAAGTGAAAATATAATAACAAAAGTTTGTGAAAATATAACGACCAAAGTTTAAGGTAGATTTTCACTATACTAGTACATTTTTACAAACCAAAGTTATAATATTTATTACAAAAGTTTTTTTTTCGTTATTTTTTTTCTTCTTGATTTCTATCTATAATAATATTCTACTAATAAGAATGATGTTCTTAGTAAAATATCTTTAAAAGTCTTAAATTAATGCAGATAGAAGTTTAAAAACAATTTCTATTTTATTTTGAATTAATCTTTGGAACATTATATGTTAACTTGCATGTTAAGTAATAATTTGAATTTAATGGAGTATTTTGTAACTGGGCTGTTCCAAGCTAACTTTATTACTAATTAAATAACTAAAAATGTGGTTTTTATTTGTAAAACATAATAGCCAATTTAGAAAATACATTCATTTTAAGCTGCATTTAAAATGCATGCAACACAAATTCTGTCCTTCGAAACAAAAATCCAGTTTTGTTCTGTTTCAAAACAAATAAAAATAAAAATTGCCTGATATTGGTGATGTAGATTATATTAAATATTTATATTCATCAGATGGCTCATAAATAAGCTGATTACCATGCCATGTACCTAAATTATATTAAAGTATCAAATGTAAATAGTTAAAAGGGAAAGATTTTGGAATGTAAAATGAAATTGTTTTTATAGAATGTTGAACAAATGTTGTCTGGATTATGCATTGTGTGTACACAACCTGGTGATCTAGTAAAATGTGATACATGTGCTAAACAACAACATCTTGGTTGCATGCAGCCACCATTGATTGCAAGACCACAAGTTCCGTGGCAATGCAGTGAATGCCAGTCTAGGACTGTCTCCCTCACTGTTGTACAAAATTATGACATGCTCAAAGCAGGTTTGTCTGTTTTACATTCAATATTATTAATTAGTGGTTCTTAAAACAAATGCTTTTGAACCCTAATTTTGACTAAGCTGATTAAAAGAAATATGTAAAGTGCAAAAGCATTTTCATCAGTGGTATCATTTGGTTTCGTATTTTGTATTCATAAGCAAAAATTTTTAGTGAAGCAAAAATAAAATAATAATAATGGTTTGTATTTTTGTAATTTCAGTTTGAATTTTGTCCAAAAAAAAAAATTACATAATAAAAGGGTTTTAAACAATGCATTTAATCTTTAAACTGATGTAGCAGTTGCTTAAATATTTTTAATCTTTATAGTTTTGTTAACAGATTAAACATTTAATCAAATTATACTTGTAATTAAATTTTGAAGATAAATTTATCATTAAGTTATTTTATTTTTTATTATAAATTACGCAGCTTATAAAGTAAATTTAACTTTTTTACACAGTAATAGGATAGAACCAATAATATTTTGGTATATTTATAATAAAAAATTTTGTTTTATCTATTTGAACTGTAGACAATTTAAGGTAATTGACTGACTGAGTTTTTATTTATTTATTTTTTTAATTTAAATTTTTTTATGAATAAATAAACGCCGTAATGTTATAACATTTTCTTCTTTATTGATCTGACATCTCTTTGTGGATCAAGGGCTTATTTAGAATTTCTTCCTTACAAGAATATAGTGCTCATTAACGTTTGAAAAAAATGGCAGAGAATTTCTTTGTATCTATATAAAAGCTACAATTTTGCATTAAGAATCTTCAGAAATTCTAAAAAATATATAAATAAAGCTTTTTGTGCTATGGAAAAGGATCCTGAATAAAGTTTGTTGTGGGGTCTGTAAACTTTGTTCAGTCTTGTATGTAATTATTTTCTTGCACTGTTGCTTTTGTGGGCTCAGCATAGATAGGGTTCATTGAAACAAAACAGCAGTTCTACTATTGGGGTAATTCCCTATTGTTTGTTAGGATATGAATCTCTAGTAAACATATAATAAATTGAACTAAAAATAAAACTGTAACGACCAATAAATAAAAATAACTTAAAAACGACAGAACATTAATTATAGAGTTGCCATAGTGAAACTAATTTATCTACCCAGGCACCATGAATTAATCAACATGAATACCCCAATATGGTAGGGCCTTTCTTCTTGACTAGTCTTTATTTACAACAGTCCTGCAGTGGACTGATCGTTAAGACACAGTTCCCAGCGGATCACTGAACTCAAGCATCACTGGCTGGGGTCAGTGTGCGGGTAGGTGACCACTTGGATTAATATGCGTAGGGGCCGAGGGTGTGCGGTATTGGTCCTCGTTAAACTGTTCCACCGTAAAGTGCTAGACTTCGTGTGCAGGTCGTCTGGTTACCAAAGGGAGGGTGCCATCCCCTCTGCAGAGGATCAAAATTGTGATAGCATGTCTTCGGATCATCCTCAGGGATATTTCCCAGACTGTCGCCAATAGCCCATTGTGCAGCTCTAGTGTGATGGAAATGAACTGCAACAACAGCACATTCATTTAAATATAATTTATTATGATTATGCCAAAAATTTGTATAATTTCTTAATTCATTTGTACAATACATTTTATTTTCAATGAAATTTTTAATTGTATTAAAGACTGCATTGTTTTTACTAAATTATCCATGCCTAGCTCATTTCTTACTTTCATTATATACATGAAAAATAAATAAATGATTATGTTAAATTAATTAATTCTTAATTAATTAAACAGCCAAAGAGGATGAGAAGCGAAAATTACTCAAGAAAAGTCTGGAGTTGCGTTTAAAGCGTTCTCAATTGGAAGGTAGACTTAATCAGTTGAAAGATTATTCTACTGTAAGTAATGATTTAATTCATAATATAATCTTATTTGTTATCATATCTTATTTATATTATTTCATAATTTTTTTGACGGTTCTTTTAAAACAAAGCAAAAAACATATAGGAAAAATCGTGATAAAATAAGGGTAACTTATGTACTTATGAAACAAACTTTTTATTTTTTTATAAATGCAATATCTATTGTTTTCTGAGTGGGCAATATACATTCAAGTTATGGAAAATAGAAAAAAATTGTCTTGTACTGTTGAGTGCCCCTGTGCGAGAATTTTTTCAGGCTTTCTGCTACAAACCACTCTATGTCTTAATTGCATGATACTTCTAATAATAACAAATATTTATGTTACTTATTTAAAGAAACAAACGTGTTGTGTTTACAAAAAAAAAAACTTTTTGGATAAAATGAAACTATTATTTTTTTTAAATATGTAATATTTTTTTTATAATTATTATAAATGATATTCTCGCATTTTGAAGGAGGAAAGATGCACTGATTATTTCCTTTTTCGCATTTTGCAAATCATCACATTAAAAAAAATACTAACTAAAAATCGTGAATCTGTTTAAGAGTAACTGCCGAAAAAAAGATTGACGATAAAATCAGGCACAAAGGACTCTTCAAAAAGGAGGTTACTCAAATAAGTGTTTCGTTTTGAGACTCTGCTATTGTAATAAGTAATATTGTATTTAAAATATTGGATTTTAAAAACTATGACGAAATTATTTGCAATAATTGCTAAACAAAATCCATGGAATCTTGTGTTAAAAAGTAAGTACTCAAATGTGTGATTCAAATTCCCCATATTGTCTAAAATATATTGAGTTATTTAAAAACCATGTAAAAATCAATATCAATAACCGCCAAAAATACGATAGAAACACTACATGGATTTTTGGTATTATCTGCATAAATTGAGCATTTCAAAAAGTGATTATTTAAATGCATGATTCAAATTTTATGTGTAAAAATAATATTAACTAAGAAATAACCAGAATTTAAAAAACCCCATGGAAACAGGTAACATTGGCAATAACTGCCGAAAAGTCGAAAAAAATTATGAAATTGTCGCATTAAAAGTAAAAAGTAAATTAGCAATTTTAGTTTCTTGTGTAATAACTGTATTAAAAAAAATAGAATTTTTTTTTAAATGTGAAAATTTATAGCAATAACTTTCGAAGGAATGATTGAAACACTGCATAGATTAACTGTGATATTAAAGAGTGGTTTCTTGAATCTGCAATTCAAACTTCACATGCCATAATAATATTAGTTTTTTTTTTTAAAAAAATCATTAGAATATCAATAATAAAAACTTGAGAAATAAAAAACATCTGGATTTTTAAAAAAAAAAATTTTAGCAAAAATTTATGGAAAAAAATTTTTACATATATTTACGATGAAATCGACGCGTGTTGTGAGCGACAGAGTGAAGATTCAAATATTTCAACCAAATTTTTTTAAAAAAGGGAGGATAAATGTACTGCATTGAGTAATTAAATCTTTTGAAAACATATAAGCATTTCTGCCCCCACCCCCACCCTGATGTGCGAAAAAGGCATCTTTTGAATATAATTCTGCGGGGAAAAAATCTTTCAAACATTTATACAGAAAAGAAAACAAAAGTATTTTACTTCAAAAAGGAAAAATCTTTGCAGGAACTCTGTAACAATCTGCGTCAAATTCACTGTGTCATCGTAACTCTGCCACAGGGTTCAGGGCTTGGTTGAAATTTTTTGCAAGACTTGAAATGCTTTTTTATTTATTATATATATTTTTTTAATTTCAAAGGTGTGATTTTAATTTATACATATTTATATTTTTTTGCAAACGTTTTACAATTTTTGAGAAAGAATTCTTCTTATTTTCTATATACATAGCTGCTACTCTACTGGATTTTGCCAGTTTCTCCTGACCTACTGGTTTAATTAAAATTCTCCTGGTTTTTCTGCATTTTAGAAAATTCCCTAAATTTGAATAAGTTTTCTGAAGAAAAAATCCCTATTGAAATAGAATTTTTGTATAGATAATTGCTTGCTCAAATATTTAGATAAATATTACTAATATATAGTGAAGTGAACCTCATTTATAGAAATGAGGTCAAAACTTTTTCTTCAAAAATGTTCAAAAGTCTCTTTATAAATAATTTTAAAAAATCTTTTAACAATCTTTGATGAATTAAATGCCAATTAATCAAATTCTAAATATTTTTTATTTTTTTAGAATCAGAAAAATCGACAATCAGAGCTTCAGAATTCTTTGAAAGGAACAGAAAATCTTGTAGAACGCATCAGCAATGTGATAAATAGCGTGAGAATGTGCTCTTGATGTTCCTTTTTCCCATTTCAAAACTTATTTTCATGTGCCAATTTCGGTGCTTTTTAAAATGATAATTCATAGCATCAGTTGCTGGAGCTTAGAACATACCCAATGAACAATAATTTGGGTAGGGTAATTTGGTGCAGCTACCTTTACTAAAAATAACTGAGATATGTACAGACTTGTAATTAAATAATTTAACGCTGGAGTTCAGCATCTCACTTATTTATTTGAACAGCACTGTCCATTAATGCTGACATGCATGTTTTCCCTGGTACTACCAAAATGCTGTGGGAGCCTTTAATTAGGCTTTACCTGTACCTGTTTACATTTTTTGTATATAGCAACATTCATGACATTTTTTCTGTGTATATAGTTAGTAATTTTTTAAATTTTAGCACTGTATTTAGCTAATTGAATGAAATACTGAACTGAAATAATTACACATTCTGTGGAATGAATGTTTTATTGTATATAATGTCATAGCTACCATTTCTTAAATAAACTACTGAATTTTACCAGTTTCACCTGTTTCAATCAAAAACAACATTTTATTATTATTATTATTTTGTATATTTCTGAGCATTAATTGAATTTAAGGAAGCTTCTAAAAAATTGCTAATCAAAATCGATTTTGTTATCTAGTTCATTGATTTAGTGTTTAATTACTGCTAAATAATGAAGTATACCTCATAAATAGTAATCAATTTCAAGCTTTTCTCTTTGAAATATTCTAAAATTTTCAGTTTTTATTTTTCAGAATTGAATTTATATATATATATATATATGAACTTGTCTTTTTATATTAATATTATATCCAAAAAGTTGTCCCATAATTATAGATTAATTTTCTGCTAAAAATAGATTTGAAAGTGCAGACGATTGAATTTTTTAAGAAATAGTTATCGTATAAAATTTTTTACTTTATATAGTAAAGAATCATATGACCTTCGTGAGTGATGAAATTAAATTTTTTATCCTTTGTTACAAATTTATTAAACAATGGGGGGAAATCGCAAAACTTTTCCTTTAAAATCCTTATTATAAAAAGCAAAATGCTTGAGTTTTGTGTGAATTTCCCCATAGATTTGCTGATCTTTATCTCTCTCAACAATATTAAAATATATCTTTAGATATTGTTTTATTATCCATGAATTTCACTCGCTCATGACCAATGTTATATATATATATATTATTGTCTATTTTAAATTAATTTAAGAATATGATAAGCATAATAAAATCACTTTATACTCAATTTAAGTCCATTATTTATTGTAATTCATATAATAAATGGGAAATATTGCAGTTGATTTAAATGTATAGTGTTACATAGTTCTTTTTTTTTTTTTTTTTTTTTTTTTTTTATTGACTATAAAAATCTCTACATCTGAAATCTTTTAAATTATAATTAGCTTGAAATGCATATTTTTTTTAAATGTATTGAATTTTTTTTCTTTTTCTTGTTGGCAGCTATGCATTCTGTTAGAAGTATACAGTAAACATTCTATTTTTTTTTCTTCTGATTTTTCAGAAGATTACAATAATCAACTAAAAATGTATTTTTAAGTTACTGCAAAATTGTCTGAAATGCAGTGAAACAATTGCAGTTATTGCTCAATATTTTGCCATGAAGAAAGTTCATTCGTGTCTCCTAAAAATGGAATCTTGCCAAATATACCAATATGTGGAAAAATGTTCCCTGAAAATATTGTTATAATTTGCAATTTTTAATAAAATTAAATCTTCGTTGGATTAATTACTGGTTGCCTATTGAAAAATAATTCTTCTACAGTATTTTTGATAAATAATGATCTATGTGTATGTTTTTGTTTAATGAATCAAACCTGTTTCAAATTTTGTCCTGTAAATAGAAAAAATTTCAAATATTTGTTACATAAAATCTCCCCCCCCCCTCCCTGCTTGTTTCATAATTAAGAATATAAGTAGATATAGAGCCTATATTCATTAAAATAAAAAATTCAATAATTTATAATTGTTCTATGATAGTTTTGAATTATTTTTTTTATTGAAAAAATTAGATTTTTTTCAAATTATTATTATTAAATTATAAAATTAGATTTTTTTCAAATAATTTTGATTTAAGAGTGCAAAAAATTTTTAAAATTTTTATGCATTTTTTTTTTTTTTTTTTTGTTATTATAAATACTGTAATTCTATTTTATTTTATTTTTAATTATAATATTATTTAATATAATTTTTTTTTAAATCTATAAATTCCAACCATTATTAAATAAGTTCATAACTAATGTTTATTTTAAATAATTTTTTCTTAAATTGTTTAATATATTTGAATTATACCAAAGCTATTAATATAGGGAACTATAATTCTTAATTTCCCATTTAAGTATTTTAGTTTGTACGTATTGAGACTTAAGTCACATTTTTAAAATAAGTTTTCCTGAAATATTTATTATAAATAATTTATTATTAATTATTAATAAAAACAACAACTATAGTTATAAAATTTAATATATTCTCAATATTTTTGCTAAAAAAATAACTGATCACATTACTTACTATAAATGATTGAATGTAAAAACCAAAAATTGATTGAAGATTAAAAAATCTTTATGGGCTATTAGTATCTCAATCAATTTTATTTGATATAAGAAGTTTAAATAAAATTTATTTTGCCTAAAAATAATGCATTAATAAAGTTAAATCTAAACTTTAATTCTGAGTAAATTTTACATGATAAATTTAAAATCTGGTAAATTTTACTGTAAAATTTTTATGCAAATGTAATTGTTAATATATTGCTATTTTAAATTTTTGTAACGTTTTGCATTGAATAATGCATGCTCTGTTGAAAATTTGTAAGATTATCAATAAGAAAAAATTTATTTTGAATACAATTGGTTAAAGAAAAATTATCTTAGAAATCATACAGAGAAAACAATTATATTTCATGTTCTTTTCAAATTAAAAAGTTCAAAGTTTTTCAATTTAGTTAGGTTAAAGAAAAGCTGTTTAAAAAGGAATAATGTCTGGCAAACAATTATATTCCATACACTTTTCGGATTGAGAAGCTGAAAGTTTTTCAATTTAATTTATTAAAGGAAAGCTGTTTTGAAAGGAATGATACTAACAATTATATATTTCAACAAAGACAAACAATTATATTTCATTTTTAAAATTCTTTACAAAAATTTCCAGTTCAGTATTTCGTTTGTTTGTTTTCATTATGTTGCAATTGTTGTCGTGTTTTGTAATAATTGTTAGTCAATTTTTTACTACATAGCTCTAGTACAGTGTTTTTGTTTACAAGTCATTGATTAATTATAAAATTTTAATTGAGTATAATCAACTTTTCATAAGTTCTAGCTATGCATGAAAGTTCATAAAATATATTTATTCAGAAGAAAAAATGTGACGGCTATATGTTTTAAGTTTTTGATATTTTATGCTTTTTGTTTAAATAAAACAATTTATTATTGTGGTACTATAATTTTATATTTTGTTTTATTGAGTCAAATTTATCTTGTCACATTTGTGATGTAATCTAGTATCAAATACTTTGTGACTTCTTTTTTCTTTTCATCTATTTTTTTTTCTTTGTTTTTTTTAATACAATGACTTGTTTAATAATTCTTTGGTGGTTGGTGCTATGGTATTTTCAAATATATCTCATAAAGTGTGTAAGTCACTTGCTCTTTTCAAATTTCATATGTGTACAGTATAATAACTATACTGAATATTTTGTTTTTTAAATGTGAAGGCAAATGTATTTTTATTAAAAATGTTCACAGATATATTTACATATTTAACGACGTAATTCACAATATAAATATATGTGAATGCTTACACAAATTTTGAATTGCATTCTCTTTTTTTTTTATTTGCATGCTTAATTTTCAGTGACAAATTCTGAATTGTATTTTAGTTTTTAATCTTAGGAATAGTTTCATCATGCTGTGATTTGAGCTGTACTAAATGATGTGCTGTAGTATATCCTTAGTTGTTATCTGTTTTCAGCGATCATGTTTGTTGTTATTTTATTTATTAAGTTTGATAAATGTTGAAATGTAGTATTGCCATTTTAATAATTAATTTGTAATTGAAAGTGGGAAAAAAAAAACTAAATGCAGTATTGATGCTCAATAATAAATGTTTTAGTCATTAATATTATTTGGTTGTTAAAAGTTACAACTTGAGAGGTTAGTTTTTTATTACAATAATATATTAAAAAGGTATAATTAAATTATTTTTTTAGAATGATTAAAAGGCTAATTTAATTAGTTCTTTTTTATTCTCTCAATTGTTTTTAGATTTCAATAAATTTTATATTGTTTTTCGCAATTTAATACATATTACAATATTATTTTATAAAACTTCTAGCTGCAAATTAAAATGAATAATGCTGCATTTTTTATTCATAGATTAATACAAAAGTTTTTCAAATCAGTAAAATATTTTTTCCTAATATAATGTAGCCTTTTTAAAAAAGTTTGTAATTAATTATTTTTAAAATTTAGTCAATTTACTTTGATTATTTTCTTTTAAAAAAACATAGATCTGAAAATAATACATTGCAGATTTTATTGTTATTCGAAATAATAGATCTGCGTATTGTCATCCAGTAGGTAGACTTTCTTGTCATATCTTCTACATTATTTGTTTAGCAATAAAATAAAATAAAATAAAATTAAAAAAAAAAAATTCAGTATGCAGAAATTATTTATCTATACTGTAAATATGTAAAATCAGCTAAACATATCACTGAAATAAAACTTATTTCTTTAAAAAAATGAATTAAAAAATGTGTACAGTAATAATGTACATAATGGAGAATCTTATGTGACAATTTAAATTAATTTTATATGTGATATTGTTATTAGAGTTTAAATAATTAAGTTATATATTAAAACAACATGTTCAAATTTTCCAAATTACATGTATTCATTTTCCAAACATTTAAATCAATGGTAATATTGTAAAAAATAATCTACAAATTAGTTTTCAATAAGTAAAAATAAATAATACTATTATTTTACTTGTTTGTATTTTATTACAGCCATTGTTAAACTAGTCAATGTTATCAGGGAGATGAGTGTTCTTTTTTTTTTTAATAATGTTATTGTTTATATAATTTCAAATCTAGTTTTTTTTTTTTTTTTTTTTTGCTGAATTGAATATTTTATACTCTTATATCTATATTTAATCTGCAATCATATGGTCAGAAATTTAGGTCACAACGCATAACTTCAATTTAAAAAAAAAAAAAAAAAAAATTATCAGAACTTACTGCAAATTCAAAGAAGTCAGTTTTCTCTCTGACGATTTGCTTCAAAATTAGATTTTATGTCTTACAGTTACTTTTTACAGTTTGCCTCAAAACATGATTATATTTTATTTGAACTGATGATGTAATTTTATTTTTAAAAAAATTCCATTTAAGAAATTAGAATTTTATTTTCCTTGCTAAATATTTTATATTGCAAATTTATCTTAAAAATTTTATGTTGATGATGTAAACTTACCCTTTTACTTCCTTTTATAGAAAACTCTATGTTGATTCATTTGTATTTGAGATGCATTAACTCATCAGATATTTAAGTCACAGTACATAGCTTTATTTCATTTTAAATCTTTATTCTGTGCTTAAAAAGAAATAGAATACTTTTTGCTGGTTCATTTGTATTTGACATGCATTAATTGATCAAAATTTTAGGCCATAGCACATAATTTTTTTTTTCTTTTCATTTTCAATCTATATTTTGTACCAGTCACTTTTTTTTCACTAGTTTTGTTTCCTATGCTATCTTTTCTATGAAGACCCCTGATTTGCATCCAATTTTTTTTATTTACTCTTTACAGTTTTCTGAAGCATTTTGAAATTAATTTCTTTATTTCTGCCCAAAGTAGCAACTATTCGTCTAAAATAAATTATTTTATTATGTGTGGCAAATATAATGTAATTTTGATTTTTCTCCTTTGCATATACAGCATTTGTGTTTAGAAATTATTTTGTCTTATTTGAATGTTGATGTAACTTATAAATATTTTATTAGAAATTATTTATAAGTTACATCAACATGCATTTAAAAACTGAACTATTCTGGATTTTTTCTTAAGTTGCAAAGTATACAAAAAAATAATTTTTTAAATATTACTGTTTGGATGATTAAAAAAAAAAGAATGAAAATTGCAGATAGATACAATAAGGGAGTTTTAAATCCTTTTCCTGTTTGTTACAGTAAAAATTACTTTTGCTTTTACAGAAAAGGAATTCCCAATTTCATTTATATTTTCCTGCTATAGCTATAAGTATAATTTTCCACAACCATGTCTCCCATAAAGTTTTTTATATCTGATAGTTAAAATTTAATATCTAAAATTCATTATTAGATGGATTCATTTGCTTTGACTTGCTTTGTATATAGCAAATCTTTGAAATATGAAATTAAATATACTTCTAATGAAAATGTTCAATTAATATTTTGTATTTTTTTATATTAGAAATTTGGCATGTAGTTTTTTTTTTTTAAAGTGTTTGTTAAATGAATGATTTATGTAAACTATTAAAATTTACAAATTATCCCTTTTTAATTAAAAAATATAAAATTTATTTAAAATAATCATATTATAAACTGAATGATATGCATAAAATAATAAAGCAATTGCACAAGAATCACAATTGCAGCATGTTACATAATTAACTAATTAAGACTATGAATATTTTAAAAAATTTAGCTTTGAATAAAAATTACTTATATGGTTTAACTAGAGTAAGTTGCAATCAGACTGATTATGTTGCATGTAATATTTGTTTTCTGCAAATCAAAAATAAATAGATAATAATTTTTTTATTATTTATAAATGGAGCAGTTTAAATCTGTATCCCCTTACATCAAAAAATAACGTGTGGCAAAAATTATCAACTGTGCTTCTGAGAAACTGAAAGTGTTATTAACACTATATTGCTGCTTTAAAAACAAATTAGCTAGATTTTTCTTTTATTTTAAATGTGCATTTTTATAGCGGATTTGCTTATTCTTTTAAAATGTGCCTGCAAAAAAAAAAATTTTTAATTTTTATAAAACTTGCTAACTGCTCATCTGTTTTTCAGTAAAACGCTGCGATGAAAGTGCTCGGTAAATTTTTTACTGCTTATAAACTTTTATTGACTAATTCAGATCACTCTATATTTGTGCAATATATGTCTGCAATTTAATTTTGAGAAATTTTCAATTCTTATACTGTTTTTTAGAATGCAATTTAAATTGTGTATATGTAAATTTTTCTAGCTGATGAAGTATTTTTTCTTCTACTTCCTTCCTAATGAAAGAAAATTCCCATTTGTCATTTGTATACATATTCTAAGCTCATTCAATTTACTGCCTTATTAAACATATCAAGTGATTCAATTTAAAATTTGTAATTTTTGTAATGTCTTAAATAAATTTAAACTTGACATCTTCTATGATTTGGTGTTCTTTCTTTGGTGTTAGTTTTTGCAAGATTTGAATGTTTATTTTATATAAACGCTATGTTTTTTTTAAACTGAAGCCCATTATTTATTTATCATTAATTATTTATCAATTTACTTTTTCTTATATTAATTATTTTCTGTACTTGTGGTGTGACATAAAAGTGTTGGCATTCAAATCCAAAATTAGTTTTTAAAAAAAGATTTTTTTTTTAAATCTTACTTTTCCTTAACCATTGTTTGTAAAAATATTCTTTCTAGTGCATCTTTGCAATTTTTTACAGTAATTCTGTTTACGTGAAATTTGGCAGGACATTGCACTTAAACGCTATTGTTGCAAAAAATTGCCCTGCCAAATAAAATAGCAAACATAAAAAAACATGCACAAATATAAAAATATAACATGGAAGCAAAGACTTAACATAAATAGAACATAAGAGCGTAAAATATTCCAGTTTCCATAAATGACTTTTAGAACAAAACTATTTCTTATGCTAAGTTTCTTAAGAGAAAAGTACTAAAAATGTCTTATTACTTAAATAAAAGTAACAACTAAAACTGTAGTCAATATGTGAATAAATTATTTACACTAAAAGCAAAATGCATGAAATTCACAAGCATATAAAAATATGCACTGTTTGAATAATATAAAATAAAATTATATTTTATTACAAAACATTAATGTAGTTAATACAATTTCTATAAATAATTTTTCTGCAATCTTAAAACTAAAATATTTCACGTACCTTAAAAGAAATGAAATTTTTTAAAAAATGGAAAAAAGAGCAATTTTTTAAAAGAACTTTTTTCTCTAACGAGTGTTAAAATTCAAATTTTAAATGAAACAAACGATCTTGATTTGAAAGACAAAACTTATGGACGAATTTATTCCTGAAAATGAATGCTTAATTAGTAATCAACGACCCTTTTTACGCTTTTTAAAAAAAAATAGACCGATATTCACTTCACCTGCTTTTTCAAACAGCTGCTTTTACCAGCATTCACAAATAACTTCTTGAAGCAGACGATTTTTAAGTCAATAATTTAAAATCTCTTTCTCATTTTAAAAGGGACCTTTTTATCTTTGATGAGCACATTAGAATAAACCGGTCTTAGTGGGAAATGGGATTCTGGATGTAGTAATATTAATTTTTGTTCAGCTTTTTTTTAATTATGTAATCAACTGTGGAAAAAAATTTGGATTTTTGCAAAATATTGGGAGCTTGACGCCTATGCTTACACCAATCTCTTAAGTTGACTTCATTAAAAAAATTTCCAACTCTTTAAAGAAACAAAATTATGCAAGTCTGCTGATAGAAAAATTATTATATCTCTTGCACTGATGAAGAATTTTGTGTAGAATACTTCAAAAGAATTAAAATATAGCTTAGAAAAATGATTGCTTGACATTGTGATTATAACATACAATAGATTTTGAATGATGGGTGTAAAAAAGAATAGTAATTTCTATAACAAAAAAAAAATGTATAAATAGATTAGAAAATATTAAAATGAAGATTAAAATGTATAAATAGATTAAAGAAATGATACATGTTAATTTTTATGTGTTAGAAAATTGTTTGTTTTTTTTCGGGGGGGGGGGGGGAGTTGAATCAGATATTTTAAATAAAATATTTCTGTGCGTATGAGCATATTTGTTATTTTAATCAATATTTTACTCTTTGCTTTTAAAAGGTTCGGATTAGTCAAACATAAAATGTTAATTTTTCTAAGGTTTTAATTTTCCTTTTGTGTGTGTGTGTGTATTGTGTGTTATTACATATTTGGACTTAAAAGTGGTGTAATTTTATTTCTGATATTTTATGTATTAATATTACTGAAACTATCATAGGATCTTTTTTTTTTCATAAAGATAGATTTATTAAATTAAAGGAATATACTTCTAATAGTAGGAATAAGCTAATTACAATCCAACGGTCTTTAACGACCCGCTCTCTTTCACGGATATTTTTTTTTCTTGGTTGTAATTGGTCGCAATTTATAAAGCAAACTTCTATTTCTTTAAAATTTCATTAATTGAACTAAAAAATAGTCTAAAATCATGTTTTTTCTTCACTTAAAACAATGGCAAACAGGAGAGCGAGTCGTTAATCCCGGTATCAGAAACCCTCCCGCACGGCATCGGACGCTGCAAATTATTTCATTTTATAACCATCGTTGAACAGCCAACCCAATTTTGAGTTTACGGCCACCAATGTTCAACTCCTAAGCTTTGTAGTTTTGAACCCAATCCAGAAGAGAAGGGAACTCCTGGATCAAGTATTGGGACAAGCTAGTCTTCATAGAGGACTTTTTCATGCAACTAACTCGCATTTGCAGGGAGAGGTAAACCACAGAAACCTCTCACAGTTAGTATGACGGCAAGGGGACTCTAATCCGTGATCCGTCTACCACTGATTATATATTACGTCAGCACTGTGACAGGCATGAGGCTGGTGTAGAATTCGTATCAACCAGCCACCGCTGGGATTCAAACCTGAGTCACCTAAGCGGGCGGTGAACGCTCTATCACCTGATTCGCCATGGTTCTGACCCATGGTTCTTAAAAAGTTCTGTTCTAGAAGATGTATGAAATTAAAGTAAACCAACTAAGAGGCATCGGTACGTTATTCCCGATTTTTAATCAAAGACTAAATATGCCTTCGTGGAAGACTTTTCGATGGAACTAATACGCACTTGCGTTACAGTGTGATGAAAACCACAAAAACCTCCCACGGTTAGCCTGACAATAAGGGGACTCAAACACATAATCCGTCTGCCACTGAAGATATTTTACGTCAGCACTGTGGTTGGCTCGAACTGGGTGCGGAATTCGTGTGAACCAGACATCCCTGGGATTCAGACCCGGTTCATATCAATGGAAAGCGAACGCTCTATCTCCTAAACTGCAAATTTTAAAAATAGCACCTGCAGATTATGAGGTGAGCCGGGTTTGAATTCCAACCATGACTGATCGATACGAATTCCGCACCCGGTTCGCATCATCCACAGTGCTGTTGTAAAATATCCTCAGTGGTAGACGGATCACGGGTAAGAGTCCCATTGTCATCAAGATAACCGTGAGAGGTTTTCGTGGTTTTCCTTACCATGTAACGCAAGTACGCGTCAGTTCCATCAAAAAATCCTCCACAAAGGCAAATCTCCCCCTATACTTGATCCTGAAGTTCCTGTGTCTTCTGGATTAGGTTCAAAATTACAAGGCTACGGAATTGAACATTGGTTGTCGTAAATTTAAAATTTGGGTCATCTGTTTAACGACGGGTATAAACATCTGCAGATTATTTTTCACTTAAATTTTCTTTTAAGTTTCAAATAGCAAATAAATTGGATGAAATTTCTGAGACTTCTTTTTAAAACATAAACTTGTTTCGAATAAAAATTAAAAAGCTGAATTGAGAAAACATCGCAAAAAACAAAAAGTAAGAAATTTCTGTAACTTTATTATAGAGACTAAATTGTATGGAGACTTATTCCATTTTTTTAGCATCATTATATATAAAATGCAACTGAAATTCAAACATAAATCTTTTGTGTAAAATCTTTTAGGATCTTATATTTGCAAATTTTGTTACATTTATGTTGGATTAAGATGAAAATTTTGGAGTAATAATCTCTGCCTGACTGCGTTGAGATTGCAGACAAATTTGGAATTATGAAGCTGCAAAATTCAATTCGTAAGTTCTGCTACATCAACGGAATCAGAATAGTTTTAGAATATTTTCAATGGATGGTAAACCAAGTTAAAAGGCTAGAAAATAAATTATAATTAATTAAAGAAAAATACCCATCTGCCTCTCACCAATAGTTTATTTAAAACCTGAAATTATGAATGCGATTAAAATGCATATTGGTTGATCAGTTCAATCAATTATAAATCTTTTCTTAAAGTTGGTGCAAAAGTAAGCATTTATTTAATATTATTAGCTGTTGGTGCAAATGAGGGCAGTTATTTCCTATTATTAGCAGTTGGTGTAAATGGTGGCAATTACTTCAAATTATTAGCAGGTGGAGCAAATGGTAACAGTTATTTCCTATTGTGAATAGTTGGTGCAGTCATTTGCAGCTTTTCTCATTAATAGCAATTGGTGCAAATGGAAGCAGTTATTTCTTATTACAGAAGAACATCGATCTATCGTTTTTCATAGAATACGACGGTAAATGGAATTCGTCGGCAAAATAACGTCGGAAAAAAGACATAAAATAAGAAATATTTATTCAAAATATTTGGTAGGTAGGTACTTTATTTACGTCGCACTAGAGCTGCACAATGGGCTATTGGCGACGGTCATGGAAACATTCCTAAGGATGATCCAAAGACATCGCAATATTGATCCTCTGCAGAGGGGATGGCTCCCATGCTTTTCAAAATACTTGGAAATTTTGGTTTAAATACGTTCTTTTCTTTTTATAGCAAACAATGGATTTTAGAAATTTGTACTAGATTGCTGTTCATTTTCTGTGTAGTGCTCAAAATTGAAAATTGATCACCCTGTATAATTTTTGATCAAATTTTCAAGTACTAGGACTTAATCTGAATGGTTCGAAAGGGTGATGTCAAATATGCTAATTAATGCAAACAATATTTCAAGTTACGAAATCACACACAAAAGCGTAATTTCTCTGAATAAACTTACCGCTTTTTTTGAAGGATTCAGATTTTTGATCACAGGAATATAGGGGGCAGCCGCAGTCTGGGAAATATGGTCCCAATAGTTTGGTCTAGAGAGCGGTCCAAAGTTTGAACCCCAAAATGTTAATTTTACTTTTTGTGTATTTCACCATATTTCGAATACTTTTTAATTATAAAAATGAAAAATATTTATGAAAAGTTTTATTTTGCCCGGAATGATCTTCGGATAAACGAATTTTATAATTGTTTACAGAAATTTTCAATTCCTTTAAAAAGTTTTTGAGCTATGGTGAAATACAGAAAAAGTAAAATTAGCTTGAACGTGTTCCAAACTTTAAACCACTCTCCAGACCAAACTATTGAGACCATATTTCTCAAAGTGCTGCTGCCCCCTATATTTTGAGAGTTTGAAATCCGAATCCGCCGGAAAAAAAAGGTATGTTCATTCAGAAAAAGTACGTTTTGTGTCCGATTTCGTAACTCAAAGTACAATCTGTAACATTATTAAGACATTTGAGGTCCCCCTTTCGAACCATTAAGATGGAGTCCCAGAATGTGAAGATCCGATCATTAGATCAAAAGTTATGATCGCGGTTAGGTCGGTTCGTTTATTTATTTATTTTTTTCTTTTTGCGCGCTGTACACATTTATTTGAATACAGAAAATACTTCTTTGATTCTGTCCGAAACTGCTGACATTTTTTGTGGTTTTTCTTCGTACTTCTTCAGCTTCTGCAATCATTTCTTGAACAAGCAACATCACAAGTTTCAACGCAAGCTCCTAATGTGCTGTTTGAAACATATCCTCCGAACCGTAACAAATTCTCCTTTTCTTCATCATTAGCATCAAATTTACTGTTTTTCTGCTTAAAACATAATAACTTCACTAATTGGTTTTTTTAAATGACGGTAGAATTTCTGAATGATTGACGCGGGAATGCTAGTTTAAAAAAACTATCTAGACGAGTATTATTAGCATTTTAAGAATGGCAAGCATAATTGACGCAGACTCTAATTTACCATCCAGCAGCCTTTAATGACTCGCTTTCTTATTTTGGAGATTTTTAAATCGGGTGTAGTGGATCCCAATTCTAATGCAAGCTTAGGGTGTCGGGATAGCCTGGTTGTTAGGGCACTGGGTCCATGCCCAAGAGGTCGTGGGTTCGATGATCCCCACCGGTCGAAGACTCCCCTTGCAGTAAATGGTGAGTGATGCACGTTAAATCTGTCGAATCACTAAGTCCTCCATGTTACCATAACAAATTATACCTCTGGGGGGTACTGATCCAGGAGTTTACTTGTCTTTTGGATTGGTTCAAAATTACAAGGCTACGGAGTTGAACATTAGTAGTCATAAGCCCAAAATCGTGTCGGCTGTTCAACGACGGTTATAAAATAAAATAAAATATAATGCAAGATTTTATTTCTTTTAAAATTTGTTACATAAATTTAAAAAAAGTCATGAATCAAATTTTTTTAATTTAAGAAACTGCCGAACAAGGGAGGGTGTCATTAAATGCAGCTGGATTGAAAAATAGCTGGGATCGTTGAAACAAGACATGAGTATATATATGCGGGAAAACGAAAGGTACGTGTTATGATGAATAGACGTTCGACTGTATTAGCAGGTGTAACTAACTTTTATGCATACAAAAAATTAAAATTTTTACTTTAACTTTCCTACTATAAAAATATAATAAAACTTTTTTTTTTTAAAGATAATATATTAAAAGTGCTTGAACAGCAGTGTTCAATTTATTTCTATGTTTTTCACTCTGACATGTAGAAAAGAGTAGGGAAATAGGCGTTGTACCTTGAGACAGTTGTACTCTGGGACGAACAGCATATTCCTACCATCAATTGGCGAACAACAATAATTTCTCGTTTAGTTGTTAAATTTGGATTTGAGACGGAAAATGCTTTTTGTTTGCAAACACGCATTTCAAGTAGCGTCCAGGCTCAAAACTCATTGCCTTAATTCGTCTTAATCTAAAATATGAAACTTCCTAAAGCCGAAAAAGTTAAATTGGATATTTAAAAAGTTCTCAAACAATACTTGGCAAACTGCCAGTTAAAGTAAAATATTTTAAGTAATAACAAGATCAAGTGAATAATGCTTATATTTTTTGCTAATCACAAGATTTGTCGGGATAATAAATAAGTGCAATTTATACCAACCCAACATAATCAGGGGAGTGATTAAACGTGTATTCGACCGTAGATAATACATGCTTATATGAAACTTACAATTGCGCTCTTTATAACGGCGTCGCTCATCTGGTTAAAAGCGAGAGCTGGGGGTCGTATGTTTGATCCTGCACAGGTTTGAAGTTGCACATGTGTTTAAAGTGTATAGCAGCAAGGTATATGTTTAATCTGTTGTGGATGAAAAACCTTCTCGTTGGTTGTGGGGTAGAAGTTTGGAGAAGGATACCAGTTCAGGCACTGTCTACGTCGTTTGACCGGCTTCTAAACAAGTGGCTGTTAAAAAAGCCGGTGAGCGCAGAAAAAGCTTGTGTTGATCCAGGAAAAACGGAACCTGATGCTTATCCATGCCTGTGTGAAACATATGAAGCATAAATAAAATCAGCTTTCGCAAACTTGTTTGTAATAAAAACTCAAACTCTTTTTCATACTCGAAAACGAAATATCTCATTCCATTTACAATGAATTCAACTAAGTTCGAAAACTGATCTCATTATTTATAATGCTTAGAAAAATTTGTAACTGATCTAATCATTAAATAATGTTTAGAGTGTTTGGTTAATTAAATGAAAACACTAAAACACAATCTATTTCAGAAGTAATTAAACACAGAAAACAAAGAAGCTAAATTGGATACATTTTAAGAATGTTTATTGCTTAGCTTCCCCAAGTAGGTCTAAACATGACTGGGGGGATAACGCAAAAAACCTAAATTTACATGGTTAAGATCGGTCGGAAGAAGGGAGAGAGACATTTCAATGATCCAGCTAAATGGCCTATGACCCGCGAGTCACATAGGTGCTATATTTATGATACTATATTATGGATTATCCCATCTGTAAAATGTTTTTATTTTCTGTATTCTAATATAATGCGTAATATCAAATAGAAGTGACCTCACCCACCATCAGAAATTTCTGTGGGGAAAAATGAAAAAAAACTGCACGACACTCATAGAAAAAAGAAACCTTGCGGACCCCGCATGTAGCTGGTCCATGACAATAGAAGCGATTTTTGACCGAGAAGGACTCATGCTTTTTGCGCTAACAAGAAATAATACATGAAAAAATAAACTATGAAGTTTGGAATATAACTATCAAAATCTATAAACGTAAATTGGAAGTCCAATTTTTAACGAATTACATTAGTTTATTTGAAATCTTTTCCACTTTTTTAAGTAAATCGGATACAGATTAAAAAGCTGCGAAGCCTCTAAATAAATGAAGAAAAAAAAAAACGTTTTTTGAGAAAACGTTATTAAATTTTTAAATGCTTATTTCATCGATACTCGATATAAAGTAATAAAACTAAGAATTTTTTCATTTGTACGTGTCTCTACTTTTATTTTAAGGACAGCGTTCTCAAATGTACAAACTATCAAAATGTACAAAAATTTAAAAAAAAGGGGGGGCAGAGAATTAAAAACTTTAACTTAAGAAGAACAAAACAAAAATATCGATATATTAAAAACGAGACTTAAAATACACTTTTTAGATAAATCTTCATCCCTATAGTGTTATTATATAACCCGTTCAAACGGACTAAGAATCAATACAGAGTGTTTCGTAATCACTTCTATAAATATATATTTTTAGACTCCTTATCAAAATGAAGTTAAAAAGTGTATAAATTATTATTTGAAAGAAGAAAAAAAAAAACGTCATCGAAGTCTAACAAATCACGACTGAAAATACTAAAATCAGTCTGATTGCCTTATTAAACTCATAAGTCTTTTCAAATAATTGCCTTTCTACTTCTCTCTGTTTCTCCTAGCAATCAAACTGGTTTAGGTGTTTTCAGCTCCACGTCAGTCAGCAGTGATTAGATTTCATTAAATTGTTTTTTCCTTGCTTCGAAATAAAGTTGCGACCCCTGCTGGATACTTCATTCAAAAATATATATTAAAGTCGGCCCATACGGAACACCATGTGAAGCAACACATTAAAATAACTTTCATTAATTTTATTTTCATCAGAAGGATTAGTCCTCTATTTGTGTTACCATTATTTTTATTCACACTTGTGTAAAAAACATTAAAATACCTATAACATTAATATCAGATTAAAAAAGACTTAAAGTTCATTCAATAAATAGTAAAATCCAAGAAATATACTTTTGAAATCCACATTATTACACGTAGAAGAAAAAAATTTAAAAAAGTTTGTCCAAAATTAAATTTTCAAACCCTTTCTTATAATTTTTTTTATTTCGGATTTAAGATTCTGAACGATATAAGAATTTTATAAATATATGTCCATTTAAACATCAGTTATTAACGTATTTGTTTTGAAAGTCAGTAGTAAATACTGCTACATCACTCTGTGTATACAATTAAATGCTTTTAATTCATAAAAACATGCTTCGAGCTTTAAGATATATACTTTTAAGTGTTCTTTCATTAATATCCTTCCCCAATCTAACATAAAAATGTTTTGCTTTCAAAAATTTATTGCTTTGTATATATGTTTTTAAATTGCGTCTAAATAATAGACGACTATCGTGAATGCGATATTGTTTCAGAAAATCTCTGTAATTTCTTCTAAGTAAAGATTCTTCTTCTATTGACCATTCTCCATTTCTAATCACAACACCTTCAGATTTGAGAGACGCTAGTTTTTCTTCTGTAATGGAATTTATGTTTTCATCAGAATGAAGTCTAGGAAGTGGAAAATCAACTGGTTCTTCTGAGATAGCCAGTTCTGACAACACTTCGCATGATCCATCGCCATCTTTAACTTCAATACCTGAAGAGTTGAGACTTGTCATTTTTTCTTTTGAAATGAGATTTATTGTTTCATCAATGTGTAGTCTAGAAACGGGAAAATCGACAGGAGCTTCTGTTGTATCAAGTTCTGGCAAGGCTTCATTTGGCTCTTCTCCACCTCTTACTTCAATAGCCTGAGATTTTAAGTCCACAAGTTCTTTTGAAATGGGACTTACCCTTTCATCATTCTGGAGTGTAAGAACAGGAGAATCAAGCGATCTTTCTGGATAATAATCAAGTTCTGGCAAGTCTTCTTCATTTGATCCTTCTTCATCATTACTTTCTAGACCTTGATAATTGAGGTCCGCATTATTTTCCTTTGAAATGGAACTCACTTTTTCATCATTATGGAGTGTATTAAGGGGAAAATCAAGCGGTGATTCTGGGTAATAATCAAGTTCTGGCGGGTCTTGTTCATATGTACTTTTTTTAGCTTCAGTTTCAGTATTTTGAGAACTGGGAGCCACAATTTTTTCATTTGAAGTTGGACTTATTGTTTCATCAATATGAAGTGCGGAAACAGGAAACTCGACACACGGTTTTTGTAAATCAAACTCTGGTTTAGTAATTTCCGGTTGTTTTCCCGTTAAATCAAAATTTCGATGGTTTACTTTGGTTGGATTTTTTGTTAAAGTAAGTGCTGTTTTAGTTATTTCAACGCGTTTTATTGACAAATCCAGAATTTGGCATTCATCATTTGCTGAGCCGCTTGGAAAATCAAAATCTGATTTTACCTTTTTAACTTCCTTTTTCGAAAAATCCGTAGTTTCTAGTTCTGTTTTATTTGATTCTTTTCTCAAATCAAAAATTGGCGTGTTTGTTTCAACTTGTCTTTTTCTCAAATCCAGAACTGGCGTGTTTAAATCAACTCGTCTTTTTCTCAAATCTAAAATAGGTATTGGTTTAATGGGCTTTATTTTAAAATCAATTTTTGATGCTTCATTAGGCTCATATACAGAATCTATCATTGGGACTACTGATGCAATACACTGTTCTTCAGGGAACTTAAAAGGTATTGCATGTATGTTTGAACTTATATAGTGAGATGAAAAGTTTTCGAAAGATGTTGAAACACCCATACTATTATTATCCATAATGTGTCTGTCATCAGAGTCAATTATTTGCTCAGATCTAACACTTTTCAAAGAAGAGAAAGTATACAATTCCGTACCTTGATTAGATGTTCTTTCGACGACAAAACTTTCTTTCTTATTTCGGTATGTGGCAAATTTCTTTTCTTTATTAAAAACATATCTTTCCATACTTGGTTTCTCGTCTTGTTGATTTCTTCCTTTCTTCTAAAAAAACATACTTAATCAATATAAAATTTAAGTTTCGAGACAGCAAAAATTTTAATTCAACTACTTTGACGTAAGCAAACTGTTTAAACACCTATATTTATTTAACTTTATTAATACAGCATACATTTGCTGACTTGTGTACTCAATTAAGGCTTATAAGCCCTTGCCAAGTAAAAAGACCGATAGCACAATACAGAGAAAGACAGCGCGCAGATACATCCAGGGTAACAGTGGGATTCAAACCTGCTACCTCCACGCTTCGCACAGCGTTTGACGGGTGGTACCGTTCGGCTGAAGAGGCCCCAAACACTTGAAAGAAAATCTTCATTTCAAGGACAGCTTATAAACCCTTGGTTTTTGAAGAACGGATAGCAAAAAAAGGAGAAAACAATACAGAGATACATTCAAAATTACGTTAAGATTCAAACCTGTGACCATTGCGTTATTCATTTACTTGTTTATTACACATACATATGCAAGCTTGTGTGCTCATTACAAGTTACGACTTATAAAGACATGTAAAGTAATAAAAAAGGTTACACAAATTATAGTAGTACATCACAAATAAACATCCAGTAGTTGTAGTTGTTGTTCATTTACGTCGTAATAGAGCTACACGATGAGATATTGGAGACGGTCTGGGAAACATCCCTGAGGATGATCCGAAGACATGCCATCGCAATTTTGATCCTCTGCAGAGGGGATGGCACCCCCGCTTGGGTAGCCCGACGACCTGCACGCGAAGTCGAGCACTTACGGTTGAACAGTTTAACGAGGAGCAATACAGCATACCCTCGGTCCCAACGCAGACTAATAAAAGTGGTCACCCACCCGCACACTAACCACAGCCATTGATATTTGACTTCAGTCCACTGCGGGACAAATAAACATCCAGAGTTTACGGGCTAAGAAGCTTGTATACAATAATTATTAATATATTGTTAAATATATTTGAAAATAATGTATTTCCCTCTTCTCTGAATATCCACACGCTACTGGTGAAATTGTTGTAGTTCGTTTACGTCGCAATAGAGCTGCACAAGAGCTGCTATTGGCGACGGTCTGGGAAACATCCTTGAGGATGATCCGAAGACATGCCATCACAATTTCGATCCTCTGCAGAGAGGAGCTCACCCTTGCTTCTGTAGGCCTATGACCTGCACGCGTAGTCGAGCACTTTACACGAGGACCAATACAGCACACCCTCGGTCCCTAGGCAGACTGATCAAAGTGGTCACCCACCCTTACAGTGACTGCAGCCAGTGATGCTTGACTTCGGTGATCTGCTGGGAACCGTGTCTTAACGATCAGTTCACTGCGAGACGCTACTGGCGAAGAGAGTTCTGCTTTGAATCACCTCTGTAGCCCATTTCGACCGTCGAATAGCTCTTCACGTTGATTTGCCGGGCGTGAACCACTAGCAATAAGAATAGTCCTTAAAAGTTGCTAGAAAGTTAGGATGAATCGTAACAAGTAGATACCTTAGAATTGAAAATCAAACTTTTCTCACTCATCAATTAATCAATCAATCATGCCGGCGTGTGTACGTCTAGTCTAGTCGAGTGTTTGTCAACATTATCGCCTTCAAAACTTTTAATTTATCAATTTTGATACAAAACGCATTTTAGTTATGAAAATAGACTCTTAGTTTTTCTAATATTTTGCCAAGATGAAGCAAGTTCTAATGGTTGCAGAAAAACCGTCCCTTGCTCAGTCAATTGCACAAATCCTGTCAAATGGACATTTTAAACAGAGAAAAGGTTTAAGTTCGGCTTGTGCTGTGTATGAGTATGACGGGGTTTTTAATAATCAACAAGTTAAATTTAAAATGACATCTGTGTGTGGTCATGTTATGAGTACTGATTTTATATCGAAATATAATAACTGGGATCGAGTTGATCCAGTAAGAAGATTTTAATGTTAAAAAAAAAAAAAATCTTGCATGCTTGTACATTTTTACTTTTTTTTTGTGTCTGAGTTTGAGCTACTTGGATACTTATCTGTTTCGGGGGTGGCAATTTCCTATTACCACAGTACCTATTAAAAAACACCTATTATCAGTTAAATAAAAAAAAAATATATATGACTAGGAAAATTTACAAAAAAATACGATAATATTATAAGAGACACAGACTTTACCAAACTTATTTTAATTGCAATTATAATCATGTATGGCTAGTGAGTTGACTATAACATATAATTGTAGCGTAACTAACACTACAACTATTCAATTCCCATTCACTAGTATGTAAGACAAGTTAACTTGATTCTATCTGGAGGTACCTTTTGATAGATGACGGTTGATATTGTTGGTAACATACTCCAGACATTGGTGACTTTCGGGCATAATCTGAACGTACTTTCTTTGATAGAAACGCCCACTTCGATTTGAATCTCCTAGTTCGATAGAGGGTCCACAGTGTACAGTTGACTTGCTATTTGGGACTGCAACTTAGTCCTTCTCGTGCTGTTGCTACTCAGTCTTGATCACACACAATGGGTTCTTATGCACTTGACTGTTAATAACAACACATGAGCGAACACACGCACAACTGTGATCTTGATACAGATCTCATGACTAGCACTCGAAACAAACCCTGGTGATCTTAAAGCAGCACACCTGGCCTCTCGCAAAGCGGCAATGAATCAACTAGTGATGTCTTTTCATCAAATTCTATCACAGATAAAATTCTGTTGGGAGTAGAAATGTAGCATAACCATCACTAAAACTTTTCAATTCTCATTCACTAGTATATCAGGCATGTTAACTTGATTCTATCTGGAAGTAGCTTTTGATAGATGACAGTTGACATTGTTGGAAATATACTCCATACATAATCCTTAAGAAATAATAACATTTGTTTTCATTACTCGGGAAAGATTTTCGTATCAGTACAGTCACCAAAATAATTGTCAAGTTTTGGATTTTAACAACTTCTAGGCCTGTAAAAAAAGAAATCAATTTGGTGCATGGCTTTGATTATTATAGCTGACACAAGCAGGTGCTGATATGAAAATATTCCCAATACCTGCATCAATAACAGTTTAGAGATTAATTTACTGCCTATTCCCCCTGAAACGCATAAGTAGTTCTATATATATAAGTATATTGGGACCCATTTAGAAAAAAAAGGACCAGATGATTGAAATTGTGCTACCTATAAGCAAATAAATTGCATCAATTTCTTTTCTTTTTGACATGTTTAAGTTGGATGATTTTGTAAATAATGCAATGTTGAATTATTTAGGGTATTGGCTGCTGCCAATCGTTTGATCCAATTTTTCTAAATAGCCCATTATCTGTAAAGTGAGTAAATGTATTGCTAATTTTGATGTGAGATCTCATTATATTTACTTCTCCTGTTTGGGAGAATAATATCCATTAGCTGTTACTGAAATTACTAATTGATGCTGGCCTTTTCTGTGTAAACTGATCACTTGCATTTAATCATTTTAGTAGTCAACTTTAAAAGAAAAACAAATTGGTATTTTTAATCATTTCTCTTAACATGTTATTGTTAGATATATAATGGTCATATATTTCTTATTATCACTTAAAATAAATTGGAATTTTTTTAAAATTTTTAATAAAACTTCAACAATTTTATTTAGCAAATTTTCCATGTATCTTATGAAATGTTATAATTTACAGAACGAATTACAATTTGTTGCATAAATTTGGGATTAAACTCGATAATTTTAAAACAAAAAAAAACTACTTATTTTGTTAGTTATGCACTATTTATGACAATTTCTTACAACATAATTTACAAGAGCATATACATACAGGGGTACAGAAAATTCTCTGAACCTAGTATTTCCCAGATTTTTTGGTTTGAAATTTTTGTCCCAAAATTAAAGACGTTTTTTTTTTTTTTTTTAAAAAAAGTTTTTTTATAATTATAATAACTTTTCCAAACTATTTTAGAAATTTAAGTTTATATATTTTTAAAATTTTTTGAAAGCAATTATTTATTTATTATTATTATTTTTTTTTTTGTATTTTTTTACAATAAAAATTTTGTAGCCTTTTTTCCCCTCAAAAATTTTGTCAGAGCTGCCAAAATTTGTGTGATCTGACACCTTCACAAGTTTTGCAAAAGTGTGTACCTAATATATGAGTGAGTTAAACTGTTTTAATTGGATATGATCAAAATTTGACTAAATATTTTTATTTATTGGTTTCAACACTATTTCATATTCTCCCCTGTGTTTAATTAATGTTTCATTATTATTTATTGTCAATTAATTTTAATTTTCATATTTAATGATTATATTTTAACATGATTTCTGCTGTGTTTGAATAAAATAGAAAAAATCTAGTAAATGGTGTTTATTGTTATTTTTAATTTATATTTGTTATGATGTTTAATAGAGGTATAACTGATGTATATTCTAACAAGAGTTGCATTGTAATAGATAAAAAATGATGGATTTAGAAAATTGCATTTCTTCTTCTTTTTTTTATATTTTATCTCTAATGAAATTAGATAGAGAACTATTAAGTAACTTACAATTTTAATTTTTTTTATAAAGGAAATTTTTTATTCTTGATAACTTTATTCTTGACACAAACATAGTTTAACACCCATTCTTTATTTGTGTTTACATAATTTATCAATAAACAGTAGCAACAGAGTTAATGAATTTATGTTCATATACATATTATCCAAATTTACTTTTATTATTTCAGGCTGAATTGTTTTCTGCTCCTACTGAGAAAAAAGAAGCAAATGCCAAATTACAGATTCCAAAGTTTTTACAATCTGAGGTAAAAGATTTTATTCATTTAAGTATTTGTGCGTTTTCAAGCTTCCCAATATTTTTTTGCAAGGTATTTTGTTTTAAAGAAGCTTTATTTTTGTAAACATTTTGATTCCATAAACATATATTTATTTTTATACTATTTTACATGTTTTAAAACTAAATTCCTGTTCACTTGATATTGTCAAAAATCTTTCTCTTAGAAAATATATTTTATTTGCAAACAGTATGACTTTAAAAATTATTTTATGAATGAGTTCTTAAAAATTGGTGTCAAAAATGAATGAGTACAAAAAAATCTGGTGTGCCACAAAGAGAGTTAAAATTTGCTGCACGTTATGATGTTCGATTGAAACATCAAAATGTTGAAAATCATCTCATTAACTTTCTGCATAGCAATTGATAAAACCATATGTATCAGTGCTTCAGAAAGTGATCACTCAATTGTATTATTTGAAATTTGTGGTATGTTTTAATATTATATTAAAACATTGTGATTTTTAAAAACTATCTTGAAATCCATTGAAATAACTACCAAAAAAGCCATCGACAAAACCACATGAACTTACAGGTAATCATTGCTAATCGATTGCGTCAAAAAGTTATTCGAATGTGTGATTCAAAATACCTATCATGTGGTGATTAATTATCAAGATTTTAAAATGTGTAGCAATGACTTCTGAAAAAGCAATAATTGTTATTTGATACATTAAATAAATAGTTCACAATTTACTTTTAACTGCAGAAAAGTAAATTTTTTTTTCTAGGAAAAGGAAGAATTAAGTAATTTTTATGCTTTTATTTTTTTATCGCATTAAAACCATTTATGTTTAATGGATATCTGACAAAATCCTTTTATTAAAAATGGCATTTGTGTCTACCTTCTACAAAAGTGTTATTTTTTATGGCTAGAAAACTTCTTACTTAAACTGAGTTTTTTTCTGATACAAAACCTAGATTTTTTCCAATAGGAAAACTCATGAAAAGTTTTAAAAATGAGTGGAACCCCTGACCATTTCTGCCACAAAATCTATAAAATGATTAAAAAATGGTCGGCAATTTTACAGATAAACAGCATCAAATAATGTAATGCTTGCAGCATTCTGCTGAAAACCAGAGAATTTCTCTTCACTTTCGAAATTAATTACTCAATTCATAAACAGACAGCACTGCTAGCTAAGGAAAACTATGAAACAATTTCAAAATAACCACAATTTTTAACTAATACCTCATTTAGTTTAAAGACGAAAATAGAACGTTCTACAAACCTCAGAAAGTCAGTGTTCCGGATTTGCCCTGTGCTACTGTGGCAGCCATGTTTAGACTTTTGACCGGACATTATTGTCTACTTTCTCATTTATTTCGCTTCCAGCTGACTACTTCATCAGATTGTCTTATACGTAACTACGGACAAGCCATGACTGCTATGCATTTGGACACATGCTATGCACTAAAGGACTTTGACTGTATTGTTAAGAAGTACCGGGGAGCTAGAAGCCTTATGACCTAATAATCAATGGCTGACATTTGTTTAATAATAAAATAACAAACCTCAAATATAATGGTGTAATAATTCCAGTTAGTGGCCTCATCTTTTGATGAATTTTGAAAGAAAAAAAATTTGGAATTGTTTAGAAAAAATTCTTGTTCCCTAAACAAAATGTGGCCGTAGAGTATTATTGTTTGTTAAATTTTTAATAAAAAGATTATTTTTTTGATAAAATATTTCTTTTATGGCAAAAATGTAATATAGAAGCTTGCTGAAATTTTCCTGTGAGCGGCCACGGTATTTAGTTTCTAAACCTTGTTAAATCTTATGATTGTAAGAAATAAGAGATATTTATGTATTTAACCAAAACTTGTGGGAAATATTTTCCTTTGTGTGTTTTTGTGAATTATGTAGAAATAATAAAAATCAGAATTTCTTTGTATATGCAAGAGTCTATTTTATAGGGCCGGAACTGTGACTATTTGGTACTTTGGCTAGATTGTGACAAAGAAGGTGAAAATATTTGTTTTGAAGTTATTAACAGTGTGAAAAATGTCATGCGACCACCTGGAAATAGATTTGAGCAGGTTATTTATTTCACATATTGGTTATATTTTTTGTTTTTTGTTTATTTTTGTCAATTATTAAAATGTTTTCTTTGAATATAATAAACTCTAAATTTCTCAAATCACCAAATGAATCCTTAAATAGTTTTAAATTTTCTTTTTAAATATAAAACTATGACATTTTATATGACTATAATTTTCTGGGAGTAAAGTATTAGCTAAAATAAATTGCTTTACAGAGTTTGGTAATTTATATATATATATATGTACTAATGTGTTAGAGCATTTTTGCAAGAGTTCAAGTCGGCAAGACCCAAGACTATATTTAAGGTTCCTATTAACTCCTTTTCTATATCTTTTAAGTTATTGTAGTTTGAGATAAAAAAAAATTTCTTTTAAAAGAAAAACAATTTTTATTAAATATATATATATATATATATATATTCTAAGTATATTAAAATTGTACTTGTAAATCCAGAAAAAAAGTAGCATTGCAAAGAAATAAAATTATAAGCTCAATCATTGACTGATCATTGGACACAGGGCTCTCACTGCCGCTTGCCATTGTGCAAAATGGTGACAAAATGCCTCATTTTTCAGCAAAAGGAATGATATTTGCATCAAATAGCGAAAGCTAAAAAAGGAATTTTTTCTCTCTCCTTTTATTTGAAATTTTTTAAAAGGGACTCTTGATTTTCTTGGAAAAAATTATTTACAGCGAAGATATCCAAAAATATATGACATGGTGCATTTGCTGCTGTCAAAATGCACATTCTATATACTGCTAGAGTGGGTTCAGTGTTATGAATTAAACAAAAACAAAATTTAGATATTGAATGCATATATAAAAAAAATAATTTAAATATTATATCTGTTTGCATGAATGTTCCCGCTAGGTATTGTACAATTTCAAGAAGGCATTTGTTATATCGGTGTCAAAGAAAACCAGATGAATCTTTAAAAAAATTAAGTATTTTTTTAATGTTGATTATTATATGTAATTTAATTTTTTTCCAGAAATATATTTTTTCTTATTGGACCCCCTATTCCTCAAAGTAGACTTAACTAGAGTCTAACATTTGTGTTTTGTAGAAGTTTAATATCTTTTTCTTTCTTGTCCTTCTGAAATTTCTAATTGTTTTTGTAGTTTCTATAGCTGATAATTGTATACACATTAATAAGAAAGAGGGTGATTTTATTTTGTTAACATTATTTTCACTTGGCTAATGCTCTGCAGATTAGCTAAATAGCTAAGATTTTTAGAAGAACTGAGAACACTGATTAGACATTTTGTCTCATTGAAAAACATGGTTTCATTATAGAACAAAAAACGGTTTTTGTGTGTAGTTGCTGTATTTTATTATTATTGTACAGATATCTATAAATTTAAAATAGTTGTAACTATGAAGCAGTCACTACTAAACCCAATTAAACCTATAAGGCAGTATAATAATCACAGTTAATTATTTTGATATATCAATTTGTGCTATTTATATATAGTTTTTTTTTATATGAAATTTTTGTTTATACAGTGAAACCTCCAGGAAAGGCCACCTCTATGTAACAACCTCCTCTATTTATGACCACTTTTGAGAGGCATGGAATTTTTTCCCTAGACTTTGCATTGAAGAAAACCTTTAGAAGAGACCAAAGCCTCTCTTAGCGATCAGGCAACCATTTGCACAGAATGCTGAAAAGGTTAATTAAAGAAACACGAAAAAATATCAAAACAAAATATCGTAACAAAACAAATAAGTAGATTAAAATGTGTTTAAAATATTTGTGTGAGGCTCTTATTTAGAGAGCTCTTGACAATCTCTGAAAGATATCTACAACCTCATGTTGCAGTCAGAGTGCACTAAAGAGTTTTTTTTTTTTTAGAGTTGACTTTTGAATTAGAAAAAAAAAGTTTTTTTAGATAAAATTAAGATAGCTCAAACAAACAAGTTTTAAAGCTAACTAAATTTTTATGATTTAAAATTAAGTGCAAACTTAATAACAAAAAAACATAATTGCTTATTTATTTAAAATAGTTCTATCTTTCATGATTGGTAAATTTGTTTTTACACATATTTATATTAGTAGGGATCATTTTTATTGATGCTTTAGTTTATTCATCGATCTAATTTTCGTAACGCCAACACAAGTAACTTTTCCACACCAAGAATTAAGCTGCACTGACTAAAACCAAAATCGTTTTGCGAAAAATCATGTATCTTTGATAACATTTTGAAGTCAATGGGGGTAGTCCGTAAGAATGACCATTTTACAGTGGACAAACAGTGGTTGCTTCCGAGAGGTTTCACTGTATATTCATATATGCATGTTAACGAAGTTTATTAATTGCGCAACTTCTCTCAAAGATACATAATAAAAAGAGCATTTTACTCTCTTAAATGTTTGCTGCTGACCTTAGTTAAATATTCCACAATGGAAACAGTTAATAGAATTTCAAGAGACCACTGAATACAACCACTGATACAAGAAAAATAATACAACAGTATTATTTTTTCTTTTTTACAGCCTTTTATTTATTTATTTATTTATTTTTATGGTACATATTTCAAATTACTCCTTATTTTTTTGAAGTATGTGTTTTCAATATAAAGACTAACTCTTTTTTTACGTACATACAAGCTTAATAATTTATTTGCTAATGAATTCATGGCAAGCTGCATTAGAGGAACACTAGAATATTTTTACTTAGCGTAAGCATACAGTTTTTGTGTTTAAAAAAAAAGATTATTTATAAAACTTAGTTTTAAAACAAGGTTTTTGTACCGTAATATTATCATAATTAGTATTAATTTTATCAGTTTACTTAAAAAGTTTTATAATATTTTGACCTTTTATTTTAACTGTCTTGCCTTATAAAAAAGTTTAGAAAAAATTTTGTAACTCATTTTTTTTCTGTGTAGGTCATATATCGTGCTAAATTCAGTGCAATTACTGATAAAGATATTAAGGCTGCAATGCGGCAACTAGTCGAACCTGATGAAAATCAGTCTCTCTCTGTGGATGCTCGTCAGGAGTTGGACCTGCGTATTGGTTGTGCTTTCACAAGATTTCAAACTAAGTTCTTCCAAGTAATTTTTTTTTTTTTCAATCTTGTTAAAATCAGGCTTGTGTTATAAGCTATTTAAAAAAAACTATGTAGATGTATAATAAATTGCATCAAAATTTAGAATTCTTGAAATATTCTAGTGCTTTATTTCTGTTGAATATTGGAAAATTATTCTTTCTATAAATTGACTTTCAATTTCATTGTGAGGTTTAAATCTTAATATGAAAGATTAAATAGATATAAATTAAACCAAAATGTCTCAAATTCTTTGAGAAAATGTTTAGAAAACTGGCATATTTATTTTCGTTTTGAGCAGTGCTGCCTAGCCTGCACCATCTCATTTAGTTTGCTCCATCTGGACCTGTTCAATGCTGATGTGCACTAACTGTTGATACCAATGTTCTTTAAATATTTTTTCACATTGTCCAGCCTTTCTTTCACATTCCCTCGGGTTTTGAAGTATTATTTGTTTAAAATTTCATTTTGGTATGTGACTGATCACTCTTAGTTATGATACTTTAATTACCTTTATTATATTTGGTTGTTGTAAGTAATTTGCTATTACAGTCGAACCTGTTTATCTCGAATCTCACGGGAAAGGCGAAAAATTCGAGATAAAGAGGTTTCGAGTTATACAGGTACTTTAAAAAATTAATTTTAATTAAGAAATTCTATTAAAAGTGGTTTAATTGTTTTTAGTAGAAAAATATATACATTTCTTTAAATTAATTATACCACGTACATCTATTTACATAACAGTTTTTTAGCATACTAATTTTTCGAAGATTTTTGATGTATAACCTTGCTAGTTCCGATTATTCTTTTGAGGTTAGAAAGATCGCAAATTCCTCATAGCCAACATTTTCCTGGAATTCAAGAGTAGTTTATAAGAATTCTACAGCTTTTTCTACTTCTTTTGCATTCACTTTTGATTCATCAATATGATTTTCAGTTTCTTCCTCTTCATCTGATATTCCTTTGACATTATCTATGATTTCCGCAACTGCCAATGTTGCCAGGCAGTTGTCCACTTGTAAAAATCATCAAAATTAATGTCAACAATTAATCCAGATTTTATTGCATTCCATTCTGGCAAATCTGGCACTGCATTTTCAGCGTTAACATTTTCTTCTTCTTTATACCGATGCCTTCATCCTCTTATTCATCATCTTCACAGCTATTCTTAAAACCAGCTTTTTAAAAGCCTTTTGGATAGTTTTTAGAGACACATTTCTCCAGGCAAAACAGCAATTCTGATAGTGTCTAACTTGTTTTATCAATGGCATCTACAAGTTTGCATACCAACTGTTTTCTATAGCTTTCTTATCTATGTTGAAAAGCTAACCCCTGATGGTCACTATTCATTAACCCCTCACTTACTGCCAGAATCATTGTATTCTTTTCTAGTTAAGGAAGTGCAGGGATAGTAATTGAAATTCCAAGAAACACCCCCTACCTGTTCATCCCTACTTCCTGTAGATTCACGGAATTCATCTCTGTCTACGAGTTCTACTGATAAAGAAAGTTTTGACATTTGTGCTCTATTATTAGAAATTCGAGAAACGGAGGTTTTGAAGAAAAAAAATTCAACATAAACATGGAAAATACATTGATTTTAGACAGTAAATGTAGGGAATTTTAGAAATTTCGAGATAAAGAGGTTTTCGAGATAAAGCGGTTCGAGATAAACAGGTTCAACTGTATATCTTCTTCTTTACATTTATCTACATTAAAAATGTTTTCTACTATGTCTTTTGTTGTCAGATTTTGGATACTGTTTGGTAATATATATGATGAAGTCTGTTGCAATTTTAGATTGATATTTTTTTTAAATGATCTAGTTTCTAAGTTTGTATTTTTATGGGTTTTAGAATAAGTATGGTAATCTTGACAGTGCCTTGATTTCTTTTGGACCTTGTCAAACTCCAACTTTAGGCTTTTGTGTCGAGCGTCATGATAGGATAGCTTCTTTCAAACCGGAAACATTTTATGTGCTATCTGTAAAGGTAACCATCTTAATGTAATTTATGTAGTTTTATTTTTTGCTGCTCCAAGATTCACATAATTTATATCATTTTACTTTTACAGGTGTTAACAAGCAATGATAAGGTTTTATCTTTGGACTGGGATCGAATTAGAATATTTGACAATGAAGTGGCAAATGTGTTTTATGGAATTATTAAGCAGAAGACTGAAGCTATGTTAGTAAAATCAATATTTATTTTTTACTATTTGTTAGTGAATTTTTTTTTTTACAATTATAATATTATTACACAAATATTTGTTATACAAATAAATATTATAAAAATATAAATTATACATATATGATACTATATATATATATATATATATATATATATATATATATATATATATATATCGGTCTCACAAGCGGCCATACAATCAATTAGCTCACATGAACGTCCCTTGACACCTGAGATTTCCCGATGTCAAGACCTCTTGAGATCTTTATTTTTGAGGGGAAAACGAATAGTCCTCCAGTGGGTGCCAGCCCATTGTGGTGTTTGGGGCAATGAGCAGGCAGATTTACTTGCTAAGAGAGGTGCCAATCTGCTACAACAACCAATTACGGCAACATCCTTTTGGAAAATGAAACTGTTCTTTAAAAATTTATGTAAAACCAACTCATTGCGAGACCTTCAGACTCGCACAGCTTTGAAAAGTTGGAGAAATGTAAGCTCTTCTTTAATTCCCGACAAACCAAGACGTGATGCAGTTGCGGCTTTCCGCTTATATACAGGCCACGATTGTCTTTCTGCTCACTTATACCGCATAGGCCTTTCTACCACGCCTTTTTGTCCACTTTGTAAATCTGGAGAGAAATTGGGCAGGGACCACCTGCTTCTATGTGGGGCCCTTCATGGACACACTGAGTCCTCAAGATATTGGGAATCAACAGAACTTTTAAGGCAATGACTTCGGTCTTCTTTCTTTGTAATCCTACGTACATTTGCATTCGTTATTTATTTCTTCTTTCTATTTTTACCTTTTGCCTTGCCATTGGAAAAAATAAATAAATATATATATATATATATATATATATATATTCTACAATTATAATACTATTATGCAAATATTTATGCCGGGATAGCCTGGTTGGTAGGACGTTGGGCCCATGTCCAAAAGGTCGTGGGCTCGATCCCCATCGACCGAAGACTCCCCATTTAGTAAATCTGATTGATGCACGTGAAATCTGTCAGGTCACAAAGGTCTCCATGTTCCCATTACAAATTAAATTTCTGGGGGTACTGAATTGGAGATTGATTGTCCTCTGGTTCAGGTCAAAATTACGATCTGTGGATGAATGAGTGGATGTATGAATGGGTCCGCCCTATAAAATGGGTTGTGAGGTGTGTGTGGCTGAAGTCATATTCTTAGCCATAGATGGTGCCATTGAAAAACAAGAAACTCATCCTCTGCCTTAAAATTCACTTGGTTTTACCAAGCAGGCTTACTGATATTGGCAAGTGGCTTTAGAAACATCACATCAAATGTTTATAAGGTGATCCAACAATATCATACAGTAAAATATTTATTAACAGCAATGCACAATCTCTAAAGCAAATCAAAATCGATAAACTTGTTGGATTTTATTACTAATGCTCTTTATTACAATTTTTCTATACATAATAATTTAGTGAATATTTTTGTACATAAAACTTTTCTATTTAAAAATTATAGTTTTAATACAGATCCGTTCTACAGATACATTGTTATGTTTAAGAGGTAAGTGTAATGGTACATGAAATGATGTATATGACACAAAATTCTATATAATGCAAAGCCTTATGTTTGATGATTTGTGTTATAAAGATCTATGTTTTAATTTTTGGCATAACTACAATAATTTATTCATTATGAATGACAGATTTTTGCTTGCATGTTTGTTTTATCTGATATTATTATTGTTCTAGAGTTCTGAATATTTCTCAAAAAGAAAAAGCTAAACAAAAGCCGTTAGCTTTAAATACTGTTGAATTAATGAGAGTGGCCAGTTCAGGTCTCAATATGGGTCCCCATCATGCAATGATGCTAGCTGAAAAACTGTATACACAGGGCTACATTAGTTATCCTAGAACAGAAACTACCAATTACCCTGAAAATTTTGATATAAGGTATGTGTAAAAAAATATCTCAAATTTTTCTAATATGAGACAATGATTTGATTTTATATTGTTGAACAGCTGACCGATATTTGGGTTTGCTACTGTCAATGTTCAACTCTGTAGTCTTGTAATTTTGAACTTAACCCATAAAGCAGGAAACTCCTGGATCAACCATAGGAATAAACTAGCCTTCAGGGAGGTTTGTTTCATAGAACCAAACCACATTTGCATTACATGGTGATGAAAACTTCTCGTGGTTAACCTAATGTCAAGGGCATTCAAATTAATGATCCATCTACCTCTGAGTATATTTTATATGATCTGTGCAAGCCAGGAGTGATATTCATATCGATTAGTGATCCATGGGATTCAAATCTGGGTTATCTCACCTAGTGACAAATGCTCTATCCTTTGAGCTACCGTAGCTTATCTGATAATGATTTTGACATTCTTCTTTTAATTTCCAATAAGAGGACTTGCCGCACAGGCATTTATCTGCATGTAAATCAATTCCTTATTTTTGGCTTTCATCTATTATATGTAACAAAATATGATTGAACATTTATTTGTTGATCCTGAACTCAATTCAAAATGCAATCTGTTTGCTTTCATGCTTAGAAAACTAGTTTTCCTACTCGTTTTTGAATAAAGATACTGATAATATTTTAAAATTAACTTCATTAAAAAATTAGAATAATAGATGTAAATAATTGTAAATTTTCTAATTTACATTCTCATATTGAAATATAAAAATACTGTTATTTCAAATTCTGCATGCAAAATGCCTATACTTAACAGTTGTTTTTCAATCTGTTTTCCTGCATTTTTTTTAATATTGATGCTACTAATTTTCCTTATTAATTTAATTAAAAATTTTTATAATGTTGCTGAATGAATTTTTATTATATTTTCTTATATTAATTTGATTAGATTTATTATGAACTGCATGCAAATTGTCACATACACAACATAGATAATTCTTATTAATTAATGTCACAATTTTAAAAAATGGTTTTAAAATGCATGAATAGAATGTATATTTCTTTACCTAACTATTAAATTTATTTGTTGAAAAGCTTCCAATTTAGAAAAAAAAAAAAAAAAAATCCAAAGTTATGGCAGCATTTATAAAATAATTTTTTTAGGATGTTCAGTGCATAACAGATTTAATATTTTTCTTTTAATTATTGGGTCTGTTTAAAAAAGGTTGGAAATGGTGTAATTAGGAATGTAGAAGAACATATAAAAATTATTAAAATTATCTTTTTTTTTAATTTAAAAGAGAAAAATGTTTTAAATTAGGTTATTCCCTATGTCAATTGGAAAAAACCCTATAAAATTGTTTAGAAACCGTGTAATTATTGCAAACAGTTATCTCTCAATTTTTTTATTTAATTTCTTTTAATGCTAATTTATTTTTTTACCAGCAATAACAAAACTCTTCCTCTTTTAAGAAACTTCTACATGTCTCTGTTAGAACCATTTTTAAAAATGCATGATGTGATTTATGCTATTTTGCATACTTGTTTAAACTCATAAATATGCATATGTAGTGTGTTTTAATTTGACTTATTTCATTATTTAATATAAAATTATCAGTACTGATAAAGTGGATTTGTGACATTTACTATACTATTTCTCCTCAGTGTTGTATGGAGTATTCTTCATTGTTTTTTTAATTAATTTGAAATAATTTATAATTAATTTGCTGCCAATATATTTTTTATCTAAGGGGAACACTGCAGATTCAGAGTAAAAGCTCAGATTGGGGAAATGATGTCAAAGATCTGTTATCTGGCACCATGACTAGACCCAGGTATGCATTTTTATATATTTTATTATTATTTTTTTTTACAACAAACAAGAATTAAATTTAATTTGCTTAGAGAGTAGAAATGCTCCAGATTTGTGTTTTCCCTGAAGCTGGATTTATTTCCCCATATTCCAAGGTTCCAGGAATTTCAGTATATCTTACAGATTTTCAAGAGACCTGCTGCATTGTAATGGAATTATCTGTTAGCCAAGTTTGCTGTAGAAAAACTAATCTCTGCATAGTTACATTTATAATGATTTAAGATCAATTATGAAGGAGGATTTATTAGATTCAATTCTTTTCTAAAGATTGTACAAATAACTCAACTGTAATTAAATTAAATTTGTATTTTTTGTGTGAGCTGATTAGTATTAATTTTTTGTTTCTTTTTATTATAAAAATTTCAAATTAAAATCTGAAGCCCAAAAGTGTTCTTAAATATTTATTAAAATTGTTGAAGCTTAGCTTGCTATCTGGGAGTGGAGCTGTATTCAGAGCATTGAAAATGTTTTGGCGTGCTGTCCCTAAGTTTGGCAATTATAATTTATTTTTAATTTTTTGCTTCTTAATTTGAAAAAATAAAGTCTATATCCAGTGGCCACTTTTGGGAAACAGTGGCCACTTGGATGGGAAAGCAAATTCAATGAGCTGCATTTAAAGAAAGTAAGAAACTTGAAAAAATTATTCTAAAAATAGCGTTGAACTTTTAAGTGCTGTTTTAAGAACTTTAAATGGTAAGTTAAAGTTTTTCAAGAAACATCTTAGACTTAACATTTACACTGTAAAATTTCAATGCTTTTTAATCAAATTATTTCAAGTAAAACAACTGTGCATAAATATTGAATGAAACTTTCAGTTTCATTCAATTAGTTTATTATTAATACCTATGTAAGGGGAAGAACTCTTCACATGCTTCACATCAAGTGAGCCACATTTGTTGAATTTATGAAAATTTTGTAGCCTGGGACAAAAACAGACTTCATGTACATATCAAACTATTGCTGAAAGTTAAATATAAAGTTAAAAAGAAAATACTTTAAAGTTATATAGGTTTTATAAACTGTTTACATTAGACTAATATCACATTCAAGCTTTGTTCTTTCGCTAATCAACGCAATTATATTAACCTTAGTCAAAAATGCATTTTGAAAGATTTTAGACTTATGTGGGTTTTGTAAAAAGCCTCGCTATTTTATTGATTTTGTTGAGAAGCATCTAAAAGTTCTGTGTTGTTTCATTTAGGGAAAAAACCAGACGACTTTTGTGATGGTTTGAGTGTATTTTGTTGTTTTAATCACAAACTTAAAATAAAGTTATACTATGATGTTATAAAATGTAAAAGGCTATAAGATAATTTTGCTTTTATTTTTCAGAAAAGGCCATGATGCAGGAGATCATCCTCCTATCACACCTATGAAATTGGCTTCTAGGAATGAACTTGATGGTGATTCTTGGAGAATCTATGATTATATTTCTCGGCACTTCATTGCATCTGTTAGTTAAAAGTTTTTGGTTTTTTTTTTATCATTATTTTTACTTTTATATCTAAAAGCTTTAGTTTTAAATATTATGATGTTTTAGATAAAGTAGAGAAATATTTATGAATTGAATTATCACTTCAGTTATTTATTGTATAACCATTAGTTAACACTTTTACTTTACTTTATTTGCTATTCATTTTTTTAATTTTATATTTCAAATAGTTAGATTTGCAGATGTAAATATAGAATTTTTTATACCATGACTATTAGTAACTTTCACTACAGATTTTCTTTTACGATGTATTTTTATTTCTTATATTTAATAATAAATCTGATTTTATTAAAATAAATAAGTTTTTTGCCTTGTTTGCTATTCACACTTTATTTAATATAGCTAACTTGATTTATACCTTTTAATATTAATGTTATAAATTTTTGACATTTAAGCTTTTCGCTTCATTTAATGTCAGCATTAAACACATGTATTGTTATTTAAATAACAGTGTTTCTTATAAACAAAATATTTGTTGTGATTTGTCCAGTTAATATAAAGTTTCCAAATTTATGTTAACACTAGCAGTCTTTATATTTAACTTGAAGTTTTCGAAATGACTTTAGTAATTTAAACATGATATAATTGAAGTAGTACTGACGCTATTTTTGTCTTGAATCTGCTATTCCATTTTCAAGATTACTTTTATGTTAGGAATTTTCAAAGTTTCACATTCGGAGTAGTAGTGTATTTAAAGTTAGCATAATTTTAATTTGATAAGTGTAATATTTATTGGTAAAAAATAAAAATACTTTTTATTCGTAAAACTGTCAGTAGGATGCTCTATTATTTCCTGAAACATATGAAAGAAAAAATTTTTAAATTTTCATTATTTTTACTTTTGAGATGCTACTATAATAGCTGTAAGTTATATGTTATTCTTGTAACCAATATGAAATGTGTTTTCTCTATAGATTTGTCCAGATATGAAATACCTTCACACCGTTGTTTCCTTAAAAATAGGGGAAGAAACCTTCACTTGCTCTGGAAAAAGTCTAATAGATCCTGGTTATACTAAATTTATGTCATGGCAAGCCCTGGGTGCAGATGAAACCTTACCAGATTTGAAAAAGGGTGATATCTTAAAAGTATCTGAGGTAATGTTACTTTTTTAAAAATAAATGCTGCCATTAAAGTTCAAAAGCCATTAATTTGCATATTACTTAATTTGCAGATTAACTTGGGTAATCTGTTAAAGTGTGGGATAAAGAGTTTTTTTGCAATTTACCTAATTAATGTGCATTGAAACAGTTTTTGTATCGTTAAAGATCAAAAGTTTATTTCTCTTATTTTAACCAGTAGCTTGTTGGTTGTTTGATTACATTTATTGACTTGATTCTTTAGATATTCAAAAATAGATAAATGAGATAAATAAGTAACATTACGTTAATCTAAGCATACAAAAATTTTACTGCTGTTCCTGTAAAACTTTTATTTTCACCTCAATAAGTATCTAGTGGGTAATGTGCAGATTTCCTAGATAATTTTGAAGAAAAGAAACAACTTTTCGGCTTACTTAAAAATCTGTACATTACTTAATACTTAATCTGTACATTTACTATATAATTTGTTCAATAACCAATTTCCACACTTTAGCAGTAATATATAGACGTTTTATTGGCCATCTTGTTTAAATTTAGGGATTCCGATAAATTCAAATTGCTTTGAATAACCTTCTATTGAAAATTTCGGCTTGTCATATTTATGTCTCCGTTGCAATTATCCAAACGATTCACCTAAGATTGTGTGTATTGTGCATGGATTGACCAAAACTTTGGTCACTGTACCATAGTATGTCAAATTAATGTGCTAAAAAATATTTTTATCCTTTTTTGTGAACAATGTTAGAAACAGAAATGAATAGAACCAGTTTTAAAATTAACAGCTGCGTTGATATTGCACAAAAATAGTGCATTTTACATGCTTTGGATTAGAAAATTATTTTAATAAAAATTAAAAAACAGTGTATTTAAATTAATGCGTTGTATATAACTAAGCTTTGTGCATATTTATGAAAAACATTGTTACTTATAACTCTATGTCTTTTCTTAATAAGCTTTAATTAGAATTTTTTATTAATGCATTTAAAGGAATAAAATCAATTATATTTTAATCAATTATAAGAATTTATATATTTGCCAAAACCAAGAAAAATCTTGTTACAGAATTTCAAAATATGCAAACAACCTATCTTAGAATTAGTGATATGAATAGGTAGCTAATGATACTCCGTAAATTCTTCCAGCATTTTTTGTACAGTTATTTCCTGTAAAAATTGACTGTGATGTCATTTAAATTGTTTTATGTTTAATTAAATTGTGTTTTAGACTTACATATTGGATTTATTATATATATATATATTCTAATGAAATAAAATTTCTATGTCCCAAAAATTTGATAAAATTTTCAAAAGCTTGTAAGTTACAGAAATATTTTTTTTCCTTCTGAAATCAAGGAAGAATCCTGTACCCTTCAACTTAAATTGGTTTTTGGTAATTTTTCTCATTACAAAAACTGTACAAATGTTAAAAATAAATAAATAAATGTAAGGTATATTTGCTGAAATGCTTCATATTTTTTTAATTATTTTGCTATAAATTTGAATATTTAAAATTTTGCCTTTTGAAATAAATTTGTCTAAATTTAAAGAATTATTTAATGAAGCACAAACTAATGTCCCCAAATTAAATAAGATTACAATCTGCACCTGTTTTAAAGTACTTATATATTTGGATGTATGTTATTTATTGATCAATTAGAAAAAATTATTTTGCATATAAAATCTTTCTTGTATAAATTTGTCTGCACCAGTTTAATTATTTTTTAACTTAAGGTCAAACTGAACGAGCGCCAAACCTCCCCACCGGACTATTTGACTGAATCTGAAGTAATCACTCTTATGGAGAAACATGGCATTGGAACAGATGCTTCAATTCCTGTTCATATAAATAATATCTGTCAAAGAAATTATGTGACGGTTGGCAGTGGACGCAGACTAATCCCAACGCCATTGGGAATTGTATTAGTCCATGGATATCAAAAAGTATGTACCTGCTAATTATTAATTAGTACTTTTTTGTTTTAGTTTTCCTTTTTTAATCAGTGACAAAATGCCATAATGTGTATGTGTTATGCTTTACCAGTTGAATAGTTATTTGGAAACACAATATTCTTTATTTATTGGAAGATTAGCTTTTTTAAAATTAATTTTATCTTTCAATTGTATGATAAGTTCTTATTGATCAGTTTTGTCTGAAGTTAAAGTTCTTTACATTATAACTTAGTAGTTAATTAGTTTTTAAATTGGAAAGTTCCGCAACAGAGTTTTTAAAGCTTATTGAAAATTCTTTCTACTTTTAAAATGTTAACAATCATTTGACGACTGACTTTTCCAACTATCCAGCTCATAGTTTCCATGTGATGTCATTATTTTTTATTTAATAATAAATCTTTTAACAATAGTTTAAATTCTAAAAAAAGGAGAAAATAACCTACATCAAGAAAAGTTAAATTTTAATGAATAGTAAATAAAATAAAATTTTCGATTTTTAGAAGTTTTGGGAAAATTTTTACTACACCATCCTGCTTACAATGCAACATTCAGATTCACAAATTTTAAATGTATGTTTCATATGAATTTGTATTTTGATGAAAAGATTTTATTTTGATGATTATTTTGATTTTCATTCCGATTCAACAATAAAAAATCTTGTCAATGCAGCATTGGTAAATCTTTTATATTAAAATGAAAAGTTTGTTTTCATAACGTTTTGTTTCAACACAAAATCGCTTATTTATTACAAAAAGAGGAGGATGGAATATCTCCATTCTTCTCTTAAGATCTAAATTGATTAAACTTTTTTTGGCTGTTTTCAAACAATAGAGCTTTGGAACTTTGTAGTTTTGGAACAATGTAGGAACATTGTTCCAAAACTACAAAGTCAGGGATTTATTTTTAATGAATTTAAATGAAAATAAGGCAGTGGTTTTAAAGTTGTTAATGGAGCAAATGTTATAGGAGTAATATCATGATCTGACCCCATTTGATTTTCTGTGATTGATTTTATTTTTAATTTTTTGATTTTAATTTGATTTGATTTTAATAAATTATGCTATAATTTGCAATTAAAATTTCTATAATTTTATTAATTCTCTACAACTTTTGCTTTTTATTAGTATTCTTTGTATTTTTCTTTTTTTATTAATTCTATACTGTGCTTTGAATATAATTATTGTAGGATTGTTTTTCTTTTCTGTGTGAAAAATAATTTGTGTCCTAAGTTGCAGCTCCATATATTGTGCAATTTTGTAATTACCACTTTTGTACTCACTTAGATTGATTCTGATCTTGTTTTACCGACCATGCGTGCTGCTGTCGAGAAACAATTGAACTTAATAGCACTTGGGAAAGAAAACTATGAATCTGTACTACAGCACACCCTGACAGTATTCCGTTTGAAATTCCAGTATTTTGTAACTAATATTACAGGAATGGATGAATTGTTTGAAGCTACATTTAGTCCTTTGTCTGAAAGTGGAAAACCTTTATCAAGGTAATTACATGAGAATATTAACTATATCTATAAATGAAAAAAAATGTTTTTCTTCTTTTTTTCAGCTTATTTATTTATATTGATCAATTTATTTATACTTGCCAATTTCAAAACCTTAAAAAATACAATTGTGAATTTTTCAAAAAATTCTAATTTTTTCCTTTTTCATAAATTAGCATGTCCAGTTCAAAATATTTTCATATCAGTACAAAATAAAGCTTGTGGAAATCGCAAAGTTATGGACTAGCTTGTGTATCTAATATGCCTTCACAAACACCAATGTTTGCTGTTTTCTTATCTCTCATAGATTTTTATTTTCTGATTTATTTTAATATTTAACAAGTGTTTTTTGTAGCTAATGTCATTTCTGTTGCTCAAAGAAATAATTTGATTGGATATATTACGATATTAGAGCCATAATGGCACATAAGTTAAAAACTGCACTGAGTTCTATTCCTGGTGGAGGCTTGAACTGCACTCAGTTTCAGATCAGTCGATCCCAATTTACCTTAACTGTAAAGATGTCCATTGCACATTGCCAACAACTTGCTGTTGGTAATGAAATTGTGGAGTCATGACCTCTTGACTAACTTTTAGCTCATGTGAAAGTGCTTTACTTTGTTTTATAAAATATTATAATTTTTTATTAATTAAATGTTGTTCTTATCATTTGGAGTATTTTTTTTTTCTTCAATGATCTGTCATACTGTTCATAAGTTAACTAAACTAAAACTAAATGTCTGCATATTAAAAGAATTCAAGATAAAAATATATTTAAAAAAAAATCAAAGTTACAATGATAAGCTTACAATTACTTACTGTGTAAGTTGTTAAATATGAAAGTAAATCCTATAAAATTTAAGGAGTTCTTTAGTGTGCCATTTTTAGAACTTTAATTAGATAAGCTTTGTGTTATTAAAGCACAATTTGTATACATTTAAATTCACATAATTTATTTTATTAACTATTCATGTTAATTTCAAAACATACAAAAAAAGAGAAGTTAAAATTAGTGCATTAGTTTTTATTTATTATGTAATTCATAAATAACTTTAAAAACAGACCAAATTTGCAACAACATTATTCCTATTTAAAACTGCAGCGTGTCAATTTAGATTATTCGATGTAAAATAATTTTTTATAATGTGTGTCTAACTAAGTAAAGAATTTCTACTAAATATTTTAGTCATATATTTATTTCAAATTCAGAATTATAATTTTATTTTCAGATGTGGAAAATGTCGTCGTTATATGAAATTAATAGCTACAAAGCCCATGAGGTTGCATTGTCCCACCTGTGATGAAACTTTCTCAGTGCCTCAAATAGGTGGCAACATAAGAATATTTAAGGAATTAAAGTGTCCTTTAGATGATTTTGAACTTTTACAATTGACTGGCGGTGCAAAAGGAAAGGTAACACTTATTTTTATTTACTATAAATATTTAGTGTCACCAAATATCAACTGCTTATTAAGTAAGAGCTGGCTCTGTGGTAGAATTTTTTCGATCTAACTGCAACAAAACTCTCTTGCACAAATATCTTTCTGCAAAATACTTTTAATAGTAACAAACATTACTAATTTAAAATAACAAAAGCGCTGGTTTTTTTTTTAAAAGCCATATATATTCTTTTCAATTGAACATATAATAATTTTTTATTCTAATTTTATGGGTGATGTTCTTGCATTTGTTTGGGGGGGAGGGGAATGCACAAACTATTTCCTTCTAATTTTGTAAATAATCATCACAATAAAAAAGTAACTAAAGATCATAAAATCTGTAGTAGTTATTGTCAAAAAAAAAAAGATTGACGACAAAATCACACAAATCGGACTCCTCTAATACATTTTTCGTTTGAGATTAGATTGCTGTTATAAATAATATCGTAAAAAAATATCGGATTTAAAGACTATGGAGAAATCAATAGCAATAACTGTCATAAATTCAATAGTATTGTTGCCTTAAAATGTAAATAAATGCACGATTCAAATTTTCCATATTGTTTAAACATAGCAGTATTTTTAAAAAACCATGTGAAAATCAATATCAATAAACTGCCGGAAATGCAATCGAAACATTACATCGATTTACGATAATGTAGGTGTAAATTGGGCGTGTTAAAAAGTGATTATCTAAATGCATGATTCCAATATTACATGTAAATTTCTGTAGAAAAGAAAAGTAAAATTTTTTGGCTTTTCAAAAGAAAAATCTTTCTGCAAGAACTCTGTAACATTCTGTGACAATGTCGCCATGTCGCTGCGATTCTGCCACAAGGAGAGCTGATATGAAATATACATTTGAAATTGTATGAAAAGTTTTGTGTGAAGTTATATAAAGTGCTTTGAATAAAGTTAAACTAAATTTCAAAAAATTTCAAAAAAAAATTCTTTTATTTGTTAAAAATATTTTAAATCTAAAAAAAAAAAAAAAAAGATTTTAACTATTTCGCTTTTCACACTCTAGATGTATAAGATATTGTAATTTAATTGATTAGTGTTCCAATAATGGAGCTTTTTTTACACCAAAGTAGTTCCTATTGGCTGTAATGAACATTTGTTTGTTTATATTGAACTATAAAAGCTAATTTTTCTTGTGGTTGCTAAATATAACTTGATATTGTTGTATTTATTTAAGATTAACAATGCGATCCTATAAGTTTAAACTAAGGATACAGCGTAAGGAAAAGAAGAGATAAGTTAAGATTAATTTAAGCTACTAAGTGAAAAACTAAAATGTTTAACCTAAATAAAGACTAATATTACTAAGCATTTATTAATAAAATCAATTCAGGCTAAAATAATGATCAACATCATTAAAGCTAATTACATAGTTTTCACAAACTAGTTAAAGGTTTTGCATATATGGTCATAGTTTAAGAACTAACACATATAGTTTAAGCTTAATATACCAACATTCTTTCAACAACTAGTAATAATCTCAAATTATAACAAGTAAGCATAAAGTATAATTCAAAGTAAGCATAAGTATATTTCAAATCATAAAAGTATAAACACTCAACTGTTCTCTTCAGAATTGGTGGGAAAAAAATTTCTTTCATTGATCCATTTTGATTAAGTAGGTTTTATAATTATCGTTGTTTATATTTTTGGCCATTGCAAAAATATTAGTTGTTTTGATTTAAGTCAAATTTTAATTAATTTTTAAAGTGTGGGTTTTTATATTGTTATACTTTTGTCATATGCATCAGGTACTTTGAACATGATAATAACTGCTACTTATTGTGTTGTTTTTTTCAAAATACCATAGAAGTTCTTGATTAATTATCCGCAAATCAAATTTAGAACTGATTTTACTGCTTCTTATTCAACCAATTAAATTTTAACTTATTCAGCAGTAGAGATTAAAGATAGAGTTGTCTATTCATATAAATTACTTAAAAAATATTTATTGTTTATTTATTCATTTATATATTATATTTTTAAGACTTTGTGTAACATATATACAATATCTGCTGTTTGGGTTTTTATATTGTTATACTTTTGTCATATGCATCAGGTACTTTGAACATGATAATAACTGCTACTTATTGTGTTATTTTTTTAAAAATACCATAGAAGTTCTTGATTAATTATCCACAAATCAAATTTAGAACTGATTTTACTGCTTCTGTATTCAGCCAATTAGATTTTAACTTATTCAGCAGTAGAGATTAAAGATAGAGTTGTCTATTCATATAAATTACTTAAAAAATATTTATTGTTTATTTATTCATTTATATATTATATTTTTAAGACTTTGTGTAACATATATACAATATCTGCTGTTTAATGTGATCCCATTGATATGTAAAAGTTTTAATTCAAAGTCTTTTGTCTGAGACCGTTCACAGAATGTTTATTTTGTATTCAGAATGAAACAGTATGTATTTTCTCAATTTTTCACAGCCTCACCATTATAAATAAACAATAGGATATTTTAAGGTGAACTTAACCAAGTTTATGAAGATTTAATTTTGAATAGATATCTTAATTGATAAAAAATGAAATGCTTTTTATTGAAATTTATCCCCCTCAGGGCTGGCTGACTGAGAAAGAAACTGTTTTCAAGGTCTGCATACTCCAATAGTATAAGTAATAAAGAGTACATATATGTACTTATACAAATGTAATATAAGAGTTCTGTATTTAGGTCATAGTAGAATCTTGTAGATGTGATCCTAAAACATTAATGGAAGGTTTAAGTTTCTTAGCTTCCTTTGTTTCATCATTTTCTTAATTCACGATTTAACCAGTTTAAATATTTTAGTATAAATTAAAAATATATGTACCTAAAAATATTTAGGTTCAAATTACTTGAATTTAAAGAAGTATATGTATTTATGAGTTTAAAGTTTAATAAATTTGAAATGCCATTCTAATATTTTAAGACCGACTTATTATAAGCTTTATTTTTGGAAATGATTTTCTTTAAAAAAAGTTGATAAATAGATTTTGTTCAGGTAGATTTAACTGAATGACTGGGCTTTTACTTTTTAATTATATGTGAACTTTAAATATAAATCTGAAATAAAATACTTTTTTTAATCCTAAATAATATTTTTGTCATAAAAATACTGTTAACTAACAATTTGTTACTGACCAGTTGTAGCATTCTGAACAGTTGCCACATCTAAAAGCAAGGCCACTTTTTCAAAAACTAAAATATTTAAACAAGTAAAAAAACTGTCGATTAGTAATGTAAGGCAAGGCTTTTGAAGTTTTTCTCAAAATATGGTAAACATTCCATGGCTCTTTTCTAAAAAAAATAAAAAAATTTCAGACACATGCATAAAAAAGTAATTTTCAGAATGTTATAAAATATTCATGTAAATAATAAAATGCATATGGGACAATAAGAAGCAGCAATCAGGTGAGAACTGTCTGCCAATTTTTTTAATTGCCATTTGTTATATTTAGTTGCCCTGTAATTGATGTTGAAGGTTAGTTTTGCCCTACATTGCTAATTAATATAATGCAAAATATAACAACCTTATAAATTGTTATTCAAAAAAGATAAAACTAAATCCAAATATTATATTATTTTTTAAATCTAAGGTCATTGCAGTCTGTACTGTTTTGCGTTGCATTATCTAAATTAAACAGATAAATAAAATGTAGCACATTTCAATTTGTGAAGCCTAATTGTCGCTAATACCTTAGACATTCTAATACTTTACTACAAATATCATAAAAATCTATTTTCCATAGTTGAAGTTGTAAATAATCAAGTTTAAAATGTTTATTAAAAGTAGGAGCTTTATTTAATTTATATTTAAAATTTTTATTTAAGATTATTTCTTTTTCAGAGCTATATATTTTGCCCTTATTGTTATAATAATGCCCCCTTCCATGACATGAGAAAGTTGTCTGGCTGCAATTCTTGCACTCATCCCACCTGTCCTTATTCACTCCAAAGCAATGGCGTATCTAACTGTTCTAATTGTGATGGAGGAATATTAGTACTCGATCCTGGATCAGGACCCAAATGGAAGCTCTCATGTAATAGGTAAACTGATTCATTTGATTTCTTTTTTTCTATCTGCAATTTACTGTTAGTTTTGCAGTAATTTTCATTTAGTTACCAGGGAGAAATCCAGGCAATGTCCCCTTCACTAAATTCAAATTTCTAAAACAACACCTATTATACTACATTAGTATTATTTAAAATACCTGTTGAATGCTTGTAAAAAAAGAAAACGGGCAGTTGTAAACAAACTAGCCCCATTCTACTTTTCATCATAAAAAGCTAATCTAAAACAAAAGTATTTAAACTATAATATTAATTTCCCCAAAAATTTTTGTTAGGTTGAAAAAGAATAATTAATTTTAATGAATGTTTGTTAATTTTTAGTGTTAGTTAAATATTTAAAAAAAAAATAATAATATTTGGAGTTTTTTTAAAATTACATTTACTTGTCCTATTTTAATTTATTTTTTATTTTTAAAGGAACAAAAAATACTAGAAATATTTATGAAATAAATCTCAATATATAATATAATTATTATTTTCCTTTCTATCAATTTTTTTTTAGTTTAAATTTAATTAATAAGCATCAATATTCATACATTGATATTCATAATTGTGACTTATTTATAAAGTATAATTTTTTAAAAAATTATTTTTTCTAATTTTTTTTCTAATTGCATTGTAATTGGCTTTTTTTTTTTAAATGCTTATGTTTTTATCTTCTTGATACGTTTTTTACTCTATTACTACAAACTCTTGTAACTTAAGTCACAAGCCAGTTCTAATATGTATGCAAAACATTTTTAGTTATGATTCGTTCTTGTCATATTCATCAAATCTTTTTAATCATATAGTTTGTTTTTCTCATACCTTATATTTTAGTTTATCTATCTATCTATCTATCTATCTATACGCATGCACAGAGAGAGAGATAGAACATATAATAGAGCAGCATTTATTTCAGTTTTTTATTTGTTTTAAGAAACTTATTTTGAATTAAATTCATGAGTGAGTTATGTATAGTCACTGTTTAAATTTCAGATGTGACACTATTGTTCGCCTGTTTGAAGATGCAGTGAAAGTTTCTGTTGATGATGATACTTGTAAAGATTGTGGTGGTCAACTTGTTACAGCTGAATATAAGAAAGTAAGGACATATTCTTGTGTTTCTTTTTATTGCATGCATTTTTAAATAGCTCAATTTATATTTTGTTTGTTAGTATTAGTACATAGTTTGTGTGAAAAGTAATTTCACTAAATTCATTAAAAAAACGGGCAATCGTATCCGAATCGTACAACACAATAAAAATGTTTAAAATATGTTCTTTATCTATCTGTACATCACTTCCAACAAGATTTCCAAGCATTATATGTCTCACAGTGAGATAATGGTAATGAGAATTTTCAAATGTGGTACAAAAAGAATTCTGATTGGGCCATGTCAAAACTTAAGAGTGAGTTGGAAATCATTAGCATCTTTGAATCAGCTAAAAAGCACATCATGAAGAAGAAAGAACTTTAAGGTCTGTTGTCATAGGTAAATTTTGTTCGGATTGTTTATTGTTAGCGCCCTTACAAAATAACTGAGAAATGGTCTAAGCTCAGGACTTCATTTATGTCTTAATTATGGCATGTGGTTGGTTTGAATAATCTTTCAGCACAAACTTTGTTAATATTCTCATAGCCTTCAAAAACAAAAAAAAGGGCCCTGTGCCATAGATAGAATACCCATATAATCGCAGGAAAAACAAAAAGGAGTTTTATAAAAATGTTAATCTTCATTCCTAGATTGGTGAGTGACCATACACTTCTGAAATAACTGCTCCCTTTTACCAATTACAACTGTTTTGAGTGCATTGGTATAAGCTTCACTGTAAAATCAGTCATTACTTTTCAGATACAACAGACCATGTAATTTTGCTGCAATTTCTTTGTTTTTGCTGTGGGAGATTTTTGAATATAATTGAAAATATTTTTATTGCATTATACAGCATGTGCTGCTTTGAGAATCCCAATTCAATGAATTAAATGTGATAATAGTTTATTTAATTAATGAAAATATATTTTAGATACTATTATTCCAGGCCTGAGAATATTTTTAAATGTAGCTAAGTTAACAAAAACCATTTTAAAGCAGCGAGAATTACTCTAAGAATTTAAGGAAAGAAATTCATTGTACCCCTTCAATAAGCCTTGGGGGAGAGACAATTTCCCCTAAAAACTCATAAAACGCTGAAAAAATTAAATGAGATGAATTCTTCTGAAACAAAAAATTAAGTTTTTACAACTCTAAGTAAAAACTGTACAATCAATTTTTTTAATTTAATTTCTATTTTTTCTTTTTTTTTGTTTTACTTTATTTACTTTGTGTCTTATGAAAATTAATTACGGAAATATTTTCTTTTTTCAATAATTATAAATTATTTAGGAATGAATTCACGAAGAAATTTTAATTTTAAAATATTTTTTTCTTGCCCAAACATTGAATTAAAATTAGAATCTTTTATTTGGCCATAAAGGAGTTGATTAACCCAAGAGCTGTGAACATAAATTTATAATAAAACATAAATAAACTTAGCATTATTATGTTTTTTATTTCAATTTTTATAATTTATTTATCAATCAAGATTTTTTTTTCCATCCTAAAATTAACTCATTTTTGTACTTGATATATATACCTTTTACTTTAAATCTTTGGCTAAAAATTCATCTGTTCAAAGTTCACAAATTTTCACAATTGTTTGATTGAAACTGTTACTCTTCATCAGGATAAAACAAAGTTTGGTGGTAACATCACAGAAGCAACAGGTTGCATTTTCTGTGATGCCAGATTCACATCTCTCGTTGATCAGCAACAAGCCATGAAATTCCACAATTCTTCCAGAGGGAGAGGTCGTGGACGAGGCAGAGGAAGAGGCACAAGATCTAGAGGCAGAGGTCGAAGCAAACCAAAGGACAAAATGGCTCAACTAGCTGCCTACTTTGTATAAATCTTTTTATAGATTGTTATTATTTTTGTTACATTTTTTCGTTTTGTTATTAAAATGTCCTTTTTACTAAACAATTTTACTAACCTTATTTATGATTTGGCTCTCGTAAAAGACACACTATCAAATTTTACTAATTAATATCACCTGTTTGGAACACATAAACTATGCATCTTGCAATGCTGTACAGACAAGTGAGTTATTTTTTTATTATGTATTTTTCTTTTTGAATCAAATGAGATCAAACGCGAATAAAAAAAAAAAAGCTAATATTTCAACTACAAATTTTTTTTTTGTATGAAAAGTGTTTTGGAATTCCATTTGTTATGAAGAAAACCTTTATAACTTCCAAACTATTAGTCCTATCAACTCGAATTTGTTTTCATTCGGTTCAGTAAAAAAAATTTACCATACAGGTTAAAACAGCCCCCAGATAGTAAAAAGTGTACTAAGTTATGTCAAAAGTTGTACTTTTTATTCATAAAAGCTTACCAATTTTACCAATCGCTTGTTAATTATATTGACTCATGTATAATATTGATCGATTCAAGGTAAAAACAAAATACAAAAAAATTAATGTTTCACTTGTTTATACAGCAATATCGGATGCGCTAATAGATACAAGTACAAATGTATTCATAAAACGCTTATAACTTCTAAGCTTTTAGTCCAATCATCTTGGGAACAGTATTAGAGTATTATTCAGTGTAAAAAAATAAATCACTATTAATGCCTTATTAGTCTGTCTAGAAAATTATAAATTTCCTCCCTCAAATCACCAACATTTTGCACAAAAAAGGAGAAATATATAGAGGAGAGTAGCCCAATTTATGGGTATCATTTAAAAGGACATAAGGCTTTTAATTACAAAATTATCTTGGGTATTATTTGTCCTGAAGAAGCACCATTTTTTTTCTATAATTACTGAACTCAAGGTTAAATCTTTCTCTTTCATATTTGAACACTTTATGAAGATGTAATATCGTAGGGGGTCACCAGTTCCAATCTAAAATAAAAGTATATTGAATAATTTCCTATGTGTGTTGATTTCTGCTGGCATAACTACTAATCCATCATAATTCTGTAAAGGATCATATATATATATATATTGTATTAAGAATAATTCAGGATGTTTTGACTGCTCAATTTTATAACAACTTAATTATTTATCTAAAGTATAAAAACTTAACGAGTGTATGAATACGAAAATGAAAATTATGGTTCTGTACTAGTTACCAACCTTACACTACTCAATTTACATTAACATTTCAGTTCTTTTTTTAATTCTTAGAGCTTCTTAAATTATATCAGTGGGATACCGAATTATATTTTCTGTTTGATCAATGCAATTTTATTCAATTCTTGGTAACAAATCTTTTATTAAAAAAATCTATCAAGTATTGCATATAAACATTTATAAATTTACTGATCTATATTTATAACATCCACAAACATATATCACAATATAAAATTATTTTATAAATAAATATCTAAAAACTATGTATAAATAACAAAATCATATCAGCACTAAGCCTTTGCTTTCATTTTCATCTGGTGTCAATTGATAATTGATTCATTGAACTTCTGAATAGCTTGCATCAGTACTTCAATTGATTCGCCATTCCTTAAAGCAGCAGTTCCCATATGGTGTGATCGCGGATTCCTAGGGTTCGTTGGAAGAGTTAAAGAGGTTTTGTAAGCTTTTTTTTTTTTTTTTTTTTTCCAGTGATGAGTTTTTAAACCTCTGATTACATTTAAATCTAAACTATAATTCAGAATTTATTTAATCCTTCGGTTGCCTTTATGAAACTATTTTAAGTAAAATGCTAATGAAATATATGAAAATGGCATTTTTTTAAAAGAAAATATTGTTTTTCTAACAACACTCTATTGAATAAATTTTGATAAGAACAATTTCGAAGTAAACCTGAATTTGGATTATTTTATTCATTTTCAGCTTACATATATATGTTACCGGCAAAGTTTGAAATCCAGCATTCTATATAATGCCTAGGCACTGTATATTATGCCTAAAACTATCTGGCAATGTTTGAAAGGATTTATATTTCACACATTTCCTAGACATTCTATAGAATGCCAAATGAGAAACCGGCAAAGTATAAAATACATCTCTGATTCGTTTGGTAATGTAATGAAATGAATGAGAAACCGGCAAAGTATAAAATACATCTCTGATTCGTTTCGTAATGTAATGAAATGTAATTCAAAATGTCATTCCAGCCTGCCATGTTGCAACAAGTAGGTTAATTTCTTATTTTTTATATGACAATTTTGTTTCCCTTAATAAGAAAGGCATAAATTATGTTTCATACGACTTTCAATTTTCTTTACGCATTTTGAATAAAAAATTTTATGGCACTCTCATTATTTTCTCAGAATAAAATTTTTATTTTTGAGAAATGCACAACATTTACATTATAACCTCATCAGGATATTTTTTTTATACTTTGCCTAAATAGCATTTGTCATTCTATAGAATGCCTATGTATTATATACAATGCCTTGGGAAAGTATGTAATACTTCTCATATTTCACGCCTTGCAAACATCCGGCATTATATTCAATGCCTAGGTATTCTATACAATGCCGGCGTTTCATACTTTGCCGGTAACATATGCGCCAAAATTATTTTTAGATATAGCACAAGGAATTATTACAAATTTTTAGTGACAAACATAAAACCTCATTTAACATTATTAATGATAAAATAATGAAAAACATTCATTCCTTTAATCAAATATTTTAAAACTAGATTAATAAACTTCATTTGTAAAGTCTGAGTTTCACCAAAAATAGTTGATTATTTAGAGTTAAGTATCCGAAAAAAATTGGGAACCGTTGCCTCAAAGAACTGAATCTATCTCAAACTTCTGGTTGACTGTCACCAGAATCTAGTGTATCAATAACAAAATAGTATCAGCATTAAGCGTTGCTTTCATTTTCATTTGATTTCGGTTGCGATCCATTGAATTTCTGAAGTTCATCTTTGATAGCTTGTATCAAGGATTCGACCGGTTCGCCATTTCTTAAAGAACTGACAATATCTATTTCGTCATACTGGCCGACTGTGGCCGGATTCATTCCAGAAGAATGAGCCAAATATTGATCTGATATAACTTCTTGTAGAATGTTTATTGTGGATGAAAGGGGTACTGTCGTGTCCAAACCACCCTCTGGCAGGGTTTCTAACATAGGTGATGAGGAAGAGTGAGCAGCTGCTGGCAACTGAGCTATTCTTTGGGATTGGAATGGGAAGAAGTTAATGTTTTTATTGCATGCCTCTACTGGTGGTCGATCGGAACTATAAGCTCCAGCCTGTAATAATAAAGTCAATGAGACAGAAATCAAAGCTTAAAACATGATAAAATACCCTGAAAAAGTTAATCAAGTGGCCTCGTCATTGTTAAATAGCCGCAGATTAAGTATGGGAGTTTTAGTCTGCCCAGCTATGGTACGATTCTCCGTGCTTAAGGATGAGTGTCTGATTGAATTGCTGTTTCTCCAATTGTATCTTAATAATAAGGAATCCACTCCTAATGTAACGTGTCCTGGCGGTCTCCAAGCCGGAAAAGCATACTTGTGGTTGATGAGTGTGGTATGGATGGTACTACCACCATCTTTTACTTTAACTGAAATTGCAAAATTCCTCATTTTTAAACAATAATTTGTTTTGTGGAGTGAATCTCGTAATTTTTAAAATAAAATATGCCTGTTTAGGTTCAAAATTTTATCTTGGAACTTTTTTGAGCTCAGAGAAGCTTGGTTACAATTCATATTGTTCTATTAACCATCCATCTAAACAGATTTTAATCGAAACTAGAAAAGCAAGTGGAAAAGTGCTTCTTTTAAGAGCTGCAGCTAGCAACAATCAAAGGGCTTAAATTAAGTGTTTTAATGCATAAAAAAAAAAATTAGACTTTTCAGTCATTTTTTTTTATATATTGTTCCCAATTTCTATGCATATCACGAATTTAAATAATGTAAATTACCATCTTAGATGCCTTAATAATTTAGTTATTATATTATGGGGAAAAAAACTGTGTTTAGTCTTAAACTAAAAAAAAAAAAAGAAGAAAAAATATGTTGATGTAGTCACAGAAAAGTAAACTTACCTGTTCATCCCAAACCAATTTGGGTGGGGGATGCGTTTGTGTTATAAGTTGACCATCATCTGTTATTGTTCCCAGCAACCTTTCTCCACCTTCTGAAATAGGTCGAGGATCACTTGTGACATCACCTGTTTGCCTGAAAATGAAATTTACATAAAAATAAACTTATTTAATTACTCACCCAAAATATGATGTTCCACGACACGACGAAACGTGAATCAAGACGAGATGCGTTGTGTTTTTGCTGGTCAGCTTTTTTTTAAATTTTTTTTTTACTACTAATCTAAATAAGTTTTCATTTCAGTTTTTTATCGTTCCAGTTTTTTTAGTATTCGCCGTAAATCAGGTGTATTATGTAAGAAGAAAAATATCAACAAAATTGATAGCATCTAAAATTTAATGATATATTCTAATAACCATTAATAATAATAAAAAAAAACAGCACAACAAGATTAAAATATGATCAAACTATTAAAATATGATCAAACTATTAAAATATGATCAACAAAATGAAAACAATTTTGTAACTTCTTGGAGTTAAATTTTTTTCAGACTGGATTTTTATTTTCACCAGCGTTTGTTTTTAATGTTTTTACACAGTATTAATTAAAAGCATTTTTATGTTTCTTTATTTTGATTAACTTATTTAACTTGGCGAGCAGAGGACGGAATCTCTTAGTTTACTTATAAATTTTGCAAAAGGGAAGATTTCACATTATTTCAATTTTAATACAGTTCCTTTTTTTTATTATCTTCAAAATTTATATTATTTAAAAACAAAACCCCATTTTTTAAGTGCATTTTATTTTAATGCTTAAATTTTATTTCGGAACATAAGTCAGTATAAAATAATACCTTGTATGTAGTCCTGCTTCTGCTGATTGCGATCTGAAACTGGAAGATCTTGAAAAAATATCATTGGTCGTTGGCTCAATCTTCTTACTGCGTAAGCTATTTTAAAATAAGTATTTTCATTATTTTTTAGAGAGTTTGGTTTGACTCATGTTAATCTAATACAATGTATACCAGGGATTCTTAACCATTATAAGGTATATTATGTATATGCTGAGGGCCAGCAATAATATGTCTTTAATTGAAAAAATTCAGTCTGAATTTAGATTCTAGTTAAAAATACTAATATTAATTTCCCATGCATAACTGAATTTTTTTTTATAATAAAGATAGTTTAAATTAATTAAGGATATTTTTATTTAATCTAAATACTTTAAACATAGTTGGAAGAGTAAGAAGCAAACAAATGACTGAAAAATAAATAAAATGGAAGAAAGAAACAAAATTTTTTATTTGCCTCAAAAGTTAACTTTTATTATTTAGTTAGAAAACAAAATTTGTTACTGTTTCTGATATAGTATCAGATTAACGGGATTGGAATCTTAAAATCATGCGATTTCATTTTTATTTTTCGAATAAAAAATCCTTCCCATTTATTTGCAAAAATTCTTAGAAAATTAATTTTTACTGCTAAAACTTGAGTCATTACTTTAAACAAATCTTGCAAAATTAACCCCTTCTCTGCCTGCGTCGCACTTCATTACGTTCGACGTTTTTGTGCTGGTATGGTCGGTGTCGTATGTCATGCGACGAAGAGAAAAATTGCATGATTGAAAATGAATTCGTCGCTACTTACTCGTTTCTTTAAATCACGCGATTATTTTTATATTTCTGAATATTGCTAAGAGATGGCTTGACTAGTCCCCCTTTCTTCACAATTTTCGCGGTGAGATTTCCCAGCTTGAATTGAAATCAAAATCATTTAGTATTTTCCGTAATTTCGCTTTCATTAATATTAGCGTTGCATGTCAAAATATTTATGATATTTTTGTGATAAATATGATTTTTACGCTCTGATGCCCAAGAGTGATTGTGAAACTGTTTTACGATAAAGTTGTCAAATTATTTTCCAAAGTATATTTTGTTGTTGCTGTAGTTCATTTACGTCGCGCTAGAGCTGCACAATGGGCTTTTATCGACTGTCTAGGAAACATCTCTGAGGATGATCCAAAGACATGCCATCACAATTTTGATCCTCTGCAAAGGGAATGACACCCCCGCTTTGGTAGCCCGACGACCTGCACGAAGTCGAGCACTTTACGGCAGAACAGTTTAACGAGGACCAATACCGCACACACTCTGTCCCTACGCAGACTGATGCAAGTGGTCACCCACTCGCACACTGACCGCAGCCAGTGATGCTTAACTTCGGTGATCTACTGGGAACAGTGCCTTTTCGAACAGTCCACTGTGGGACAATTAGTAATACCTAATTTACTAATTATTTTTTGCTAATAAATATCTTAAACACCTTAAAGCAATAGACTTAATAAATGTGTTATCACAGTGTATTTTTTTAAAGATAAAACTTGGGTACATCGCAGGGAAAACTGTGAATCAGTGAACGGGAAATCACATATTTAACCACCAATAAATCAAGCAAAAAACTGCTTGCTAACAAAAATATTTTGCACATTCGAATTTAGGATAGAACATATACTAATTTTCAGCAAGAAAAAAAAATGCTTTTTTTGGGTCGGAAATTCGGAGAAAAAAAATGCGACAGAGAAGGGGTTAAATTATTACTATCTGGTACTCTGAAAATGACAGAAATAAATCAGTAACTTTCTATTCAAAGCGCAGCTGCCAAAAGTTTTTCCAATACTTTTTTTTCCATTTTTTAACAACATTTCTTCCATAGAATAATTATACTCCGTTGCAAGTTATGAAAAAACCATTGCAGTAAAGGATTTAAGTAATCACCCGCGTCTGCTTATAGTTCCGTTTTATTTCGTTATCAAATTAAACAAATACGCTTTCAAAACAATGTAAAACTTTTTTGAGTTAAACTCATCGGAGAAAAATTTAATTCGTTCTATCTTTTACGATGCTTATCATAGAATTATTTTTTTAAAAAAGTTAGTTTCGTAGTTTTACTGGAATCCTAAATTTGGTGACATATTCCGATAAATAAGTTGAACATTCGTTCTTGAAAAAGAAACAACTACATGACGTTGCAAATGTATTGGATTTGATTGGACAACTAAAAACAGCGCGTCTTATGCTGACATGCTTTTTGACGACTTATGCTGACATGACGAATTTTTTTTATTTTTATGCCTAAAAAAATAAAAAGCTTTTCTCACCTTCCATGCAACTTTCTGCCACCAGCTAGAGCAAAAGCATCTTCCAGTACCTCAGATATCCTCTGTCTTACTCTAGATAGATGCTGGTTAGTCTCTGCCGCAGCTGCTTCACTTTCAGATTTAGATTGAGCCTGAGTGAATTGAAAGAAGTGAATTTAGATAATGAGTTAAATTTTTAAGTTGAAAAAAAAAGCTATTTTGAGAAATTAGATTTTTAAATGACAAGAAAAGGGATGACGCATTTCAAAATTTCAAGATTTATGCCACAACATTACTATTGAAATACTGTAAAAGTTAAATTTTTATATTTAAAAGAAGATCACAGAATAAAGAATTTTATACATAATTTCTTTTCTGCAGTGGAGTTTTGAATAGAGAAAAAAGTTTTTAAGATATCTTCAGTTAACTTACCAGAACTCGAAAAAATGAATAATATTGAGTTGTTTTATAAGTTAATCTTACAAATCAGTGACATATTTTATATAAATTAAACTAACTTACCAGTATGATATTTTATAAGTTAAATTTTTATATTGAAAAGAAGATCATAGAGTAAAGAATTTTACACGTACGAATTTCTTCTCAGAAATCTGCTGTAGGTTTTTGAGTGGGGAAAAAAGGTTTTTCAGATATCTTGTTATTTTACCAAAACCCGAAAAAATGGATAGTATTGAGGTGTTTTATAAGATAATTTTGCATACCATTAATAAATTTCGTGTAAATTAAATTAGCTTACCAGTGACATACTTTATAAGCTAAATATTTATATTTAAAACAAGTTAACATAAAAAAATCGAGCACTTGATTAAATTTCCCCCAGAAATTTCAAAAGATAATTTAAACATTTCCGCATTTATCAAACCAGAGCCCCGCTATTGAGATACTTTATAAGTTACATTTATACATCCTCGAAATATTTTGTATAAAATACATCAGTTTTCCATTAAGATACAAAGTTAAATTTCTATATTGAAAAAAAAAAGCTTTAGAATAAAAAAAAAAAGATCATGCACTTGATAAACCTTTTTCAGGGCTATCGAATAGATTTTTAATAAATTAAAAAAAAAAATAAAGTTTTGGATGAAGCAAATGAGAGTTGGCAACTTCTAGTTAATTTGTCACTTAACTATTATATCCTTGAGAGGAGGAAGCAGCTCTGCATTAGAGCCCTCACTTTCTCTTTCATCCCCTTTATCAGAAGGAGTACTTGGCTTGGATGAAACGTGCCTTAAAGAAATTAAAAAAAAAAAAAAACATACACATTGGTATAGGCGCTACTATAAAGTAACACTTGAAACAAAAATTCCAACAAGGATTAAAACAATAATAATATTAAATAGCATATATATATATATATATATATATATATATATATATATATATATATATATATATATATATATATATATATATATATATATATATATATATATATATATATATATATATATATATATATATGCTTAATTTATGCGACTTTTTATACTTAACAATAGAATTTTCAGAGGCCTGCAAAAAATTACGAAATAAAACAAGTATTTTTGAACACCCAATGTCCGAAAATCAAGACGTACGCCTGTGACTTGTATCGATTAATTAAGTTGTTATTTTTAATAACTGCATAAAGTTTCGTAAACCTAGAGTAAATATTTATGTTGTTGCTCATTTACGTCGCTCTAGAGCTGCACAATGGGCTATTGGCGACGGTCTGGGAAACATCCCTGAGGATGATCCGAAGACATGCCATCACAATTTTGATCCTCTGCAGAGGGAATGGCAACCCCGCTTCGGTAGCCCGACGATCTGCACGCGAAGTCGAGCACTTTACGGTGGAACAGTTTTAAATATTTATGGAGATATGGACAATTTTATAAAAAAAATTAATTTTTTCGCCCTACGTTATTTCATTATAACTTTATAGATATTCAATGGAATTAAACAAAATTTCTGGAGCAAACAAAATTGGCGATTAAAAATTTTAAAAAATTCGTTAAAAACTGCGCAAGTTATAAGTATTTAATCTAGTTCTTTTATATTATGCATGCACTGCAAAAATTTTATCATTGTACTTCATACTGTTGTTCGAGTCAACTTATGATATTTAAAATTTTTCCGCCATTAAGCTACTTTATCCTGTACTTATATCTTTGAAAAAATCTATTATAAAAAGTACAGCATTCGGGCAGCTTCAATAATCATTAAATTAACTCATAAAATACTTTGTACCTAAATAAGAGTATATTTGTCACTTATTAAAACTGCATCAATTACCTTGATGCGGTGTGCCTTTAGCATAATTTGTGTCAATAATAATAATAAAGCGACTTTTTATGGCTCCCGTAATGAATAAGTACTTTTTCTCCATTAATTTTTCTTTTTAGTTCAAAATTTATTTTTTTATTTCAATTAGAACTTATTAAAAAAATTAATTTAGCACCATTGACAGCAATAATAGTTGGCCGATTTTTTAAGCTCTCTTAAACCCAAGCCAAATAATTCAACAAAAAATAAGCACTTTTCAAGCACTCTAATAATATTTTTAAGCACTTTAATAGAATATCATAATTAGGCAAGGTTGGAAAGTTTTTGGCAATTGACGGTTTTATCTGGTTTTAACAGTCATGTCAAAAAAAAAAAAAAAAAAAAAAATAATAATAATAATCTTTTGTCTTTGTTTTTGACAATTGTCAAATTTTTTGAATCATATAAATCGAATGGCGTTTTCATAAGCTACGGTTTGACGATGCGCCGAAATAGATCGGGGTTGAATTAATTGTGAAAACGTTGAATAGGACAATGTGAACAGTGTCTTTCTGCATAATTCATAGCGAAAATCTACATGGCAAAGGAAAAATCTCAATTTGGAAAAGAGGAAATTAAGCACTTTTTAAAAACACCCAATGAAAAAAGCACTTTTAAGGACTTAAAAAACGAAAATCGAAAATCAGCACCTTTAAGCACTTTTTAAAATTAGCTTTTTATTTTACTTTAGCTAGTAACTAATACCATATTTTTCATTGGCGTCAATTATAATATTGGTGTTTTTTATGTTTATCCCCAACGAATTAGTAACATTTCTCCATTAATTTTGCGTTTTGGTACATAGCTTATTATTTTACCTAATTAGTAATTTACCAAAAGTGATTAGGCATTAACAATATTGGTGTTTTTTATGCTTATCCTTAACGAATTAGTTCCATTTCTCCATTAATTTTACTTTTTAGTAAAAAACTTTTTTTTTCATTTCAATCACCATTGATTTTAAATTATTTAGTTTTATAAAAACACGCTTTAAAAGCATAACTGTAAACAAAATAAACACGTAGTTTCAGATAACCTTAAAAATAGTTATCTGGTGATACAGTTTGCTTACTCTACCATGATTACGTTAATCATTCAAATAATATAGCATCACAAATAAAATATAATTAACTATAACTGTACGCGCCATAAACAACTTTTCTGATTAAAGATATAAGCTAGCAAGCATCACTGTGTTATCTTGGCTAACAAGCATTAATGTGTGTATACAAGGTATGCTATTCGCGATCGCAACAAACTATAGGGGGCGTTGTTGTATGAGACGAATACCTGCGATTTCTATCTGAACACTCATTCAGTTACTTTAGAGACGTCTTTAATGCTGCGTTTAGCATTGCAACGTTCCTTCTTTATTGTGGCTTATTAAATTTAAAAAAGAAAAATGTTTGATATTCTTTCTTATGCAAGCGAAAACAAAATGGTATCTCTTTTTTTTAGAGAAGGAACATCCAAAGCACATCGGAAAAATATTTGTACATAAAAAGAAAAAAAAATATGTATATTCTTATAAGAGTTAAAACCTACTGCCCGAGAAATAGTTTTGCTAAATATAATGATATAACATGAAAGGCCTATTTAAACTTTCCATAGTTTTAAGAATCATATTACTTCAAAAATTAAAATGAACAAAAAGAGTACATAAGCCTCAAAATTTTATAAAATTAAATTTTGTAAAAAAATATTTTTTAACAACAATTTTTATAAAAAAATTTTAAGTTTCAATAAAAATCATTATTTAGAAACTGAAAAACGCAAAATAAAAAATGCTTGCGGAGAAAAAAAAAAAAAAAAAAAAAAAAAAAAAAAAAAAAAAAACAATTCTTTTTTGACGAGATTTTTTAGTGCTACGAAAATTCGTCTTTGGGATTTGCCAAAAACAAAACAAGATGCAATTTTATTTTTCATGAGCGAAATATTTCACTAAAAAAGCGTAAATGTACCAATTCTCATGACATGAAACTTTATTATCGTAAATGTACGTTTTGGAAATGTAATTTCATTTGGAATCTTATTTATTAGAGTTCATATGGCGACGAAAGAAAATAGATATTTTTTTGAATCTATGTTCTATATCGGCCCATTTTCCACCGAAATTTCGATTAACTACCTTGATTTTAAATAAAATGCTTTGAAATTTGAAAGTGTTTTGATTTTAAATAAAGTGTTTTATTTTATGATTTGTCGCAAAAATTTTAGATGTAAATTGGCGGCACTTAAAAACCACCAAATCTGTAGTTGCGGTGGCGTTAATACGTAAGTACCGAAATTTTATTCCATACTTTTCTGAATCATATTACTTCAAATATTAGAATATGCAAAACGTATACATAAAATCCATTTATGCCATTTAATTTTTCAAAACAATTATTTTAACTACAGTTTTTATCAAAAAATTATAAAGTAAAAATCATAAAATAAAGAATTCTTAGGATAAAAAAAAAACAATTTTAAAAAATTCCTTATATTGAAATAAAAAACTTCCATATTGTTTCTTTTTTTCTCTTATAGTTCTTAATCAGGCGTAAAAAACCATTCTGTAGAGAACTATCATCAAATAAGAAGAAAAAAATTATTTACAAGAAAATTTTTTATTATAAAAATCAGAACACTTACCTGATTTATGAATCTGGAGAATTCCAAAATGAAATGTTCTTCGTTTCAAAATTTTATTTTCAAATAATATATACATAGATTATCTCTTCATTACTTTTAGAGAACATACCACACAGCAAAATTTTATAATTTTAAGATCTCGATATGAATTTTAATATGTAGCTATAAAACAGAATAGCTGAATTCTAGTTGAAATTATTCTTTCAAAACTAAAAAATACTTACCAAGAAAACGATAAAAATGTATTAATAATCAGCACAAATGATACTATTTTAAGTAATACGGATGATACTTTATTGTTGTTTTCGGAATTATGTAGATACAGAAATTTATACTATTCTATAAAGAAAAAGAATATTCTATAACTATTACAGTTCTGTACGTTCACATTTATTCATTGGAATGAAGAAAGCAATGTTGATTTCACTTTAATTTGTAATGAATTGAAAACAGAAGAAATGTATTTTACCGTAATACACACATTTGAACAGTATGCAATACCGAAGTCGGAAGTTATCAGTTGTAAGTTTGTTGATCATAGAAGTTAAAAATTGAGGAATTTTTCTTCAAATGTTTGGCGTGTTCTGTTTCTGAAAGATTTACCAATATTCTAGAGAGTTTTTTCAAGTTCTTCTGCCTTTTCCTTTCGGAAATTTTGCTGCTAAGGAAATGGCGTCTGATTCTGCCAATGATTTTGATGGAACTAAATAAATTAATGTCTGATATTTTCAGGCTCCCGCTAGATGGCGTACTCGACCGTTGCGATCGCGAATTACGAAGTGTTAAAATATAATAAAGTTTCTGATTTTTCTTCTTCTTTTAATGATATGTGTATGATAATTTAACCATTGATATTTTATAGCAACCTTATATTTTAATATTATTATTCTTTTGCAATATAAATAATGCAATTTTTCAGTACAGAGTTTGGCTACTCAAAAGTTCGTTAACATTTTAAAAATTATTTATATTTTGAGCGAAAACAGTGGCGAGCGAAAATGTTTGCCTAGCTAGTACCTTTAAAACTGAAATTTCTGACCCTAAGATCAGATATTTAGTATTATTAAGATAATTAATTATTGAATATTTTCCACTATGTGTCTGATATACGGCACACCACTGTGCAAGCATTTTAAATAAATTGCCTTACAAATCAAGCATTCGACTCGACCAACAACGGGCGATACTATACCTGGAATCAATGGATTGTTCTTTGTCAATGGTTGCTGATGATAGATCCAATTTCGGAGGTGGAGTAGGTGGAGGTGATTCAGATTGTGTTTGTGGCATAGTTTGTTCGTTTGTTAAACCTGAAAAAAGAAAAAATATCTTTGACATTATGAATTCAAAAACTTTGTTATTTCTTGGAAAATATTTTTATATATTTGTTTTTCTTACTTGAGAAGTAGCACGTTTTTTTTTATAATTGGGTATTTGTACTTCAAGAAGAAGAAGAAGATCTCCCATACCCACATATGTGACCTCTGACGTCAGCTAATCTTTATCAGCAAAATGGCGCCTTAAAGTTGTGCAAAGTTTCTCTACATAAGTTAGAATGTTAATTAACGATAAGTTAATTAAATACAGAGCCGTATCGCACATTGAATTGGTAGAAAAAATTCTTTCTCGTCTACTACCTTTACTTAGCTTAGATTTATTATTTGTTTATGTATTTTTTTTGTATCCGTGATATATTTTTGTTTTGTGCACCTGGCAACTTCGATGCACAATTAGTTTGTTTATGTCTCCGTGACTCTCTTTGTGTTAGGTCTCTGTGTGAATATATAGTGAAAGAATTGAAATATTTGAGAAGGAATCCGTGAAAGAATTTAAAATGTCTCTCTTAAGAGAATTGATACTTGATAGGCTTGGCTTACTCGAAATAGAATGGAAAGAACAGTTGCTAACGTAAACGAATGCCACGTTTCAAAAACCAATCAGGATCAAGATACCCACACTGCCTCACTTGCAGGTATCCCATTGTAAATTATAACTTTTAGTAAGTGTAGTGAGCATTACATATTGATTTGTGACAATTCTGATTTAGTGTGAGTTTCTTGTTCTATAATTTCCCCGTAAAAACTTTCGTTGGAATAGTCTACTTTTCAGACTTTTATAAGGTTTGGATGGTCTCAAAGTTTTTGTCTACTAACTATCTCTTTACCAATTGTTGAATTTCTGCGACAATGATTTACAGATCAATTTTGTTACCCCAAATCAAGAATTCAACTTAAATTTTCTCTTTAGTATAATATTGCCATACCATAACAAAGATTACTATTATAATTTATAGATAAGATATCATAAATAACTAAGACATAACATAGACATAAGACATAACGGAGACATAAACAAACTAATTGTGCATCGAAGTTGCCAGGTGCACAAAAGATATTACCTTTTGAACATTGCTCAAGAACATCTTTGACTTTTCGTCTTTTTTTCGGTTTCGGATGCTTTTTCTTTTTTGTTATTGTCTCAATGGCTTTACTTGATTCTGTTGTTTCCTTGACAGCTTTCCCAGGAATCGGACTTGTAGATGCACTAAAATAAAAAATTAAAAAATTAAAAAAATGCAAACGCATGCTTTATGAACTTTTCAGCCATTTTCTCTTTATTGCTAAAATAGCTCTCCACAACCTGAAAACCAACCGCTCGACTTTATCGCAATAATTAATTCCTGACGATAAATAAAGAGATACATCAAAATTAAAACTTAAACAATTATCAGATCTAAAATATTTTTATAGTTATAACACAAATTTGGTTTCATATAAATAGTTTTCGACTCTATTATGATAAAATTTTGATAGAATCTCCGTTACCATACTCGATTATCGGATTCTGTTACCAAATTCTTTTTCAAAATCTCATTTTATGTCACCCAACAGAAATTCCGTCAGCTATTGAATATTTCTGAAACTTGAAAATTATTGATTTGAAAACAATAGTTAAGAAACAATTTGAAACTCTCAAGCTCATAATGACTCTATTAGGCCAATAACAAGAGTTAGTATAACCATTCTCATTTCCTTCTTGACATCCATTTTCAAACAATACCTTACAACAGCAATTATAGACAAATGCAATTCATTTAAAATATCAATTTGGCTAATATTTGTCTTGCTAATATTTGTCATTGTTAGAGATTTTCTCTAGAGATTTTTTCCCCAAATTACATATTTTGCATGTAAAATAAATATAAAGAATTGATACCTGTAAATGAAATACTAGTTTTCTTTTAAAATGAAAATTTATAAATCGTCAAAGAACAAATGTTACGAAACAGTCATCGAGGAGTAAGAGCAAAACGTGAAGGGGTCGGGGACATCATATAGTAGTACATAATAATAAAAACGGCAAACAACCTAATAAACTATAAATTATTTTTTGGAAAATAATATTTTTGCAAAATTCTTACAAGCTGGAATGCCTGAGGGAATAGAGTGCACTCATGGTGGCTAAGGTTCACATCTAGCTGATGTCTGGTTGATTCGAACTATGTTCCCTCCGAACTTGGGCCGCCCAACCTGCTGACGTAAAATTTCCCCAGTGGTGATCAGAGTCTGGGGGAGACAACCCTTGACATCAGGGAAACCATATGACGTTTTTATGGTTTTTCTCGCCATGTAACGCAAATACTGGTAAATTTTTTTAAAAAGTACTCTACAAACACCATTCTTTAGTATACATGACTACGTCGTAGTCATGCATACTGAAGCATGGACGTAAAGTACCCAGGGGTAATTGTGAGCACAACTCAAAAATTCTGAAAATTTCTTGAATAAAATCATCAATGACTCATTTGAAAAGAATTAATTTCTTTATAAATTTAAATCATTGATAATTTTCAAAACATGAAATTCTAAATAATTTATATGCAGCATAATTTAAATGAATAATTATGTATGTGATTATTTTTATCTCTAATCACATTTATTATTCTACCAGAAAAAAATATTTACAGTTGAAAGAGATGCCAAGTATAAATTCCACTTCTAATATTTTTAAATAAAATATACAAATATTTTTATACATAAATATGATCGATGATTTCTTGAAAATTCTGGACCTTGGATTTCCGGAAACTTCCGGATCGCGGTTAGCAAAAAATTCTGGAAATCTGGATTTTTCCGGAGCACAATCATTTCTAAGTACCTGATTATACATAACTACGGAGTAGTTCTGTCTGGTACTCTACGTTCAGAAGTACATAACTACGGAGTTGAACATTCATAGCCACAATCAGCTGTTCAACAACTGTGATATAAATTATTGCAAAAAAAATTGTTGGCATATATTTTTCAACAAATAAGAACTTGTTTACTTACTCTTTATTTTCTAAAATCTTTAATATCTTCAATGACTTTTCAAAAGTGTTATCTTCAATGCTTGTGTCTCGAGGTAAAGTAGGTAGACTCCTACCAGTCTTTTCAGCCAGATATGTGTCCGGGGCAGTTGAACCATGCTTGATCTGTGCAGCCATTTCGGCCGTCAGCTGGTGAGTCATTTCTCGGAACAACTGAAAAATGAAATAATTTTGAAATTTTCCAGCCTCAAAACACATTTTAGTTTTCAGTTATTACCAAAACTATTGTCCTACTCTTACAAGACTTTTAAACAACTGCTTTAAAGTAATTTATAACACAAAAAATATCTTGACACACCATCATTTTATACAAAACATTGTATTTTTAAGAAGGAATACCTTCTTTTTACAATAAGTAAAAAGTAAAAAAATCAGTTATGTTGTCCTTAATGCCTGTTCTACTTATATCAATTTAATGATTGTCTGTGAGTTGCAAATTTTGCTATCAAAATGTCGACAACATTTCGCATAATTAAGGCTCTGAAATTTCAGTTGGAACTCTCAGCTGGAGGAAAATATAAGCTTGAATTAATTTTTGACAGCTGCAAGCAGAATTTATTACCATTTCATAGCCAATAAAAACAAGACCATTATTTAACCAGCCAACATGATCATAATATCAATAGCAACTCTATGATGGAAAGTAAGTTTAAATCGCTTCCTGACAATTACAAACGAAATTTATCACCAATCGAAATTCAATATTTTTTCGATAAGAACTAAGTCTTTAAATTTCAACTTCGGCTTTAAATCACTAATTTACCTTGAGCGATAAAAAATTAATATCGTTTCCTGAATGCTTCAAGGAAGAGTGATTGCGCTTTTATCGCCAAATAGAATTTATAGCCAATAAGAAAACTCAACCACTACACCAGCTAGAAAACTAAAAATGTTAACTGAAGTTCTCTTCTGGATAAAAGTCAGATTTAATCGTTTCCTGACAACTACAAACAAAGCATATCGCCAATCGAAATATTATATTTTTTTGACCTGATAGAGTCCCCAAATATCAACTGGAGCGATAAAATTTTAATCCTTTTCGGAACATTACAAGTAGAATTTGGAGCCATTTTATCGCTAAATAGATCTTATAATCTAAATAACACTACCATTTTTTAACCAGCTAGAATTACCATAATATCAATAGAAGCTCTATGCTGGATAAAAGTAAGTTTCAATCGCTTCCTGATAACTAAGTTTATCATCAATCGAAATTCGATATTTTTTTATTTATTAAATAGATTTTACTGCATTAACTTTTTGCCCAATCTTCAAATTTCTACTTGTACTAAAGTGCCAGTTGAAATTTGAATCAACTGGAGCGAGAATCATTAATTCAACTGAATTAACTATCATTAATTTAACTGGAACGAGAAAAGTTAAAATCGTTTCCGTAAAGCCAAAAATAGAATTGTTTGCCATTTCATCCCTCGATAAAATTTATAGCCATTAGAAATTCAACCACTGTTTGGCAAGCTAGAGGCTCATGATATTAACTCAAGTTATAGACTTTGTGAAAATAAGTTTAAACCATGTCCCGACGTCTTAAAACCAAGTATAATTTTTTTTCTGTATTATTCAACAATGTATTAACTATATACAAAAAAAAAAGGAAAAGAATATTGAATGCTTACATGTTTTCTGTTATGTTGACCATATTTAGAGAGAGATCTCTCCAATGACCCACTGGCTGACGAACCTGGACTGGAAGGAAGTGGTTTGGGTCTGCAACAGCGGCAATACACACAGAAGCAGCAGAAAATGAGAAATAAGGTACCCAAAGTACCTCCTACAATGGCTAATATTGGAAGAGGGGATCCTGTTTCAGTTTCTTTGGATCGATACGCTAAAACAATATTAATATGATATGAATATACGAAAACTGAATAGAGTGATAATCTGTTGCATCGTTTTTACAGGCCAATCAAATCACGTGATGAGATAATCACATCACATAATTTTAAAAAAACGTAAAGCTCTGTCATCATAAACTGATAAAAGCTCTACTTCCTATATTGTCAAATAGAATTATTTTAGAAGTTCTCTAAAAAAAGTTTGGGTTGCAGAAAACAGTTACTCTTTGTCCTTTGAGAGCTCTGTAAAAAAATTAGAGCTATTAGTTGTAATATTGACGCTGACACCCGCTTCGCGTTTCCGTGCCACAGGTTCGGAGTTCCATTCTCTGACCAGGCAAGGTTGACTCATCCTTCCATCCCCATAGTGGGTCGATAAAATGAGTACCAATCATGCTTGAGGTTCTTTGGACGTTCTGCGTTCGGTTGACCACCCTACCAGAGCAACTGGGATGGACACAGTAGGTCCTGGTCTTTCATGGGCTGTCGTGCCACTGAGTTTCAGTTTAGTTGTAATGTTGGTAAGATTGTAGCTAGATGGTTACCACTTCGTGATATTTTATCTGTGGGAAATTAATTAACTTTAACAGTGTCAGTTGAGCAAGAAATTAGAGTACCTAAGTAACTTTGATCCCTGAAGCCAATAGCAACAGTAAATAAGTTTTTAATTTTATTTTCTATTTGTGTTACATCTAATCATCATTCGAGCGTTACTTTTGTGAAACTTTTATATCTTAGTGTTATCTAATTTTTAGTTAGGTATTTCTACTCATGACCTAGCCATTTATGATTAAGAAGAATGATGGGACAAGACATTAAAATTGAGGAAAGATTCCTGAACTTGCAAACTTTGTGGCGGCGAAATTTCTCGGAAAAAAATCTTTAAATGGAAATTTACTATATATAAACAAAATTGTAAAATTTTTAAATATTTGTATTCCATCTGAGAACCTAAGTACTAAATGTGGATAATGGGAAAGATATATAAATATGAAAATGTAGATAAATACAGTTTCTTTAAGTGAAATAATATGGATTCACTAAAGGAAGCAAATAAAAGTTTGTTGTTGTTGTTGCTGATCTCGGAATCGTCCAGCAGCGCTAGACGACTTCCATGAATCCGAACACCTCCAAAAAGTTCATAAAAAGACTGGAGTCTCGCAGGACCTCATCTTTAACGAACCCCATACAAGTCAGAATATGCGCAGGGGAGGCCATGTCTGTCGAGCACCAATGACATTTAGGATAAGTTTTTTGGCCCCGGTTGAAAGTAAGGGATCTAGTGTGGCCACTCAAGAAGCGTGAAAAGGCAGTTTGATGAGCTCTCGGTCTAAGATTGAAAGATTCTCCCGGTTTTTCTTTAATTTTTATTTTTGCAAAATACCAAGAGTGGTTGGGAGGAGTTCTTATGGTCTTGTTTAATTTCATTTTTGCCAGGGAAGAAATTTCTTTAAAGGAAAGCTTCCCACAATGATCAGTGTCTTCTTCGGCAGCGGATTTGGCCAGGAAATCAGCCCTCTCATTCCCATCGACCCCAACATGAGAGGGAATCCACTGGAAATGTATAGAATGGTTGGATGAAAGCCTGTCAATTAGGTCTAAAATATCAGGGCTGGTCTGATCTCCGATAAATAAAAGTTTAAAGGCGGTAATTAAAAACATCTTTAACTCTCATCTGACAATCAAAATGGTTTTGATATTTTAATTCCGTCTACTTCTTTACTGATTTGTTATAGATTTCAATAACTTTTTAATAAATTTTTTTTCGTTGAAATATTAGCTTGTGAACTCTTTTTAGAGTTCACAAGCTAATATTTTAACGAATTTGTTGAAAGCCTCTTGTGTGATAAATCTTATTTTGTAACAATGTAAAGCTGTCATTGTCTACAATCAAAGCAAAAATGTAACAATATAGCAACATTTAAAAATTATGCATTAAGGGCGGTGGTATGTTGAACAAATATTTTAATACTTACGACGAGCTTTCAATATAGCATGGTATCCCAGAAACTGCCTCAGTTGCTCAAACCTCAGAAAACCGAGATATTCGGCAGCTAAAGCAGCAGGTATTAAAGAACCTCCTTTCTCAACTACATAGATGATGTCAAATTGACGAAGAAATATATCGGTTTTAAGTATGAGAATCTGAAATTTAAATAAAAGGGGAATATAATTATTAATTCTATGCGAATTAATTATGAAATACTTTTCAATAAAAAGATGATAGTGAGAGGGCAGAACTCAATAATAGGGTATGCAGCGAAATAGTACCTGATTCCTGCAGCGAATAGTTCTGAAATAATTCTGGATGAGAGAATAAAACAAGTGGTATTTTGATATCGAAATCTGAATTCCTCAAATCAGTAGCAAAAGTTACTATCAGGTGGTGATGTATTCGTTTAAAAAAGTATATCGCGAAATACGCAAAACTAAGCTTTGAACCGCTCTCCTGATCAAACTATCTGGACCATATTTCCCAGATTACGGCTACACCTTATGTTTTAAGGATCAATAATTGAAATCCGTCGTAAAGACATGTTTTTTCTCAGAAAGTGCGTTTTAGTCTCTGATTTCGTAACATAAAATACTATCTGCTCTATTTACGAAATTAAGACTTTCGAATCATTAAAAATGTATTTTCATGTACTAAGATGCAATCATTAGATCGTAAGTTATTAAAAAACTCTCTTTTTCATTTTGCGTACTGTATATAGTTTAAATAATCAATAAAAATTTAACGTAAGGGGTATTGAAACCAACAAACTAAGGGCCGTGGTGTATGGCCCAGTGGTTAGAAAATCGGATTCCGGTTTGGGGTTCGAGCATCGACTCCGTTAAGACCCACAAAGTACCTGCGATATACGTACTCGTAAATTCTGTGGAATCGAAAGTCTTGAGGTCGGTCGTTAAACAGTGCCACGGGTACAGGGATTTGGTAAAAATTTCCTTCCCCTGCCGAGCTATGTCAAAATTGAAGAAGTGGCCTTACAAATTATTATGGAATGTCTTAGGATTATCCTCAGGAATGTTTCCCAGACCGTCGCCAATAGCCCATTATGCAAAGTTTATAAATTTACCTTTACAATGATTGGCTCGTCACTTTCACGTTTACTTCGAAATGCCTCGCTGTAAGCATTAGCAAGTCGAACTTCCATCGTGTGGCTAAAATTTACTGGTAGTTGACCTTCCTCTGGAGCCTCTAGAACTAAAAATAGTCATAGCTTTTATAACATGAAGGGTATACAAAAAACGCCTGATTAACTTTAACCCTTTGACTCAGATGGAACACTGATATCTCTTTTGAATTGTTTTTCTGATGCTCTAATTACAAGCAAAAATATATTTTGATATTTTTTAACAATAAAAAACACAAAGCTACTTAAAAAATCTGTTAGTTTATCAGAATTATATAATTATATTTGTACAAAAATATAAAAAAAGAGTTTTTAATATCTTTTCATATTTATAAATTTATCAACAATTGATTATTTAAATTAATTACATTTCAATGAAGAATACCTCTGCTTTCCTATATCTAAATAACTGCAAATAAGTGCAAATTTGAAAAATTATAATTTGGAAGTGAGTCGTGTTCGATTTTACTTTTAACGCAGAAAAAGACACCGGTGTTTCATGCTGTATTTCATAACCGTAAATTATTAAAATGCTAAATATAATATTTTAACTTATTTTTACTTTACTTAACACAAAATTATGAAGAAAAGTATAAAAAAATATGTTTGATAAAAATTCTGCGACAAAGGGTTAACTTGCAAGTCATCAAAAAAGACATAAAATAGCTCATTAGTATAACTCAATATTTCAGTAGTATTTATGTTGCTGCAACTTTTCAAAAATTGTGCTCACAGAGAGAAATAGACAACAAATTAACGCATGAAGCAACCCATTAAAAATGTCAGAGAGTTAAGATACACACTAAAAACATTAAAAAAATGGTGATTAATTAAAAAGTAAGAAAATTGTGGTCGTGTTATTGTGATCACTAGTTACCAAAAGGTTTTCTTTCTCCTGGATAGACTTTTGTAAATGCAACAAAACTTTAAGTCATCGATTGCAAAAACTGCATTAATTAATATTTGTTTTTTTGTCATTCAATCGACTGAATTAGTGTTCAATTCTAGCCAATATACGTTTCTTAAGACATCACAAAATTCTTTTCCTTCTTTAATATTCATATTTATATTAAAATCGCCACCAAAACAGTAATTATGAATACGTTAAATCATTAAGTACATAAAAATACTTTGAAATAATATATGTAAAAATACATTGAAATTCCGCGCTGATGAAAATAATAAAATAAAAAAAACTCAGTCTTAAAGATAATCAACTACGAGAAGTTCTAAAATTGTAGTCTGCTCTTTTTTTTCTAATCTTGCTATGCTGCTTTTTTATTAATACTTTGGTAAACCTGATTTTTTATGACTCTTATAACTCTATATTTGTAATCATGGTGTTTAAGTTGATCTAATCGAAAAATAAGCGGACATAAAAAACCTAGAACAACACACACTTTTCCTATGGGTACTAAATAAAACAAAACAAAAAGTAACTATTTATCAATAAAACTTCATAGGCTGCTGTCATGTTTATGGACAACATAATCTAACTATTTTATTTCTTTTAGATGCTGTGACGTGTTAAAATTTGTCCGAAAATTATCAATCATTCGGTACCACAGTTAAGCAAAAATGTAATCAATGTTTGGAATCCTAATGTAAAAATAATAACAGTTTTGATTACAATTGTAATCGTCATTGGAAGTAATTATACGATTTATAGCTAAAAGTAACCAAAATATGATCAAATTTAATCTTAATTGTTTGAAATCATAAGTCATAATTACAACCACGATAATTACTTATCATCGCGAATTCTAAATAATATATTTTAAGACATTTTATTAGAATTTCCATAAACAGAACATAAAATAATATAGCTTTATGTCATATAGTCATGAGCCACACTTTTTTTGGAAGCAGAAGAAAGTCAAACAGGGAATTATTGAAATAATGGAACGCCTTTTCCTTACAAGAGAACTTGACTAGACGGCGTTAACAAATGTGGACTGTACAATTAACGAGCTCTATATTTCATGTAATGCATTAATTGTGTCTCACTGTTAACGATTTTCTGTATGCTAATAGTATTTTTATTATTAGTATTATTTTTTTTTTTTATTATGTATTTTTTTATTTATTTATTTATTTTTTTTATTTATTTATTTACTTATTTATTTAAACTTCGCAAATACTGTATTTGTGTTCTTTAGAAATGATTTTCGAATTTTTGATTAACTTATGGTTCAAAAATTTGTAAAATTTTCCAACTATTCATGTTTTGAGTTTCCTCTTGTTTGAGGATTTTTCTTTACGGCTGCCTCGCCGTAACTCTTCTTTTTGAAATTTTATCTGTTTTTAGTTTGTTAATTTTAAGATTTCCCTAAATTCTTTGAGGCCTTCTGGTGTTGCCATGAATCGCCACCAAGCCTACCTTTTTGAGTCCTCTTTTTTACTGAGATGTCACGTGCGTGCACTTAGAGTCTACAGAATTCTCCGGATGCCTCCTGACGGAGGCGGGACGGGGTTAAGCTTTGATGATCCACACTTTTTCTAAAGGGGATATTTTCACTTGAAACTATTTCTTATTGTTTACAGACAAGTAGTTTCTAAGTTGTCAGTAAACTGTTGAAAATTTTGATGCAGTTTGAACCATAATATCGTTCAAATTCACTGCAACCTTAATACGTTGCTAAGTTGAGCGATATTATCGTACTTATTTAACATGAGATCAAACTCGAAAGGAAACATGTTTGAATTTAACATTTTATTAAATTTGCCCAATTTGAATCATACCGTTGATGGTACCGATATTATTGTTTCAGCATTGAATTGGTTTTTTGAGAGTTTGTTTAACAGCACAATACACGGAAACATTCTTTTTAATTTACAGGAAAATTGTGGTGTTTTTCACCAGGAAATTCGTGATGCTTTTTTTTAAATGTGGCTTATTTAGCCCTAAGCTCATTAATTGCAGTATACGGTATTATCTAGAAATTATAACTTTCAAACTATCTACAGACAAATAGATATACTCTTTTAATAAATTAAAAAATTTAGCTAGAGTATTACTTGTTTGTATCCAGTAGTAATCATCTTTAAACAATGTCGTATCCATAGTCGGAATCAGCCATTCATTCGATGAAGTGACCGTTTCACTTAAAGATCTATTGGCCGAGGCTTCTACTGAGAAGTTTTTTAATTGGTGATAGAGAGAACTGGTTGCTAAAACTGACGTCATACTTTCATAACTATGGCCAGATACAATTTCAACTGTCCTCGTTGGAAATAACTCTTTACCAGTTTTTGGTGTAGATTTAAAAGTTAAGGAGGTTGTGTCTATTTGGAGTTTTGGTGTGCCTGTAGAATGCATTTTAAACGAAGTAGTTTGCGAATGGTACGTCTTTGTTTTTGGCAAATCCGACTCAATACTTATTGGATCTTTTGGTTTTTTAGATAATAAAGATAACTCGTTAGAGTGAGGTTTTACGGGTAATAGAATAGAGGAAGTAACACGGGTAGAATTAAATAAAGGTGTTCGTTTAAGAATTTCTGAATCTATACTTTTCGGCTCTGGAATAACCGATGTTGGTTTGATTTGGATCATTATGGATGTCGTCTTTTGTTTTGGGTAATCGGTTTCTACACTTAAAGGATCAATCGACTTATGAAAGCTAGAATTTGAGGCTCTTTGTTTTGGATGATCAGATTCAATACTTAAAGGATCGTTTGGTTTATGAATGCTTGAACTTGGAATTATTTGTTTCCGATGATCTGATTCAATACTTAAAGGATCTTTTGGTTTGTGAATACTTGAACTTGGAATTATTTGTTTTGGGTGATCAGATTCAATACTTAAAGGATCTTTTGGTTTGTGAATACTTGAACTTGGAATTACTTGTTTTGGGTGATCAGATTCAATACTTAAAGGATCTTTTGGTTTGTGAATACTTGAACTTGGAATTGCTTGTTTTGGATAATCAGATTCAATACTTAAAGTATCTTTTGGTTTGTGAATACCTGAAGTTGGAATTACTTGTTTTGGGTGATCAGATTCAATGCTTAAAGGATCTGTTAGTTTATTTGAACTGGTAATAGATGTTAATTTCGTTTCAAACATTACTCGCGAAGAATAAAGAGGTAAAGTTTCTGATACTGTATGGTGATTTAAACTTTCAACAGAATCTTTCATCTTTGTGGTAGATAAGTTCAAAGAGTCGGTTTCAAAGGAAGTTGAATTATTTGAATTAAATGATGGCATAATTGATGTCCATGTTTCATTGCTAAAAAATGTAGATTTTAAGAATTCGCTGTATGGTTTTGGTGATATAGATTCTGAATCAACCTCTTTGGTGTCTTCTAATGTTATGGAGCTGGCAACTATTTCCGAACTTACATCTTGTAACTTTATGCTCTCAGTTGGAATGGAGCTGGAAATGTATTCAAAGTTTTTGTTAGAAGTAGAACTAACAAATGACTCAAAGGATTTAATAGATACTGACGGATCGAATATATTAGAACTGAAATCTGAAATCAAATTTCGTGGACTAGGTGTAAGCTCAGGAAATAATCTGCTAGTTACACTAGACGCTGCTTCAATTGAATCAGCTGTGAATGGAAAATCATCTGTTACCTTTTCCGATTTTGTTTTACTTTCGAAAGAATTCCACTTAAATTTGGAAGGCAAAACAGTAACTGGAATTCCCTTTGTTATATTTTCATTTAAATAAGGTTGACTAATTGATTCTGATAGAAAACTTCTAAACAAAGTAGGTTTTGGGGAAAAATACTGAGTTTGCATCAGGAAATCAGTTAAAGTTGCAGTTGCCACAACATTATGCAAAGTGGAATTTGAGGACATTACTTTCGAATAATCCAACGCTGCGTTATCAACTGACATCACACCATTTGATACAATTATTACCCTATTCTCATCAGACATTAAACCATCACTTGAGTAAAATTGTGGTAATTCACTATAAATTTTTGTACTGCCATGATATTTTGAAAATGACATATCTGAAATTTTTGTCATAAATTCAATGGGATAACTAAATGTCGGTGTAATTTCTTTCCAATAAGTATGTGAGAAAGAATAAGATAGCAATGGAGCTCTTGATGAAAAAATACCTATATAATCATCAGAATCAACCATAGATTGAAAACTATGAGTGAAGTGATCTTTTTTTGTATCTTCTGATTGCATGTTTGTAAATGATTCAGCGGTAAAACTTTTTGAGTCATCTTCATTATTGAATGTGTCAAAAGCATTCTCTACAGTCGTGTAGCTATTTTCAAAAGGATTACTCATGCTCAGAGTTGGAGTAATCGTTGATGTAGATTCCAAATCATTGTAAGTTTCAGTATTCCTTGTATAAATGTAGTTAGTACTTGCGTAATCATCTGATGAGATATAAGAAAAATAACTGCTTTGGAGATTAATATCGATAGTAGCCTCCTGCACGGAGTTAACTATTTGTGATTGTTTCAGCAAAACATCGCTTTTGACACCGCTAGACAATGTATGGGGAAAGGTATTTTGAGTATGCATATCTTCATCTTTAAAAGATGGTGAAATTGTAACGGGAAAATCATATATCAAACTGGTTTCGAGTTTTGAATCAGATTGCTGTGTTACTGACTGAAATACCTGATATGTTTTTGAAGAGTTTGAGGTCCTAAATGGTTGATATACGGTGTTAAAAATATTATCGTGGTATGTAAGTGAAGGTGTTAATTCATATAAGCCAGTATTGTAATTTTGAGACGAAAGGTTAACTAATTCCGTTATTTCATACTCGCTTGGAACCGGTATTGAAATTCCCCAATCTAATGAGCTTTGATATATTAGTTCAGCTGATGAAATTCTCCAATCTAATGAGCTTTGATGGATTAGTTCAGCTGATGAAATTCCCCAATCTAATGAGCTTGAATAGATTAGTTCAGCTGATGAAACTCCCCTATCTAATGAGCTTGGATAGATCAATTTAGCTGAAGAAACTCCCCAATCTAATGAGCTTTGATTAATCAGCTCAGGAGATGAAGAGCCCAATGATGCTTCTGATCGTATAACTGATGATGTATCCAGCCTGCTTGAACTAAACTGTGCATTTTGATCCTCAAAAGCCTCATAGCTGATAGAATCCTTCAAAGATCTAACAGTCACGTGATGTGTTATAGTCTCACGATTATTCTCTGTAGCATGAGGTTGTAAAGAACTATCAAAAGTAATAGGGAATTTCAGTTTACTTTCAGATTCATTTAAAGGAAGTGTAGTGTTTGAATCATCTATAGTGGTTGTAAGCAAAGCATCTAAATCATTCTCAAAGTTATCAGAAGTTTTAATTAATGCATCAGTATCGGTATTTTCATCAAAACCTAAAGAATTTGTTTTAAAAAGTGTCTTTGTTTCATAGAAAGGAATCGTTGAAGTGTCAGCTGTTAGAAAAGAATTATAGAACTGATCTTGAGATTTTTCTGAAGGTGAAACTTCGGAAGATCTTAAAAATGCAGTCTTAGTACTCAACAGAAAATTGTCTGGTAATTTTGAAGATGCTATAGGATTTGAGTTTGTTTTGCTTTGTGATGGCGACAAAATGTTTTCTCTACCTGTTGAATCTGTTTCATTTATGGACATATAATTACCAAATGTCACACGTCTATTATCAAATTCAGACTTTTCAATATTAGTTTGGCTTTGCATATCATTTAAACTAGCCCTAGATGGCAAGATTAAAAACGACGCATCATTAAAATCTTCGGTGATTATGCTTACAGGTACAAAGTATTCTATGCTGTTTATATGTGTTGTACTGATCAAAGATCCAGAAATTGTATAAGTTGGAATAACATGTGAAAATGGTTTTTTATCAACAATTGTTACTGTTGTTTCCACGTTGCTCAAGAAATATGTTCTCGGTGTAAATATGTCGAAAAATCCGCTGGATTTTTGCTTAGTTGGGAAAATAAAATTTATGCTCGTTGTTGTTTTGTTATATGATTCAGAATTTTCGATGGAACTTGAATTATAAACTGAATGAGTTTGTTCACAAGAAGTGATTGGTTTAAAAAATATCGAAGTCTTATTAGCTGATGGAGGTATATTATTGATAATGTCCGATGATTCTTGAAATACATCGCTAGGAAATGATGACGATAAATCTGTTTGGAATAATGTCGTTTTATCGAATGAAACGCTAGACTGTACGTGTGATGATAAACTTGTCGTTAAAAATATTTCAATTGTCTGACTACTCAGATAAGAAACACTTGTTGAAACTGTATAAAAGTCACCTGAACTTAATAAATGGACGGTTGGAAGTAACTGGTTTAATTCATCTGAACTGGATAAAATCGAGGGCAATGCAATATCAGATGACATTATGGACGGATTAGTAAAAAAACTCAGTTCATTTTCTCCAAATATGTGCGTAGCAGAAATGGCAGTAATGATAGCAAGTACTTCACTTGGTGAATCAGACAAGGCACGTCTACTACTCATTAAAAAAGGGGAATCAAATTGTTCCACATCTGTCCAGGAGGCACTGAGGTAATAAACACTTTGAGCAATTGAAGAACTTTCAAGCGTTGGAGACGGAGCGATGTCAACCGAGCTATATTGCGGACTAGGTCTGAAGAAGTAGGTATTGAGCATGGAAGATGGACCTTCAAATACAAATGAACTCCGACTGATTACGTCATCACTGAAATTCTCTATAATATCGGATGATGTATCTATTTCACTTAGGAAAGGTACAGATGGACTTGGAGATATGTCTTCTGGTAGTGGCGATCGTGTAAAGTAATTGTTTGTAGTAGATTCGGATTGTGGTTCTTCAAATGGTATGAGGTTGTTCCATTGGTCGATTCCTCCGTCTCCTGATGGTAGTCCCATTAGAAGTTCTTCTTCAAATTTGTCAAGCCATGGATGAAATAACTTTTTAGGAGAAGCTGTGTGTGTCATTTTATTAGATGGCAATCTAGGAGTCATGAAATTTCTCCTGTTAACTGGAGTTCCTGTAGAAAAACAAAGAATATAAGGAATGAAAAAAAAACAACAATAAAGTAAAATATGTGAGAAACAGTATGTTCTGTAATGGCCACCTTTAATGTATATTTTAAAAACTTTTCTTGAAAATGCAGTTAAAATCATTCTCACGTTAAGTACCCAAATAAATATTTAAGCAAAGAAAAAACAAAAAGTTCTCGAAATCTGCCGATAGGAGAAGTAAGATAACAAACGTCAAAACTAGTTTTTTTACCTAATTAAATTCTGGAGTGTTTCTAATAATCGCTTTCCAACTCTTTCCTCTCTCCTCCGACAAAAAAACTTTTTATTTTTATTCTCGACTTTAGTCTTCATTCCCCTTTTTATTTCCCTACATTTCAATTACGTTTTTAATTAGTTTTTTTTTCCGTTTGAATACTTATTAACGATCACTCATGTAGAATATTTTCAAAACTTTTTTTTGTCAAGGATTTAAAAAATATATATTAAAGTTCGCCATTACAGAAGCCCAATTCATTAGGTAGAACTTAGAACATTTTAAATGGAATTGCTTATTGTTTAATTTGATTTAATTTTAACTGAGAATTTTTTCCCAGAATGTTCGAAATTTTATTTTATTTCATTTTATAACCATCGTTGAACAGCCGACCTTATTTTTTTAGTTTTACGACTACTAATGTTCAACTCCGTAGCCTTGTAATTTTGAACCAAATCCAGAAGACAAGAGAATTCCTGGATCAAGCATTGAGAGAAATTTGCCTTCGTGGAAGACTTGAAAAGGTATCCAGATTTTAAAAAGTCATAAAAAAGTAATTGAAAGGAAATGCATAAAATGTTTTATAGCAGAATTTCAGCAAAATCCATGTGAAACAAAATCTTATGAGGTTAGTTTACTTGTGATTTCTATCTTTAGCAAATCGTAATTCTATTAACATAGAAGCAAAAATCCACATAAGTTTTAATATCCATATTTAACTCGTGTTTAAAACTATACAACGCAGTATTGTAATTTAAAAGTTTTTTTTCCAGGTCATTGCCCAATTAAGTATATAGCTACTGAAAGAAAAATGGGATTTTAAATAGCTGAGAACAAACATGTGGCAAGAAGTTGGAAAGAATATATGATAAGGGTAAAGGATTCTAAATCATCTTTTATACGTCAAAAATTATTACGCCAAACAAGATCTTAATGTAACGAGAAGGACAAATCTGTGTGCAAAATAAAAATGTCGTTTCAGTGACTCAAACTTATCTGTTAATGAAATGTATCACGCAAATGCTAATTTGATTTAATTTTCAGAAAATCTAACGAATCTGACAGGATTATGACCACACTATCTATCCGGAAGTCAGATCCACCTAGTTTTTTTTCCCGAAAAACGTTTCATTAAATATTAATAGTGTTGAACGTTTGTATGAATGTTATAAATAAACTCAAGCTCGCTTAATTCTAAAATAATCTACCTAATGCAGTTCAACCCTTTGACGTAGAATTTTTATTAAATATATTTTTCATGATTTTTTATTATTTTGTATTAATTTAGGTTAAAATAAGAGAAAAATATTATATTTAGCATTTTATGATTTATGGTTATGAAATACAGCATGAAACACCGGTATCTTTTTCTGCGTTAAAGGTATTATTTTCCAAACACGGCTCACTTATAAACAATAATTTTTCAAATTTGTAATTGTTTAGATCTAAGAGATACAGTTATTCGATATTGAAATTTCATTAATTTAAAAAATCAATTATTGATAAATTTTTGAATATGAAGGGAAAAAAGTTTTCTTCAAAACTACTTTTTTTGAATTTTATAATTTAGCACAAATTTAATTCCTATAATTAAGCAGGTTTTTATTATATATTAGGCCTTATTATAATTAAAAATACAAAAATGAATTTTTGCTAGTAATTAGAGCCTCAGAAAAAATATAAGAAACACCAGTCTTCTATCTGCATCAAAGGGTTGGTGCATTCATTATTTTTACCAATAGCATATAACGTTTAAAAAGAACGCACTATCTCTATGAAGAAAATACAAAAACCTGTAATTTATATACATAAAAAAAAGACCTGTATATATATCGCAACTAATGTTTAATTTTAAAATTATAGTTTCATATATCTGTCAATTTATCACAACTTTAACAGTAAATAATTCTCGAACAAATTATAGAATGGAATTTTATACCATCGTATTCCCTGAACATTTCGCTATACATCTTAAATAAGTGACGTTTCTCAATGTGATATTATTAAATATTTGTAATTAATTTAAATTTTTAATAATAAATGCTTGTAAGTTAAAAATTACCAAAAATCTTACTGAGTTACTCAAATTATGTTAATAAATAAATAGGATATTAATAAAAATGCATGATTTCACGTTTTTCAATCAGAAATTTATCAGGGATAATATAATTAATCACGCCCTCATTCATTATAATTAATTTAAAAATTAAATATTTTTAATTAAAAATATTCTTAATTAAAATTATTTTTTTAGTTCTTCATTGTTAGTAATTAAATTTAAATTTTACTTTTAAAATATCTGTAATTAAATATTTTGTTTACTAAATTCAGAAATCATAAAAATTATTGAAACTTCTTTAAGTTATCAAAAATCTCAATTGAACTAGGACTCGAATAAAGTCGCTCACATTGTGAAACATAAAGGGCACTAACAAAATTTTAGCGCAACCCTCATATCATCAAGAAGTATCAGAAAATTTCTAATTAATGATAACCTATTGTATTTATTTTAGTTAAATTTAATATATAAGTATTTGGATATTTGAATTCAAACCTAATTTTTAGCTGTTAAATGCTTATAATTGAATCTTAATTTTATTCTTTTTAAATATTTGTAGCTAAATGCAATTTTTATTTTTTAAATGTTTGTAATTAAGTTTAAATTTGTGTTTTTAAATATTTGAAATTAAATTAATTTTTTTAAATTTTAAAACATTTGTAGCTTAATTTCTCTTGTTGTAATCTGTAAGTTATTTAATTCTTGTCAAATAACTCCCAGTTCAGAGGAAATTTTAATTCGTGTTGCTAGACAACCAAGAATAGTTTTATAAGTCTTTTTGAGTTTCTGAGTCGATACAATATTTTTCCCAATTTAAATGAACTTGCCAAGGTGAGAAATTTACTTTAAACACCGTAGAGTGTTCCCATTTGAGTTGAACTGAAAAATGTTGCATTTCTTTGTACTTTATTTTTTAAAAACTATATTCAACCCATTTTTTAAAATTTTTTATTTTGCCATCAAAAGTTCTACTAACGATCGAATCTTCACGTTCTAGGGCTAAATCTGAAGGGTTCGAAAAGTAGACCTTAAATATGCAAATTAATTATGCAATTATACAACTTTTTTCATCATTTTAAAGAATGAAAAAATCATTTACATAGCAAAATACAAAATTTGAGCGAAATTGGCGTGTTTTTCCTGAGAAAGCGAATTTTATATATACGACTTTTTTTAAAATTTGATTTCTCAGGAACTATTCGGTCGATTACGCTAAAAAAATTTATTTTGCTGATCTCCTTATCGATCTCCTGACCAAACTATTGGGGCTTTATTTCCCAGATTGCAGCTACCCCTAATGCTTTGGGTTCAAAAAATCTAAATTCGTCGAAAGAATGATATGTTTATTCAGAGAAAGTACGTTTTGTGTCTGATTTCGTAACTTAAAAAATTGCCTAAGCTAATTAATTTTGATATTTAGAGTCACCCTTACGAACTATTAAAATTGCGTCCTAGAATTGAAGATACGATCATTAGATCAAAAATTATTCAGAGTGCTCCATTCTTTATTTTGCGCTCTGTACATCACAATACAAAATATAATTGATCTGCAAAATATAATTGATCTAATTGGTCATTATATAAGTGACATATAATAGACCTGAAAATATAATTGATAATATAATTGATCGTAAACAAAAATACTAAATAATTCACGTTTAATTTCATTCTTAGATTTTCAATATTTGATATTAAATTTAATCTTTGGTTTTTTAATATTTGATATAGAATTTAATTTTTGTTTTTAAATATTTGTAATTAAATTTAGTTCTTACTTTTTAATATTTGTAACTTCGAATATTTGTAATTGAACATTTACTTAACGAAATTTTCAAACCATAAAATCTTTGGAATTCAAAACTTATTCTCTCAAACAAATATCTTGCTTCAACCAGGAACAGAATAAAGTCACACGAATTGTGTCACGAAACAAATAGGACAAAGCTGTAACATCTCATCAAGAAATTCAAAGAAAAGCTAATAATTAATCGCGCCCTCATTCATTTTCATTATTCTATAGCAAAAATTTTGATTGCCCCTCTTCAACTAGGACAGTGCTGTCACTCAATTCGATAGACGTGCTCATAGAATCCATTAGTTTGACGTCTAAGAATGTTTCCTTTTAATTTTAGGCTTCATTTTTGTCCCGATTTCCGGGGTGTGCCGGTAGCCAGACACTTGAAGATTAATATTCTCAAAACGTATATCATACGCTAAAATTACTCTAGAACATATTAATGACTTTGAGTAAAATGAAAGAGAATCTTATAAATTTATTTACACAAATATTATTCTAAATTTATCTAAACCAATCTTATAATGCATGTATATTGAAATACTATTAAAATAAATTTTTTTAAATTTAAAATAATTCCTCATTAAATAAACTTATAATTCGCAATAATTGTCCTTGATATGTTAAATGTGCAAAAGATAAATAAATAATAATTACTGCGAATTACTCTGAATAACAACGACTGATCTAATAATCGGATCTTCACATTCTAGGATTCAAACTTATTAGTTTGAGGAGAAGTGACCTCAAATAGGTTAATTAATTAGTATAGACATTATTTTAAATTGCCAAATCAAACACAAAAACGCATTTTCTCTTAATAAACATAGATTTTTTTTTCGATGGATTTGGATTTTTGTTCTACCAAAATATAGGGGGGTAGCCGGAATCTGGGAAATATGGTCCCATCAGTTTGATTAGGAGAGTGGTCCAAAATTTGAACCCCTTAATATCTTAGTTTTAAAATTTGATTTCTCAGGAACTCGACCGATTATATTCTTTAAAATATAGTAAAAAATTGTGTACCTTAATTTAAAATTTATTTGACTATTATTAAATAAATTAAGAAAAAAAAATGTGTGCAGTGAATTCCCGAGAAATAGTGAAATATGTAAAAAAATAAAATTAGTAATGAGGGGTCCAAACTTTGGACCGCTCACACCTGACCTAACTTAATTCACCATATTTCCCAGATTGCGTGGCCCCCTATTTTTTATTTTTATTTTTTTTGGGGGGGGGAGGGGGGACCGGAATCGGAATCAATCGGGAAAAAAAGTTATCGTTTAGATAAAGTACGTTTTTGTGTCTGATTTTGTAATTTGAAATAATGTTTGTGCTAATTAATTAGCTAATTGATTGTGCTAATTAATTAATTTTAAGTCTTCCCCTCAAACCATTAAGATTGAATCTTAGAACATTAAAATCCGATCATTTGATCAAGAGATTTATTTCTTTATTTCTTTTTTTTTTTTTTTTTTTTTTGCGTACTCTGAAAAATTAAAAAAACTCCTAGTCAAAAGAAGAGTAAAACCCCTTGTTTTACACTCCTTGTCAAAAAATAAAAAGTAGTAGAGTAATTAAAAATGTAATCCTTGATAATAGACACTCTTTTTAAATTAAGATCACATTATAACAATTAATATAATGTTCATTATTATTATATCTAATGAATATTAAATATTATGATATCTTCATCTTGCGAAAGCTATGCAACCTATTTTTTCAAATTTTTATGTTTGCTGTTAAAAGTCACGTGGCTGAATGGTATGTTAAAAAATTTAAAATAAATATTCCTTAAAATACAAAAATGATAACGATAATTACTAAACTAAGTGATAAATAAAATAAAAAATTATTAAAATTTATTGTTTGCAAGAAATATTTTTATCAAGTTCTTTGATTCACATATTTAGGGTAGAGTCGGGTAGCCCCGCCCACTTAAGGACTATTGCTTATATTTCTGTATAATATTGAGTAATAATCAAGATTTTTGTATGTTTCTATTGTTTTATCATTTAATTAAATAATACAAAAAGAATAAACCAAAAAAAGAATAGTTTAACTTAAAAAAATAGAAATTTAAAAAAACATGTTTTTCAGCTCTTTTCAAAATGTGTCGGGTAGCCCCGCCCAGTTACAAAAATTATGTTTTTTGATTGTTTTTTCAGGTGTAAATGAAAATGACCAATGTATTGACAATAGATAAACCTTATTTATCATTTTTATCACAAAATTATTTTTTTTATTACATATTTATATACTTTTAGTGAATTCTATCATTTATTAACAACAAATGTTATATTTTTTATTATTATTAATGTATATTAATATATTATAATATTAATATATATTTATATTAAATATTTAAAGAAAATAATTTAATTTAAGTAAATCTTTGGAACCGTACATTTATCGACGAAATAAAAGTGGGCTGTGGTACCTAACATTCATGTGAGCGGGGCTACCCGAAATCCAATTTTTTTGTAAATTTGTAATTACTCGAACAATTTTTCACAAATAAACTTCGTTCTTTGTGCAAACTAAACTTAAGACTACATACTTTAATGCTGTATGTATAGAAAAAATTATTTTTTTAATATTAAAATGAAGTTTAATCGAAACATTCAACCAATTTTTCTTAATATCATGACAACTGTATTCAACATATTTTCAAAACTATTGTTTACCATGTTACCAGCTGCATAAATACTTGAAACTTTGAAAATAATCTTTTTTTAATATAACAATTATTGTCCGATGGCCCATTGACTTGAAAAAATATTCTATTCATATGAAATTGACAATGGGCGGGGGTACGCGCTGGGCTACCCGACTCTCCCCTAATCCTGGAATTATGATAAAAAAAAAAAACACAATAGGAATAAATAACATTGAAGAGACCAAATTTCTGATAGATCTCTTTACTCAACAAAAAGGACCAAATTGCGGATTCAACTCTATATTTTGAAAGTCAACATTCAAATATTTAAATCTTTTGAAAAAAAAAAAAAAAATCCGCTTTATTCAGAAAAAGACATTGTGCGTCCAAAATCAAAATTTAACTCATAATACAGTCTCAGAAAAATATAAGATATATATATCAAGTTCACGAAGGATTATATCCACGATGATATGGTTCAAAATAGCACAATATTAAGGCTGCAGTACATTTTAACGACATCATGATTCTAACAGTGTAGCATTATTAAGAAATATGCGGAATATGAAAAATGAATTCTTTAAACATTAGGTTTTTATCCAAGTATGTTTGCAAATAGAATAACTTTCATTGTGTAATTCTATATATTGTACTAGTAATATTATGTTATAGTTCATATGCACCAGTTACATTCAAACTACACTCTCAGAAATAATAACTTTCACTTTTGACTATTCGGCAATTCTTGAACTATATTTCGGTAATTTTGAGCATTATTTCGTCACGAAATCACGTGATTTGTGGTAAAACGCGTACTCTTAAATATATGACGAAAATGTTTCTTCAACTCGCAACCTCATCACAGTGTATTGTGGGAGATTATTTCTAGAATGAAGACTTGACCATCGAAACTAGAATGACGAAATAAACAGTTCGGCCTACATGGTTTTCGGAGAGTTGGCTTCATATCTGAAAAACCCCGGGTTCATAACCAGCTTCTACCTGTCCTAACATCTGTTCTATCAATCTTTCTATCATCTGTTCTATCTCTCCCTCTAGGGCCGGGATAGCCTGGTTGGTAGGGCACTTGGCCCATGTCCAAGAGGTCATGGGTTCAATCCTGGCCGGCTGAAGACTCCCCGTGTAGTAAATGGTGACTGATGCACGTTAAAACTGTCGAGTCACAAAGTCCTCCATGTTCCCATTAAAAAAAATCATATCTCTGGGGGGTACTGATCCAAGAGTTTCCTTGTCTTCTGGATTTGTTCAAAACGGAGGTGAATATTCGTAATCATGAAGAAGTGATCAACATTAATCTATCACACCCGTTAGACATCCTGAGGTGTCAAAAAATAGAATCCATAAATATTTCTATACATTTGATGAAATTCGTTTCCTTGAAGAAGTGACGATAGTTATTTCGTCACTTTAACTAAATGTTCCCTCGGAGCATATAGCAGGAAACGGTTTCGTCAAAAACGAAGAAAGTTTCGTGGAATTTAAGTATCCACTTTTTACAGTGTATGTAATTCAAATGTAACTGGTACGCTTATACTAGTTAATATAATAAATATGTAATGTCCCTCTAAATGGTCTTCGGTCGCAATAATTAAACCAATTAAGGCATAACATGAACCAAAAAACCATATGTTGGTTTCCAACCGACACAGACAACCGATAAGCTAACAGTTCCACCCTGTCTTAAATCAGAAATTTTCATTGTGTTCAAACTGTTGTGTGTAATGTCCATGGAAATTCATTCTTCAGTTAAAAAGTTAATTCATAAGAAGACTTATTTTTTCGACTTCCAGCGCACGAACAAATTATCAACATTTAGGAAAAATTATCTCTTAAAGATTATGTTCATCAACTTTCTGACAATATGAATAAAATAAAATTATCTTAACTTGAAAGACAATTATGTCACTTTTCATGGTAAACAAAACTAAATGAATACATGATCTTCAGAAAGAGCTACTTTATTCTTTTCCCCCTAAAATTAAGGCGTTCTCTTGAATCGATTCAATAATCATTCAAATAATCATTTTCTCTTAGGGCACACACTCACCAAATTGATCTCATTCAAGTAATATGGAATAGCTGTTAGGCGCACAAGTTGCCAAGCTTGTTCTGTCTATAATTCATATCTATCTATGCACACAGGGACATAGATACATGCGTGCATTATTTCCAATATTACCCACCCCCCTTAAGCATACATTTTCGATCAGACGAGAGTTTGTGGTCAGCTAATAAGTTTTTATGTCAACCCCACACCCAGCATAGAACTCTTCGCACCCACTAATGTTAACATTCTGTAAGATTCTATGGCACGCCATTTTATATGATGACCCTGTTTCGTGAGCATAGGGGGTTGACACTCGAGAACAAAAATGGATTTCCTGCCTACTTTCCCTTTTCTGCTGACCCCCACGGACATAAAAGTACCCTCCCATATTTTTATATGGGGAAGAGCACACATCAATGAAGAGTCAGTGAACCAAGATGGCACGTGATCTGGAATCTCGGCACGCTAACTACTAAAGGCAGGGTAATCAGTGGCTTGTGGATATTTTGAGTGTTTTACCCTCTTTACCCCGTTGAAATTGTGATAGGGGAATTTATTATTTATTGCTTGCTTTTATCTGATCCCTGTGCTTGAACGCGATGCGGTATTACCTGTGTATATGAAACATTATATATCTTTTATATATTTTTTCCTGAACATCTTTTGGAGTTGAAACTATGTCATGTGGTTTATATGGCTTCCTCAGTTTTTAGTGTTTTATTTTTATTGCACTGCTTTATTTTGGGAGCTTAAATTGAAAGTTTTTTTTAAAGAAAAAGTAAATTACATTAGCCCAATAGCAAGTTAACTATGTCACGATACATATCATATTCCCTTCAAACAGAAAAAGTATTCAACTTTCTCCAACAAAGAGGGAATTCAGCTATTTCCTTATTTATTAAGGAATTAGTTAATATATTAGATTACTTTCAAGTGTTAACCTACGGAGAAGAACATCGTAGCGATTTCCTTTTTTATTAAGCAATTAATTGATATATTGGATTACTTTTCTATGTTCATCTCCGGAGAATCCTATCTTAGCAGTTTTTTTTATTTAATAAGGATTCAATTTATATATTAGATTACTTTCAAGTATTAACCTATGGAGAATCATATCTTATCATTTCCTTTTCTATTAAATTGATATGTTAGATTATTTTCCCATGTTAACCTACAGAGAATCATATATTAGCAGTTTTTTTTTATTTTTTAAGGAATTAATTAATATATTAGATTACTTTTAAGTTTAACCTACAGAGAATCATATCTTAGCAATTTTCTTTTTTATACAGCAATTGATTGATATATTAGATCAACTTCCTTTTCTATTCAGTAATTAATATATTAGATTACTTTTCTTTATAAGCCTTCGGAGAATCATATCTTCGCAATTTCTAATTTTTTAATAAATAAATTCATATATTGCTTAATTTTTACAAGTTGAACTATGGAAAATCATATATTTGCAATTAATTATACCCAGATATACCAATATGAATACCTTATATTGTACCCAGCTGCATGGAACTAAGTGGTTTCCTTAGGTGGGCCTATTTAGTTTATAAAATTCTGGTTGTTTAATCGTATAAGCTGAATGCAGAATAATGAAAGGTTCTTCTTACAGTTAACAGTTTGAATACCATCTTATTTATGGTTATTTGACTGTTTTGTTTGATTATAGTAAAATAGCAAAGTAAATTGTTACATAACCATTTTGTTTTTGGTAAAATTTCGAACAGTGTAGGATATATAAGAAGAATAAGAAGTATAAAGAGATTGTCACTTAAATTCTTCTTCTTTTCCTTTTAGTAGATAAACGACAGGTGGTATAATTTTTCACGTTTGATCAAATATAGTTTTAACACGTTTTATTCTGATCAGAATAAATCTTATAACATTTATTTATTTATTGAGAGCTACATATAAACATTTCATTTGGTTTTTTGGTTTTGAATCTTTATTGACTAAGATTGACAAAATATATTTTTAAAACCTCACAGCTTTCTTTCAAAACATATAAATTAGATTAATTTTAATGCATGGTATTGCAATAAAATATTACTTTAGGTATAATGTCTAGCAATATTTCATATTTTTAATTTTAAAAAAGAACTAGTTTTAATTCAATCATTTTTAAGAACAAATTTTTCTATAATATTCAGTGCACATCGGAAAAATGGAAAAATTATTGGAAGTGTCCAGCTTGAAAAATTTTTGTTTTGAAAGAGCAGGAAAAAATTATGAAAACTTAAAACGCAATGCAAAATCAAAAATTAAATTATTTTTTTTAACTCCATCTCTTAGAAAAATCTTGAGAAATTTTTTTTTTTAATATTACATATATTAAAATATTTGTTAAAAACAAATAAAAAAAAAATATAGATAATCCAATACAATTAATATATTTCTTTAAAAATTTCGAAAAACCGCTTTCATTTAGAACTTGGAAATAAGATAAGGCTACAATCAACGCTTTAGATTACACATTGCACTTAATAAAGCTAGAATATTTGAAAATAATTCATGTCGAAAAATTTCTCTGAGCTTATGATAAATTTTTGAACCCATTTTTTTTAAAAAAAAGGGACTGTGAACACTAATTGATTAATCAATAGAAGTAGAATGAACCGTAGTGGGTCAGGAGATAGGGCGTTCACCTCTCTATACGGTCACCTAGGTTCGAATCCCAGGGATGGCTGGTTGAAGCGATATCTGCTCCCGACTCGCACTGACAATGCAAATGTGGATTAGTTAGATCAAAAAGTCCTCCTTAAAGGCTAATTTGTGCCAATGTTTTTTTCCAGACATTCCCTTGTCTTCTGCGTTGGGTTCAATATCACAAGGCTACAGTGTTGAACATTGAAAGTCTTAAACTCAGATTTGGGTCGGCTGTTCAATGCCAGTTATAAAAAGAAAAAAAATTGAGAGTTGTTAGTATCCTCACGAGCTTTAGTTTTTCAAGTTAGTTATTTGTAATTTAAATCCCTAATGAATTCAATGATTACAATTACTATTGATTCCATTCATTTAAACTGCTCGTAATTTCTCTTCAATTAAAATTTTTATTTTTTAAAATTAAGTTACAAGTAATATTAGCTAAGCACTTATCATTTTAGTTTACTAACTAGTAACTTCAATCACTAAAGTTTCGATTAATATTAGATCGATTATTTTATTCTAATTAATTCGGTTTCATTAATAGTAATTTCATTCAGTAAAATTTCTAGTTGTTTTAATTGTTAAAATTTTATTTTAACAATTCCAGTTACATGTAATTTCATTTATCCAAACTGTTTGTAATTTCATTTATTCAAACAGCTTGTAAATTCAGTTATTAAAATTCTCTGTAGTTTCAGTTACTAAGGTTTATTTTCAATTTCAGTTTTAAACATTTCTTTGTTACTTTAGCAATTATAGTATTTCAGTCATTCAAATTTCTATCAATTTCAGTCATTTATATTACTTATATGCCGATCACTGGTCTAGTGGTTACCATATTGGACTAGGGGCCCCGAGGTTGTGGGTTCAAATCCCGCCTTAGGCATGGGTGTAACCCTCTGTGTGTTCTATGTTTCTTTCTGTGTGATTGTGTGAATGTATTTGTTAATTGCGTATATATTTTTTAATTTTGTTAATTGCGTATATATTTTTTAAATGTTGTTAATTTCGTAAATTGTAAAATTTTTTTTTAAAAATTTACTAATATTTTGTTAATTACATATATATATTTTTTCTCTAATTTTGTTAATTAAGCATATTTTAAAAAAAATTTAAACAATTTACTAATATTTTGTTAATTACGTATGTATTTTTTAATTTTGTTAATTGCGTATGTATTTTTTTAATTTTGTTAATTACGTATGTATTTTTTTAATTTTGTTAATTACGTATGTATTTTTTTAATTTTGTTAATTACGTATATTTTTTTAAAAAATTAAAAAAATTGCTAATGTTTTGTTAATTACGTATATATTTGTTTAAATTTTGTTAATTACGTATATTTAAATTTTTTTTAAAATTACTAATATTTTGTTAATTACGCATATATTTTTTTTAATTTTGTTAATTACGTATATTTTTTAAAAGAAAAGTATAATTTTTTTCCTTATTTAAAGAATTACTCAGAATGTATGACAATTTTTAATTTAATTTTTAAAATTTCTAGAAGAATTTGTGGTCGTTAGTACATTTATACCATCTGCCATTGTAGATGAGAGAAACAAATTTCAAATGAAGGAGAAATAAAAATATTATTTCTTGGTTAACATTTGTAAAAACCGCGACAAAAATAGATTCATATATTTCTCAGCAAGGGAGAAAGCGAAAGCTTCGGAGAGTTATTATTTTTAGTAACAAAACTGGAAAAGTGTGACTGTTTTTTTTATAACTAAAGTAAAGAAGAATAGTTGTGGGGAAGTACTTCAAAAAAAAAAAAAAGAAATGGCGGTATCATTTCCAATGTGAGGGCTAGATCACGATAAAGAGGCGGACGAATAACTCTTCCGGCGTCAATTATTTCTATTATATGGATATTTATTATTCAAAACTGTCCATGCGTACTTGACTATGCGACGAAATATTTGCGTGAATTATAACGGAAATGAAGATGAACCCTATTATACAAAGCATGAACTTTGTACAAATATGCACGTTCGATTTGAGGAAGCCAGCATAAAAATGCAAAAAGAATTATTAATAATACAGAACAAATTATAATCGTTCTTATTACTAATTCTAATGCTCTCAGTATGTAATAAAAATGTTTTATAGTTGTAATCCGATTTTTAATGCTAGTCATAACAGTTTTTAGTTTGCTATTCAACAGAGAATTTGAATAATGATATGTGAGAAAAAAATTCCCTTAAACCTTGATTTTTTTTTATTGTTTACGACCATAAAATTTTTTTACTGTATTTAGGTTAGGTAAAAAATAGGTTAGAAGTTATAATAGTAATGTTTTTTTTTTTTTTTTTTTTTTTTTTTTTTTTTTTTTTTTTTTTTTTGTATTTTAGTTCTCTTGAGTCTCGATCTATAAATAATGGCAAAAAATGCGAATTTTGTTTTGAATAACTAGCTTAGAAGAAAATAAACTCATAAATACGATGAAATATGTTTCTTTTTTTTGTTAAAAATATTTAATTATACTTATGTATTATTTTATAGCAATTTTTTATGATTGCAATTGCATTGAAAATCAATTTTTTGAATGGTAAATATTTGACTCAAGAAAAGTATTTTATATAGAACAAACTGTAAAAACTGTGGTGTACTATCTCTCCAAACTCGATGTTATCAACCTTGAAAATTATCTAAAGGAGGACTTATTTTCAACCTAATACCAAATCGAGACTTCATATACAATTTAAAGGATGTATGACAGCTCTAAGCATCTAAAACGCAAACGTTTTGTATCAAGTTCATGAACTTTTACACCATATGTTAAATATTTTTCAAAAATTCCAATGTTGGTGAGTTCGAGTGTAATTGCTTACAATAGACAACCAGTTGGCGAGTGTTGTTGATCGCCTTTATTGCTGCTTTTCATCTACATAAACTAAAATTCACTGTTAAAAAATACATGCATTTTTTTTTAGCTGTGTAAAAAGGATTTTTATTTTTTTAATTTTTAAGTCACTGTAAACTGCATTAAATATTTTTATTACGCATAATTTCAATTCACTTCTACTCTGTTAAGCCTAGTTCAAATTCATCTTAATATTCTCTCTTATGTTTGATTTACAAACTAATTTTATTTTAGGAATTAATGTATGTATGCAACCTAAATTACTGATTCTTACATTGTACTGTCTCAAAAAAATAACCTTACCAATTATGTGATATCTTACTGTAATTAGAAATTTTAGTGTTAGTAAATACCAAATATAGTGGCAGCTACTTAACAACGAGTGGTGCATAAGAACATTGTAGGTGTTTCACTGCAAAAGGAATTATCTTTGGTTTTTGGTGTAGTGGAGCACCACTATGGGGTAAAATAGTTGCCACCATTCTTGGTGTTCAGATACACAAAACATTATGGTGTAAAATAGTTGCCACTATTCTTGGTGTTCAAATACATCAAACATGGTGGGAGCTTCTTTACGCCGAGTAGTGTATAGAAACATAGTAGGTGTTTCACTGCACCAGGAATTATCTTTGTTTCTTGGTGTAATAGAGAACTTAGTGGAACGCCACTATGGTGTAAAATAGTTGCCACCATTCTTGGCGTTGAGATACACTAAAAATTTGCATAGAGTATAATATTATTTTAAAACAAATTCGATTATGAAGTTTTAGAGTGATTGAGCAGAGAAAATATCACCAATAAAATTTAAATATTTTTTTATGTTTAAGAAAAATAATTGATTTCTTGTATTCCTCTGGAACTATTCGGCCAATTTTGCACAAGTTTTGTATTGTGCTATTGATAATTGCATTATTTCAAATGATGTAAAAAAATTATGTACCTTACAATTGAAAATTGTTTCAACCAATATTAAATAAAATAATAAAAAACAATAAATGTTTACTAAAAGTTATTTTTTGCATGGAATTAGTTTGATTATTTGTAAGATAATAAGCCGAATAGCTATTTATCTAATACATTGTCGATTATCAACTCTCTTCATGTTATTTATCTTTCACGATTATACAACATGGGCAGGAGAATCACATTTACAATTTTTGATACGAATAATAGAAAAATTATTATTATCAGCAGTTTTAAGCACTATGGACATTATATTTTATTTAATTTAGTGTGTAGAAATTAAACTAATTCGAATATCAATTATGTAACAAAACTTTATGTCAACTTTCGTAATTAATTCTTATCTTCTCTTTTTATGTCAATTTCCTTGCTGTTATTTTTTTAACGCATTCACAACGATGGGAAAAAAATTATTTTTGCACTTTAAAAAAAAAATAAATAAAAATAAAAATCATTAAAATTTTAATCATTAAAATTCGTTCACGTTATTTGGTAAAAAAAATCATTAGTTTGAATACCCATAATAAAATAAAACTAAATATCAATTGACCTGATTTACTGTTGTCTTTTTATTATGTCAACGTCCGCGATGTTGTTTTTCTTGCGCGATAACAATATGGGCGGGAAAACTACTTTTACAGATTACTTTGAATTTCTCAATGAATTGATTGAAGAAATAGGAAAACGCTCATATTGCAATTCTCTTTCAATATCAGGCATTTTAAAATTTAAAATATAGAAGAAAATAATTCAAATAAACAAAGAGTAAACTATGAAGTTTCGAATGCTAATTTTTTTTCTTCAAAATATCCGATAGCAAAATGGCAGGGCAAGTTGTTATTAGAAAGAGGGGAAGTATCATACTGAATATATAAATAATCCCAAGAAACTGAAGCGTTAAGATATACTTGATTTAAAAAAAAATCATTGCTTCAAAAAATGTGAAAATGTACAGTGTGCCAGAAAAAAACGGACCTGTCTGAATAACTTTTGATCTAACGATCGGATCTTCACGTTCTAGGACTCAATCTTATTGGTTTGAGAGGGTTATATAAAATATGCTGATTATTTAGTGCAGAAGATGTTTTAAATCATGAAATCGTATGCAAAAAGTACTTTCTCTGAATAATCATACCTTTTCCTCAACAAATTCAGATTTCCGACCCCAAAATATAGGGGCTGGTCAGGAGAGTGATCTAAAGTTTGTACCCCTTAATGTTAATGTTACTTTTTACGTATTTCGGCATATCTCATGAACTTATGAAACGAATTGAAATTTTTTTTGCATACAATTATAAAATTCGCTTATCCAAAAATAATTCCCTGCAAAAAAATAAATTTCAGTAAATGATTTTTTTTATAAATTTTTTTTTAATTAATATTTTTTTTTTTTTTTTTTTAAGCAGCCGAAAAAATTTTTGATTGTAAGGCATACAATTTCTTACGTCATTTTAAAGTATGTAATTTTACATGGCAAAATACAAAATCTTAGCGAAATTGGCTGAATAGTCCCGGGCCCTTAACATTAAGGAGTCCAAACTTTAGACCGCTCTCCTGACCAAACTATGGGGACCATATTTTCCAGATTGCGACGACCCCCTATATTTTGGAGGTCAGAAATCCGAATCCATCGAAGAAAAGGTATGTTTATTATTCACAGAAAGTACGTGTCTGTGTCAAATTTCGTAACTCAAAATATCGTCTGCATTAAATAATTGGCATATTTCAAGTTACCCTCTCGAACCGTTAAGATTGAGTCCTAAAAAGTGAAGATCCGATCATCAGATCAAAAGTTATTCAGGGTGGTCCGTTTTTTTTTAAATATTTATTTTTTTGGTGTATTGTGCATAAAAGTTCATATGTCTCAAGCACTCAAAAATAGGCACCCATTCACTATTCAAGTCTTGAGAAAGGGTGTCGCTTTTTGAGAGCTTGAAACATGTCTTTAATTTCCATTTGCATATTTTTTGAAGCCAATGAATATTTTTAAAATCAAAAACTGTCAAAATTTGTTTGCAGTTAGAATTTTTAAAAAATTTTTAAAAATAAAAGCCTTTTTACATTTGCAGTTATATTATTCACTCTTAATTTATCTAAAAAAAAATTTCATATACTAAAAATTTTATATTACTAGTTGTTGACTGTCAAATTACCATTAAGAATTTCTCCCTTTAAATGGCTTCCTCTTAAAATGTAAAAATTTTTCAATTACGGATATTTTAATTATGATCAATTCAACAAATGCTTATTTTAATTATGTTAAATCCAACAACTATTAATTTTAATTATGCTAAATCAATCTAGTATTTATTTTAGTTATGTTAAATCAAACAAATATTCATTTTAATTATGTTAAGTCCAGCAAATATTTATTTAACTATGTAAAACCCAACAAGTATTTATTTTAATTTTGTTAAACTCAACTAAAAAATAACGTTGTATAAGCAGTTTCAATTAATTTCTATCCAACATTTACTTGATAAATTTATTGTTATTATTTTAATATTAGAATATCAAATTAAATACTATCATATTAAATAACATTAAATTTAGTTCAATAATATTCAATTCAATTTGATGTTTTAAATTGAATAAAATATAAAATTACGGACCAAACACACATCTTTTTTTTAAAATCTATGTTACTTTATTCTTATAAATGATAACGAATTTCATTTTAAAATTAAAAATTTTAATTTATGAGATTTTGAAATTGATATAAAAAATTAAGTTTTGGATTGCACTGAATAAACAGCTTTTTGATATCGTTATTTTCTAGAATGATAACAGAGCACACGAAAAAACAACGAGTATCAACTCGTTGTTTTTATAGAATAGTATTGATATGATTGATATTTATTGATATTTATTGATATGAATTATTGAAACAATGAATTTAAAAATAAATAATAAAACCCGCCTCATCAAATGTTAAACAATCTGCTTAACAAAGTATTAATATTCACCATTCTTCTTGCAATGAATATTTCTTTTATTTATACTTTCTCCTAAACTTCAAAGTGAATGAAAAATTCTTACAAAGTTATAATTATCCCTATTTTTCTAAGGAAAACATCAAAAATTTTTTGAATATTCATTTATTTAGGCTTACTTATTCGAAAGTAGTATTATTTCAATATAAATTACTTCTTTTACTACAAAAAAAAAAAAAAAAAGAAATCTATCCAAAAATAAATATATTTGAACTTAAAAAATGCTTCCAAAACAACGCAACAATATTAATTAGATATTAATATTAATACAATTTTCTTATTAATTAGTTAATAGAACAATTATTAATTAATTCATTGAAAATTGCATTTATTTTATAAGAAATACAATGCTTATCAAACATTTTTTCTTTTAATTTCAATATATTTATTAACAAATGTTTATCAATTAACAATTGGGAATTAATGTAACTTTTTTAAACGAAAATATGAAAATACGTTTAAGCCAGCTTAATATTTAGGATACGTACATGATACGCAATATTTTTTTTTATTGAAATATAACTTTTAATTATAAAAAAAAGTACTATATTCAAAAATTAATATATTAGAACTAGAATAGAAAATCTAACAAAATATAATAGAACTTTTAAGATAATATAAATAATTTAAAACAATATTTTTACGAATAAACTTAAGTTTATTTAAAATTTGACTTTTATTTGCCAGTTAAAAGTATCGAAAGACTTTAAACCTCTCAGAATTTATAAGATATATGCGCATTTTAAGAAGTATTTTAATTAAATTATCAATTATTACTTTAGCTTTCATAAAAAGAAACATTATACTCAAAATTTACTAGATGAAAAATGATTGGAAAATATATAGCTTAAAAGAAACTAAACCAGTAAAAAAGATTTATGAGAGTGTTTCTCATATTTATAACACGAAATTTTAATTTTAAATATGATTTATTATTATATTATTTATAAAATAGCACAGTAATTTTTTACTTGTATGCGTTTGTAATGTTATTGAAAAACTAGTTTTAACTACCAAACGTGTATCTTTAAAAAAATAATAAAATAAATTGTTATACAAGGTAGCACGAAAAATTAATTTCGTAATAAGATTTTAATGTTGAGTTTTTATTCATAAACAGAAATTGACTTTAATTGTGTAATATGTAATACTTAATAAATTATTTTCATATAATAAATAAAATCCTCTCGAAATTTATAATTTTTTCAATTGAACTGATAGCATTAACATTTCAAATAAATCAGGTATATTAATAAGGAAATTAAAAATTGCTGCAATCTCACCTGCTATCAAGAAGTTGTTTATTACAATTATTATTGCACATAAACAAAAGATTCGAAACCAACACATGTGCAACTTTCGGCAGCAGCTGAAAATTGTTGCGGTATCCATGGCAACCTATGTCAACTGTTTTCTCTGTGGGAGTTAAAATTCATCCTAGTCCATACTTGGGACAGGTCAAAGGGTTCGATGTCCCTTCTCATCCCGTCCCTGACATTCACTTGACCAGTCCGGTTAGTCCCTTTACTTCCCACCACTCACAGCACCTAATATTGTCCCCTTTGTTATTCATAACGAGCCGTTTTGTTCTACAGAGCGCCATGCTGTGCATTGCATCACGGCGAGTAAAATCTCAGCCAACTGCTGCCAAGACTTTTAAATTCCCGCCAATGCTTGGCGAAATTATAATTGATTTTGTGTTTGCCGATTCGTCATGGCTAAAAGAACACAACCACAAAGAAAAAAAAAAAACCGATATTATGAATGTTTTATTATGAACTTAGAATAGTGCACAAGGGTATCGGAATATCCATTTAGTTAACCTTTCAAAAATAAATATACGGAACAATTTTAGTACCGTTTTGGTGGGGGGAAATATATCAATTTATAATATTTAGTTTTTATGGAATAAAACGAAGGAAAAGGGAAGTTATAAATGTTTTTTATTGCATTAGTTTCCTAAAATTTAGTTTTTCTTTGCAGAAGTGGTTTAACTTAACACATTGACACACATTTTGAAAAGCTATTTTCGTCTATAGAAGCTTTTAAAAAATTTAAAAATTCATTAATTTTTAATTGTATTTTTATATTAATTTCAAAATATTTTGTGTACGGAAACATAACAGGCAATTATATAATAATGGAAATGGCTGATATTTATATGTATCTTTGCTCCCGAAATTCTTTATCACCCTCTCAAACTTTGAGCTCATATATCAGTTATTTTTCAACAAATTAACTCAAATCAACTTTGAAAGCTGCTATAAAACTAAAACAACGAAACTCTTGGGATTTAAAAACAATTTGTAATGGTAATAACTTCGAGAGTTTTTCATGGTTTTCCTCACATGAAGCACAACTGAGATTTAATTTTACTCAAATGTTTCACACATTTCTACCTATTTCAGAAATTTTCAGCTAAGTTAAGCTCGAAACCACGTGGTTATGGAAATCAACAATTAGTAGACATAAATTATGATAATTTATATAATAACTGTGACTAGCGGAATTTGAGCTATGAAACTTATTTGAAATGTAATGACTGCTTTTTATATTGTTTGGAGAGCTGATTTTAAATATTGTATCAAATTGTTTTCATTCCCATGAATATATTCACAAAGAGGTAATGTATGAAGAAAAATGCCTTTTGAGCAAAGCCTGAACGAAAGTGAGCAAAAACATGAACGAAACTCAAGGAATAATTTTAGATATAATGACCGGAATTTCACGTATTAGGATTCATTCATATCTTCGAAGAAGTGTCCTCAAATATACTAATTCATTAATGCAGACGATATTTTAAGTTACGAAATCAGACACAAAAACATAAAACTTTCTCTGAATATACATACAATTTCTTTTTTTTAAAACATATTATGATTTCCGATCCAAAAAACATAAGAGATAGCTGCAATCTCGTAAATATGGTCTCATTAGTTTGGTCAGGAGAGCTGTCGAATACGTTATAAGAGAATTGAGAAAATATCGATAAAAAAATTAGTTTATCCATAGATAATTCAATGCAAATAGCAAATTTTAATAATAATTTATTAAATTTTATTATTATATTTTATTATTATATTTTATTATTTTATTTAACAATAATCTAAAAAATTTTATTTGTAAGTCAATAAATTTTTACATCATATTGTGTAACGTAATCTTATGTGTCAAAATACAAAATTTGAAACTAATCGGTCGTGAAATTTTCACAAATCGAATTTTAAAAAAGACTGGTACTTAAAAATTGCTTTCTCGGGAACTAATTTTAACGATTTTGTGAAAATTCTGTATTTTGTGGTTTTCTTTTGTATTTTTTTAAAAAATTTGAAATTACATTCCTTAAAATTATTTGAAAACTTGTACACCTTTCAGTTTTTTCGACAATTATGAAATAAAATAATAAAAAATATTAATTTATCATTAAAAATTTTTTTGCATACAATTATTTTTGGATAAACGAATTTTATAATTCGCTTATAATTGACTAAAAACGCAAGAAGTATAATTAACATTAAGGGCTCAAGCTTTCGACCGCTCTCTTGATCAAACTATTGGGACCATATTTCCCATAATGAGGCTTGGGAGACATGAATCATACTCCGGCGAAAACAAAGGTATGTTTATTCCAAAAAAAAGTAAATTTTTGTGCCTCATTTCATAACTTGAAATATCTTATATATAACTCATAAAATAAGTTCAAAATGTAAAGAAAACATGGAAAAAATTACAGAACAATGACAAAGGTAGGGGGGAAGAAAAATAATAATAAAAATAATAGGAAACCGGGGAAAAAAATCCGAAAAAAGGAAAAAAAAAAAAATTAAAATTTGGAAAATAAAAGATATAATCTTTTCATCAGCTCACACGATTATATACACAAAAAAGAGTGCTTTCTAATATTGTATCAATATAGCCAAAGCAAAATATATCAATACAATAGTGTGAAAAGCACTAAAAAAAATTTTTGCAAAAAAATTACAACAAATAAAATAGAACACAATAAGTAAAAATATCACGTAAAAACAGAAAATAAAATATAAAGAAAAAAAGAATAAAACATGAAACGAAATCTATAAAACGAGTAGCGAATTCAAATGAACGGGAAATTTTTCTAGAATGATTTAAAATATTTTCGTAACGAAATTTCCAGATTGTAAAATATGAAACCAAAAGAGCTAATTGAGGTAAAAGCGTAAATAGGGGGTTTTGTATTAAAGCGCGTTCTTACTGCAGTACTGAAGTCCGTTTGATTTGTTAGTTACCAAGGAAGGACCCGAAAATGTATGTATGCAAATTAATATTATACTGGATAATTTAAAGAAGTTGACTTTTAATAATTTTAGAAAATTAACATTTATTTAAGAAAATAAATAAAATAGAAAAGAGAAAGAAACATGAATTGCCTGCTTTGCACATAATTTTAGACACGGATTTGCCCGAAATGGATTTGCACATGGTAAAAATTATATAAATTAACAAAGAATTTTTTTTTATTAAATTTATTTACAATAATATACAATTAACTCAATGATTTTATATAGAATTTAATTACTTTAGTTGGGTATCTATTGTTTTTTTTATCAAATTTTGAAAGTGTTTGTCTATTTGTTTTTTGGATAAATAAATATTATAGTAATATTTAGTAATATTTATTTATCCAAAAATCAAATAGACAAACTCATTAATTCACTTTATTTTTTTCAAATTTATTTTTGCTTTAAATATTAATAATTTGAAATGTAAGACAGGTCGCGATTGAATTATTAAAGACATAATTAATAAGTGAAAATGAATACAGTTTCCCCTACTTCTTACTTAATTATCCACCTTTGGTGTACCTCTTCTGTGTTTAAACCAGAAAATAATTGCTGAAAAATAAGAGCAAGTATAGAAAATAATCATAAAATTATTTGAGAAAAAGTAGAGTTGTTTGGTAAAAACTAAAATTTTAACTAACACTTTTAATACGCTTATAGGGTGAAAAACTGTGAAAAATCATTTTGCCGACAAAATAGTTTTGAACCGTCAAATGTACGGAGAAAGTCCGAAAAATAACCGATATTTTTTACAGAATGGATGAAAACAATTAAAATCCATGCATCAATTTGAATTCGTTGCATATTTTTAAACAACTCAAATACTCAATAGTGGGGTCAACTGGAGACTATTAAAAATTTTATTATAAAATCAATTTCAAAAAAATAAAGAAATAAATAAATAAATAAAAAATAAACAATTGGTTTTCTACATGTTGACATTTAGCACTAGTTTCATAATCAGCATAAATGGTTTTGACTAGAAATGAACTCGAACTAGAAATTATGAATAACTATTACGAAGCCACAACACTTTGAACTCGTGAACATACGAGCGCACAACATTTTATCGTTTTTAGACCACTTTTTTCTCTGGCACTACTACGTTAAAATATTTTTAGCTTTGAAATTTATTTATAAAAGGAAATTTATTTAGATTATTAGGTAAATGTAATTTTATTTTTTGAAAAAAAATTTTTTTTTGATAAGTTGGGTGAGATGCTCAAAACTTCATCTACTGTTAAGAATCGGATACTGTAAAGAATTATGTACTTATAAATAACCGAATTCATTGAAACTACAAATAAACTCGATGAGAAAAGAACGTATAACGTGGAAAAAATAGCTTCTCAGTGTTGGCCTCTCTTCTTGACCCCATCAAACCTTTACCATAAACTACATTAATGAAAACAAAACCCTTCATTAGTATTTTTTCTGTAGTTATCAGCAGATGGTCGCACAAATGATAGGTGAGAAAATAGCTTCCCATCGACATTTAAATCTGAATGAATTAGGTGGGAAATATACTTCCAATGACCTTATATGGTTAACACACAACTATAAAGCACTATCTCATTTTGACGAATGAGCCTTCAAAGTAAAATCTGCCTTTTTGCATATTTTGAATAAATATTTTGCAGGTCATAGTTTGTTACTACCAAAATTATTTTTGTATTTTATTTTTATATATTTTTGAATTATTTTTTAACAGAAATGATTGTATGCACGCCATTAGAAGAACACGGCTGTGACAAAAAATTTTTTTCATTAAAAACAGTTGTCTTGAGCAATTAGAAAATATGCACTTTTTTATTTGCAGTTATTTCAATTTATTTTGCTTGTGTAATTTTATTATAGTATTTTTAATCAGAATAATAATTTTTATAGTATAAGCATGAATAATATCTTACAGAAAACAGAAACAATTTATATTTCGAAACTTGCTCTTTTTGCGAATAATTGCTGTATACATTTTTTTGTACTTTTTTTTAATTTTTTCCGCATGTTACTATTTAACACAATGGCATTTCTATGCTGTACAATAACTTTAATAATGTATAGCAAAACTAATAGTTAGCAAGACAAAACAAAACATTTAATTTCTAAATTTAAAATTTTTTTTCTTCGCTCGTTTTTTTGATAGTATAATACACACAAACACACACAAAAAAAAAAAAAAGGAACACCATGAATAACTTTTGTCTAGGGATCGGATCTTAACGTTCTAGGACTCAATCTTAATGATTCTAAGGGGGTATTCTCAAATATGTTAATTAATAAGTGCGGACGATATTTTAAGTTACGAAATCTGACACGAAAACGTACTTATTTTTAATAAATGTACTTTTTTCTGATGAATTCAGATTTCAAGGCCCCAATATATATGGGGTAGTCTCAATCTGGGAAATATGGTCCCCATAGTTTGGTCAGGAGAATGATTCAAATTTGGACCCCTTAATATTAATTTTACTTTTTGGGTATTCTGCCACATCTCGAGAGAGTGAATAGAAAAAATTATATAGTGAATTGAAGTGAATTGAAAAAAATCTTACTCACCACTATAAAATGCGTTAATCTAAAGATAATTCCGTGCAAAAAAATAAATTTTAGTAAATATTTATTTTTTAATATTTTATTTAACAATTGTCGAAAAAATTGGGAATTTTAAGGTATAAAATTTTTTACATCACTTTAAAGTACGGAATTAATTTTACTTGGCAAAATACAAACTTTTTGCGAAGTTGGTTGAATGGTTTATCAGAAATCGAATTTTAAAGAAGCCAAATGTTTAAATTAAAAATAGTAAATTTTGACTAAAAATTACTTTTTGCACGGAATTATCTTTCGATCGCTCTCCTGATCAAACTATGGGGACCATATTTCCCAGATTGTGGCCACTCCCTATATTTTGGGGGTCAGAAATTCGAATGTGTTGAAAAAGAGGTATATTCGTTTTTGTTCGTGTTTGTGTCTGATTTCATAACTTAAAAAATCGTTAACACTAGCTAATTAGCATAGTATTTTCCAGCTAGTTAATTAGCATAGTAAAGGAATAGTATATTCTACTAAAATAATATTTTGAATAGTATATAGCGGAATTAATATTTAGCAGAAAAATAAAAAAAGTTTCAGTTAAAAAACTAGCACTTTTTTACACGCTCATTTCCTTAAAAACTAATATTGAGTGTTAATATTTAACAGAATAATATTTTTAAGCAGAATAACAATTTTGAAGATAAATAGCAATATTTATATTTTGCAAAAAATGTTTCATTTCAAAATTTGCGCTTTTTTTTTAATGTGAGTACTGAGTGCGAACATTTTTAATTTATATTCCCTCTAAAAATTTTATGGGATAATATTTTTGAGCAGAATAATAATTTTAATACGATATATCAGAATTAATATGTAAAAAGAAAAAGAAGTCTCATTAGTACTTTTTGTTATGGTGTGAAATTAATTGACGCAATTATGATTATTACTTTTTGTTTTAAATTTTGAATTGTGGTTAATATTATTGAAAGAAAATTTTGTGAAATTTTCAAATTCATGTAATTTTTATTATCACTTATTTTTAAAAAAACATAAAAACAACTAACCGTAAACACTTTATTTTTAAACAAGATTTTATTTAACAATTAAAAAAAAACTTGTTTATATTAACCTTGACAAAACAAATTTCAAAGCAAAGAAAATTTAACTTTTTAAAACTTCTCATTTCCTCGTTAAACATGTAAAGAAGAATGCGGATATTTAAGTCAGGGGTGGAAAATGAGTTCAAAACTATAGAGTTTTAAACAAATCAAAATGATTTTCACAAAAAAAATTTTTTTGTGACCTAACTAATAAATTGCACAATTATTCAGGTATTTTCCGGAAGTGTAAAATCATCCTCGGGAAAAATTTTTTAAATGAAAATTAAAAGAGATGTGTTTCGTTTTGAAATTTTTCTTAAATTTTAATTTTATTCAAATGATACTTTTTATGTAAATTTTTTTTAGATGTATCAAATACGGTCAAAACTAATCCAGATGAGAGCAAAATCAATTTATAATTAATAATTTCAGAAATATGCAATACTTTACTTTAAACATATTTACTTTTCGATGTATTATTTTACGCTGTGACTACTTACTTTAGTTGAAACGATTAAATTTTATCTCTAATTTTCTTTTCTAAAAAAGTAGATTACTTTTTAATATGTTATATTTAATTTTTAAATTATTATATATTTTTTTAATTTAAGTCAATTTGTTTACAAGATTTAAAACATAAAAATAAATTAATCGATATATTTACTTTTTTGTTTTATTTTTGAATTAAAATGTATGAATTATTTTCATGGATTATTTTCTTTTCTAAAGACGGTGATAACTATTTAATATTTTTATTCAATTTATAAATAATTGGTTTTTAATTTAGATCAATTTTTTTAAATTAAAAAGTTTAAATTTTTAAAAACAAGAAACAAATTTAATTTCTTATTTTTAAATTAAAATACATGGCTTTGAAATTATTATATATTTTTTAATTTAAGTCAATTTGTTTACCAGATTTAAAACATAAAAATAAATTAATCAATATATTTACTTTTCTTTTCTTTTGTTTTTTTGTTTGTTTTTTTTGTTTTTGAATTATAATGTATGAATTATTTTCATGAATCATTTTCTTTTCTAAAGACGGTGATTACTATTTAATATTTTTATTCAATTTATAAATAATTGGTATTTAATTTAAGTTAATTTTTTTAAATTAAAAAGTTTAAATTTTTAAAAACAAGAAACTAATAGATATTTAATTTCTTATTTTTAAATTAAAATACATGGCTTTAAATAATTTAAAATTTGTAGTTTTTGAATGGATATTGAATTTGGATTGTGGTTCAGTTATGTTTTGTCAAGTGAACCGTGGAATCGGGCTTAATTAGCTCATCTAATGGTGCCATCTTTAGTTTGAGATACGAAATACTAGACTTTTTTGTATTTAGCTGCTCTGTGGCGCTGCCATCTATACGTAAATTAGAATTTCGTATTCGAATAGTTCAGACTAGTGTCGGAAGTAGCACACTGCAAGTAGTGAAACTACTGTACTCGCTACTATTTTTCGTAGTTTGTAGTGTAGTATGGTTTTTTAAAAATATTAGTGTAGTGAGCAGTAGTTTGTAGCGTTATTATTAACGTTACTTAGAACTATTAATTACTATTAACGTTAGTTTAGAAAAAAAATACGGTTCTGACGCATTTAATTTTTCGAATTTGGTGGTTACAAGTCTTCACGGGTCTGTCAATAAATGCAATAAAAATGACCCTGGGGCTGCAGCTGAGCTTTAACAAAAATTACATATTTAAAATCATGTATAACTAATATTTAAGCAAGTCATTACGAAAAATAGATAATTAATCACGTCGATCACACTTCCACATGTGAATGCACACTCGTGAAACATTTATGTTATTTCAGAGAAACGGGACGTATTTCTGATGTACTTTTTTTGAGAGAATATAAGAGCATTAAACAATTAAAAAGTTGCAATTACTGTGTTTGATAATTTCGCATTTCTTAAATTAAATATTCTCTGCCGAAAAAGTTTTTGGAAAACCAAAATCTCTCCTGTAAACATGAATACATATTTCTTACTTTTCCTTTATATTTAATGTAAGCCGATTTCTTATTCGAAACTATTTTGAACATCGGTGTAAAATAAGTTCTCCTGCTAAGTTTGTCTCCTCAAAATAGGGAAGTAGTTACTAAATTCCAAAGTAGTTTGTAGACCACTGGTCCAGACTCACCACTTGTGAAGTACACAACACTGGAAGCTCATCGTGTATTGGATGAAATATTGTGATATTACTTCGAAGATTTCAACCACCGTTCAGCCGTATTACAGTTTTTTACTTCATAGAAATTTAAATATAATTTGATTTTTTTTATATTAAAAACCAAACAATTAACATTAAATTGTTTTTTGGTAATTCAGTTACAGAATTGAGGGGTAAAAGTACAGTAAAACCTTTTTTTGTGCCGTAGATAGGGACCGCATAAAAGAAATCGCACAAAAAAAATTCGAAAATTTTATAAATTCTTACATGTAATAAACAAGTTTGTACGATATACTACCTAAAACTTTTTTTATGCGGTTGATAGGGACTGCATAAAAAAAGTCGGACTTAGAAAATACATCAATGATTTATGAAATAGATGAGAGAATGCTTTCAATTGAATGAAATAATTATATTAGACCTAAAGAAATTGTAAACATATTTAATTCTTTATTGTACATATACCTGGAGAAGTTTTCAAATTATACATTAAATGGTGGAATTGTCTGCCTTTTTACTTTCTTTTGGCTATAATTATTCATTTTAAGGGAGTACTCATGTCTAAAAATAAAATAAAAATCATTAAAACTACATATAAATAGAAACAAAAGTAACTAATATATTTATCTTTAATCTCACTATAAAATGAATCCTTAATCACGTGAATCGTGTATAAAACTCTGAATACGAAGCGTATACTGTTCTCGCATCGAGCGACAATATGTACGTAACTGACTCTGCCTTGTCAGGAGATTGTTTAAAATAAATGAACAGAGCATCGCGAAGTCCAGATACATCGTTGTCAAGGAGGCCACGTAATCTGAGTTCGTCCACAACATGTATATGTACATTGATAGGAAACATTAAACTGGTGCTAACGCCGCTAAGATTCATATACCGCATAAAAAAATTGCACAAAAAAAGTCGCACAAAAATAAAATCGCACAAAACCAATCGCACAAAAACAAAATCGCATAAAAAAGGACCGCACAAAAAGAGGTTTTACTGTATTATTTTAGTTTTCAATAAAAGGCTTAAATTAAGCAAATAATTAAAGCAATTAAAGCAATTTTTTAAATGCGAGGAAGAAATAAATAAGTTTCGTTATAATAAGATTAAAATTTTGAGAAACGAAAAAAAAAATACATATTTAAATTAACTACACATTTTTATCTATAGTACATATAAAAATTATTACATATTTTTAAAATTTTGATTTGCTGCCATCTAGTGATGAGAAATCAATCGAGATACATAATTTAGAAATAAAGTTTTTTAAGGTTTTATAAGAATAGTTCATAGAAAATACATTATTACATTAAAATTGCTTGGATATATATGGATATAATATTTAAATAAATATGTTAATGCCCAAACGGCGAACAATTATATTCCATTAAAGATTCCAAAACTATTCATTTTGCATGGCATAGCATAAATTCAGGTACACATTGATAAAAAACATAAACTGGTGCTAACGCCGCTAAGATTCATATACCGCATAAAAAAATCGCACAAAAATAAAATCGCACAAAACCAATGGCACAAAAACAAAATCGCATAAAAAAGGACCGCACAAAAAGAGGTTTTACTGTATATTATTTGCACAATATCTAGTTTCAGAAATCGTATAAAAATAAAAACATCATTAATAGTGCCAAATTTCAATTGCTTCCATGATGGCGTCCACATTTTTTAAAACCTCAAGAGATATTTCTTAGAAAGAAGTTAATGAAAATTCGGAAATATTTTAGTAAAACAATATGCTGCATAAATAAATGTTTATTTAGGCTGCAGAATAAATAATCTTTTATTTTCGATTCCCTAATTTCTCTAACAGTTAATATTATTAATCACTAAGACAAATAATCTTAGAAGTTTCTTACAAAAATGAAGAGTATAAAATAAAAATATGACAGTAAAAAAATAAATAAATAAATAAATGAAATAAAATAAAAAAATAATTGAGGTCTAAACTTCTGTAAATATATTTTTATTATCTTATTTAATAATTCATGTAGAGATTATCTAATTGTTTTTATTTTTTATACGTATATCGGTCCACATGTGAAAGTTGTAGTTACGAATAATATTTTTATAGTTTTTCTCGTACAGTACGAAAAATAAAAAGTTTAAATTTTATGTAATAATCAAACAGAAAAAAAAACTACATAAGAAATATCTTGAAAAAATTTGCGTTATATTTATAAAATATTTTAGATTAGAGGAGTTATAATTTTTCTTTGTTCCTTTGTTCCAACAACTAAGTCTGATTTGTATGTACACAAAGCGTTACTCAATCATATGATGCTGCCCTCTGTTGTAATGAAATAAAACTAAAAATTTTTAAGGATAAATTATTATTTGATGATTTTTTTTCTTTTTGTTTAATAACTATTATGCAAAGGAATTTAAAAAATCCTTTAATGTGATATTTTAAACCAACAAAACAATATGATGTGATTTTTTCAAGCTTATTTTGATCCAACTTATCACTTCAATATCACAATTTTACTTAATTGGCCAATTTTATTTCTTTTCCAGGGAATATTTTCCAGAAATAAATTTTTTTGCATTATTTAAAAGTTTCAAATAGCTAAATAAAGTGTATAGGATAAGAAAAAATTTGTATCTTAGATTTCCTTGTGGTTTTTTTAGGCATAAAAATTAATTTTATCATATCTTTAAATAATAAATGCAGAGTTTAGTTTTGACATTTGGCTTTAAAACCTATTCATTAATGAGTAATTATATTGCAGGAAACAAAAATAGATAACAGAACTATATTCGAAAAATAAATAATAAATAATAATATACAGCAATGAAATTTACAAAAATCTATGATGCAATAATTACTATAGTTTTAAAAAGTTCCATTCTAGTGAGTATTATCTGTCTCGAAAAGAATTTTTTTCCCTCAGCAAGTCAGGCCTTTTTTTAAAAAAACTAAAACTTTACAATGAAGTTGAGGATAATTTTGACAGGAGAGTTAGTGAATAGAATTATCAATTTTTTTTTAAATTCTTAAATTGCATAATCTTACACTTTATAAAAAAAATTTCAGTTTCGAATAACTGAATTGATAAATCCTGATAACACAGTAAAGTTTTATAAAAATCTATCCTACTGTCTCTTAGATAAACCACTAAAGCAATAATAGCTAAAAAAAAAAAAAAAAAAAAAAAAAAAAAAAAAAAAAAGAAGTGATGCACCATTGCTACACATCTGGGCCTTCTTTTACTGCTGGCGCTACCACAATTTTTGCGAACATTTTCCTAATCTTATCATGGCAATTAAAGGCCGCTTCATTTCTTCATTCGATTCATATCTTCAATGAAGAAAATTTTTTGAGCCGCGGTAGCTTAGGGGATCGAATCCCAGACGATACGAATTCCGCATCCGGCTTGCACTGACGTGAGATATCCACAGTGCTGACGTGAAATATCCTCAGTGGTAGACGGATCGTGAAAGGTTCTTGTGGTCTTCCTTTCCATGTAACGCAAATGGGGGTTAGCTCCATCAAAAGGTTCTCCACGAAGGCAAAATTTCTCCCAATACATGATCCCTTGTCTTCTGGATTGGATTCAAAATTACAAAGGCTACGAAGTTGAACAGTAGTAGTCGTAAACTCATAAAATTGGGTCAGCTGTTGAACGACGGTTATAAAATAAAAAGAAGAACATTTACTTTCCATAAATATCGCTAGATGACAGCACAATAACCTGTGCACCATCTATAGCGCAAAAACTATAGTTAATAAGTTCAATAAAGTTTTAAAGTCATTGAAATCAAAGATATCGATTTGCTATACTATAATTTTATTTTTATAAAGTAAGCTTCCTTTTGGTTATGAAAATTATTTTAATGATTCGTGAATAGCATAAAAGGCGAGATTTGTAAAATTTTTTCTTGAAAGGAATAATGAAAAACTTTTATTGCTGTCATTGTCACTAGACAGCAGCACCATTAAAAGGACGGGAGCTCGTTTTAAATTTTATATATACGTTTTTAGAGGTGGAGGGGTGCTTTTTAATTTTTCCTCTTTGATACTCCCAACAAAAAAGTAACATTCAGAGCCTGACAAAGGCAGGGGTATACGGGGCAGTTGCCCCACATCAGAGGGATCCCCAAAATCGAATTGAAAGTTTATTTTAGGTTTCCTTCTTTAACCCCTTAACGCACAGATTTTTTGAAAACACCGGCAAAAAAAAGCAATTTTTTTCTGTAAAAAAATTGATTCCTCTCCTGGTTAAACTTTTCTTTTGGTGGACAATTTTTATATACTGCGCTTTTGTTCCATGGAAAAAGGCTATATTTTATTCTTGAATAAATAAGTGTAATAGCTTACAATCCTATGTAAATGATAAATATCAATAAAACTATTTTTTTTTCTTAGCTTTCACATTTTTATTTTCAATTCTCGATTATATTCGAGTGTGAAAAATTATAGCAGCATAAAATACAACGCCGCTCGAATTATCTCGAGTGTGCACAGTTTAGCCTGCTTAGCACGCTCGAATTAACTCGAGCGCACAAGTGAAGGGATTTATGAACTTTTTTAAACAAAATATCAGTACAGTTTAAAATCCCTCAGATTTATGTTAGTTTCTTCATTAATCTATTGTATGAAGACAAAAATCTATATTTCGTAAATACATGGCTTTCTAGTGTAGAATTCAGCTATATTTTCGCAATTACGATACACAAATTTGGCCAATCAAAAGCCTGTATATTTACATATCGCAACATGCAATATGTTTACAAAAATGCAGGTTTCTGATTGGCGTAATTGAGCCATCGTAATTCTGACAACTTAGCTGGATTCCGCCCTAATGTCAGCGAGGATATGAATTTTTCGCATCTAGGCGGGTGTGAAGTTAATAATCAGAAAACTGCATTCGGCATGATGGACATAGAATTGTCAGAAAATCAATAAAGTGGACAGAACGATATTTCGTCTAACTATTGGAGGGAGGGACTTTATAGTTATTTTAGGTACTAGTCAATTTTCTTGTTATATATGTATAATGAGATGAAAAATTAAAATACCTCCATAAAGTTCGGTTCTTCATTACTGAAGCAGAGGGGGCCCCCCAAAGAAGTTTTTGCCCCGGGCCCCAATTAGGCTAAGTCGGGCCCTGGTAACATTGCCATCGATTATCAAAAATAAAAAATACAAACTGGGTTTTTATGTAGTTCGTTCTTTTCTACGATTAGTAATAAAAACTTTCTAAGTATGGGGAAAACAATTTTTTTATTGTTTTCTAACAGTTTCTTTTATGTCTCACACATCAAGCTAATTTTCCCCCTCAATTAATTTGGAAGCGATAAATAAGTGTTCTAAGAATTGATAAATACTCTAATTTTTATTAATAAATGTTTTTATGATTCAATACATTACTTGCATATTTCATTGCTCTAATGCATTTTAGCAGAAGACAATTTCTTTAGTATTTTATTCCCGACAATATATTTTGTTTAGTATTTTATCTACACACTACACGTCCTATATATCAGGATGCAAAATTTCCACTCGCTAGCTTGCCTTTATAGACCAAATATTTAGGACTGTCTATTAAGTTTAATCGTGTAAAATATTTTCTTTTTAACTGTTTTGTTTTGCACTTTTCCCAGAGTTTGATGCAGACATATATTAAAAATGGAGAGTAAGAGTTTCAGACTTTAAGAAGCTTAATAAAACATGGGCAAACATATGCATACTGAAATCTATGTTATCATATGTGTTTGCATGTTTCTGATATTTTTTGCTCCCTCCATCTTTCAGAGAAAAAAATTTATTAATTTTTGGTTCGAGAATAAAAAGAAATTATAAATGTAATTACACCCAAATCTCTTTAATAAACAAAAAATTGTATTACCAGAAAGGGCAGAATTCAAGTTTAAAGTCGTTTCACTCTTGTGGATTCTCATGCTAGAGAAGTTTAGTTTAACAGAGAGGAGTTCCCAAATTTGCTTCAGGAGCCGTGGTATCTCAGGGACTCCCAATGAGGTGGTTCGGATTCGAATCTTAGCAGTGGCTGGTGGAAACAAATTCCGCACTCGCACCGACCATAGGGCTCCATATCATACCGACCAAAGGATAGTAAAATATCTTCAGTGGTAGACGGATCATGGGTTAAGAGTCCCCTTCCGTCAGACTAACCGTGGAAGGTTTTGGCATTTCTTTTTTTCCCCTTTTTTTTGCCATATGACACAAATGCGGTTTAGTTCCATCAATACGTACTCCACGAAGGCAAATTTCTTCCAATACTTGATAAAAGAGTTCTCTTGTCTTCTGGTTTGAGTTCAAAATTTCAAGGCTACGGAGTTGATCATAAACTGAAAATTGAGTCGGTTGTACAGCGAAAATTATAAAATAAAACCTGCTTCAGTTTATAACATTCTGTGCTGTTTTACAGTTTTCAGTTTCTACATCCTTCTACGGTCTGGGCCACCTAAAATCTATACCTTTAAACTACATCTGTTGAAATTTTAAAATTAAGACACATTTTTTGTGAAAATAGTAGCGAGCAAAAAGTACAGTCCGGCTAGTACCTTTTGTAATGCTTAATATATTTTTTAATAAAAAAATCAGACTTATATTTTAAAAAAAATATCATTATTAAAACCAGAAATTATAAAAAAATAACAAAAAACAAGTTTCAGGCTAAATGCATTAAAAAGAAGCAAAATAAGATAAACTTTGCGCCATTTGTGATTTTAAAGTGCCGCGCGCGCAAAAAAATAAATAAATAGATTAAAAAAATAAAAAATAAATACAGTGCACCTGAATGAAATCAGACCTATGGTACAAAGAGAAATAAAAATTTAAATATCCAATTTTTTAAATAACTTATTTTTTTGGCATACATTTTCTTTGGATAAAGGAGCTTAAATATTGTATGATAAATTTTTGATTAACTTGATTAGTTATAGAAATATACAAAATACGCTAAGAAAAAAATTTACATTAAGAAGGGAAATTTTCTACCGCTATCCTGACTAAATTAGAACCATATTTTAAACACTGTGACTGCCTCATATATTTCGAGAGTCACTTATTTTATTCTGAACTAGTTTTAACAAATAAATAAATAAGTAAATACAAAATAACTATCTGAAATTTTTTTTCAATCATTTTAGCCTTACATACATCCGAACAGCGATTTAACAAATCAATACATTATTTTATCTTTTTTTTTAAATTTTTAATTTATTAATTAATGCTACTACTACTTACTTTTAAACTCTCAAAAACGTTTATATGCTCAATTTTTATTACTATTTTTTGTGGTTTTCATCTCTTAAAAGCCTTCCTGAATACATTATTAGATAAATAAAAACATAAATGTTGGTTATAAAGGGATAAAATTCAGCGAGGAAACTCACACCACCTGTGGCAAAAGGAAGTAGTATGCAAGCAAACCCATCTGCCTAATATAAGAAAGAAGACACTATAAGCCAAAAGTCGAACATTTAACCCACCAGCCACCTGCGACGCCTCTACTGCCTCTGACCGTTCTGTTCAGGTTGGTTGGTCAATTTGGGGCCTTCATCCACATCATCTGGAGTGTCGCAGGGCTGGTGGTGCCAGGTGGCACGTGGCCGGCACGCGCCCACCTGGTAATTACTGCTGATGAAGGATCCACAAATTGCACCCGCCGGTCACGATTCCATGCTCTGTAAACGTCGACGTTTTAGAAAAAGATGATATTCGAATTTGCCTTTGAGGCTCCTGTTAGAAAACACATGCCGCTTTTGTTTCTAAAAATCACAATCAGACTTTGTTGGACATATATATGTTCAAGATGGCATCGGGAGTGCGCATGTTATGGACAGATGGCCTTAAGATTTCGCTGCAAGCAGGTGATGATCTGGAGGATTTTTATTTTAGACGTGAATAAATTGTTAACCGAATGTTGTTTCACATATATGTACAGAGTCTTGTAAGACCCACGGAATTAAAAGTTCATTATTCTTGTTTATACCGGATGTTTTTCAGATTCTTAAAGACAGTTGTCTTGTCTCTTAATATTTACTGGCGACCGAAATCAATCGTCAAAGTGAAGGAAAACTGCCTCCAGTAGTCTTTATGAAGTGGCCTGACACAAAAAAAATTTTGCCTCTTTTTTTTTTTTTTTTTTGTAAATAATATTATCATTTCTCTGAAGGAAGAAAAACTTGTTTCTATGACCATTTGAACGCGATATAACACTTGGTTTTATCATATCATTCATCATCAATATTGAACTTAAAGTGAATTTGCAAGACTTTTTACTTTCCATAACCAATTTTTCAGTTTTTTTCTAACTTAAAAACGATGAATCTGAAATTCTATCGGCAATAACTACATAAAATACACACACGTATTTATATATTTTAATTATTTAGCATTAATTTTTTTTCTTCAGGAAATTCGATTTTTTTTTAATTGTTAATATTTAAAAAAAATAATATTAATTAAATTTAGAAACATGAGATTTTGGATTTAGAATGAAAAAATTTGTCTTATGAAAAAAATCTTTTGAAATTTTTTTAAACAAAAATTATGTTATATTTATAAATAAAACGATGAATCTGAAATTCTATTAACAATAACTATATCAATTTTAGAACATGCTCATATTTATATATTTTAGTTATTTCTCAATTATTATTAATTATCTTCAAGAAATTCGTAAAATTTTTTTTGTTAATATTTAAAAAATAATAATAATAAAATTGAAAAATAATAATAATAAAAGTTTAATTTTAAAAATTTAAAAATAGAGCGATAATTACAGTAGTAAATAAAATTATGAATCTGAAAACCTCTTAATAATAATTACATGAAATTTAGAGCATACCCGTCTTTATATATTTTATTTATTTAGCATTAATAGTTTTCTGGAAATTTGTAAAAAAAAATTATTATTTAAAAATTAATATTGATAAAATTTAGAATTTGTGCAATTTTAAATTAAGAAATTTTAAAATTTATAAATAAAACAATGAATCAGATGAATTTGTAATCCCATTAATAACTACAAGAAATTTAGAACGTACTCTTCTCTATATATTTTAGTTTGATATTAATTGATTTTCGGAAATTATAAAAAATTTTTAGTTGTTAATGTTTAAAAAATAATATTAATAAAATTTAAAAACATGCAATTTAGAATTGAGTACTCTTTTGATTTATGAAATAATTAATCAGAAAAATTATCAAAAAATGATGATTATAAATAAAATTAGAATCTGAAATCCTATTAATCATAACTATATGAATTTCAGAACATATTCATATTGATCTAATTTAGTTACTTGACATTTCTTGCTTTCAAGAAATTCATAAAAAATAGTTGTTAATATTTAAAGAAACATTTAAAAAAATATATAAGCATGTAGTTTAATTTTAGAAATTTTAAAATAAGTAAACTAAACGATGAATCTGAAATTCTAATAATAATAACTACATGAAATTGAGAACATACTTATCTTTATATATTTTTAGCTTAAAATTAACTTTTTTCCTGAAATTCGAGCATTATTTTTATTTATTAACATTTAAAAATAATAATAGTAGCAAAATTTAAAAACATGCAAATATAAATTTAGAAAGTCGTAATTTTTTTAAAATACTTATCACAAAAATACTGAAGACAAATTAAAGTACGAACATTACCAAGGTTAAAAATAATTATGTAAAAATGTCGAAAAAAGAAACAGTTTCGTTTAAAATAGTAACATATGCCAATAAATCAATAAAATTTTATGCCTGTCACGCAAAATATAGCATTATATTGTCATGAAAAAGTAATAAATGTCAAACAACAGAGTTTTAAAAATCTTTTCTTGTCTCTATACGTTTTGTCTATCTATCTATTATCCTTTATGTAAATTATTAATAAGAACACTTTGTTAAATAGTAAATGGCCTTATAAGGGACCACATTTTATATTTGTTATGTTTCGCAGCAAAGGTGCCCACCCCCTTAAGGCTCATGAGAAAATCCCTCCACAAATTTAAAACAATCCCCCTCTCAACAAACAAAAATTCATACAAAATATAACATTTTTATTTAAATACAATTTTTTTCTTTATTCTGAACATAATGCAAATCTCCTAATTTTTTCATTGTTAATAATATTAAGCAAAACACAATTTTCAGAACACAAAAGTAGTAATTATCCAATCAATTAGCAAATTTTATACCAAAATATTGTATTGCACTTTCATAGATTTGGTTTCCCAGATTGATTCCCAATTCGATATTGACAAAATTTTAACCTAATCATTTTGCTCGGTTGCCGCCGTAACTTCATCCACCATTTTGTTTTTTAAATTCCTTTTTTAATTTTTGGTTGCTTAAAAAACATGTTAAATGTTACGTCTGCACATAACGCTTAGCTATAAAAGTATAAATACATACATGCATAATTTATTTACTTCTTAATAATTGTAAAATAGTTAATAAGTTAGATACCATTTCAAATGCAGTTATCGAAAGATGTTGCATAATAAGGTAATATCTTAGGATTACTTTATAATTAAGTAACAACAATTTTAAATTTAACCTTTCTTTTGAAATAATAATTTAAAAAAAATATTAATGGAACGGGAATTAAAAGAATAACACTAAGAAAGACTGTTATATAAATATTGCTGGTAAATACTATTAAATAAGGGATGGAAAAGTATTTTATAGGTAAAAAATACCTGTAAATTTTTTTGCTCTAGTGACAATGAACAAAAAAATATCGTTATCTTCTTTATTAATTAAAGAACCATTGGGGTTTTCTAGCTAATAAAAATGCTTCGACAACAGTAAGGAACTGTTTTAGACTGTTAAAACTATAATAAGGAACTGTTAGAAGGACTGTTTAGACTGTAATAAGGAACTGTTTTTAACTGTCTGTTGTAGTTATGTTTTTGCGTTACGAAACAATTGAAATGTGTGAACAATTCTTTTAACCATATTAACTAGAGTAATGGTGATTTGGAAAAATATGGGATGACTATTTGGAAAAAGTTCCCGTATCTCTTTTCGGTTTTCTACGGAGCCTAATGATGAGTCCTAAGCTGGCAGGATGTTTCCGATTCGGGTCCGACTCATATGAAAATTAGTGTTAGAAAAATTTTGCGTATATGCTCACATAGTAAAATAACTCTATTTTTACGTTATATAGAGAAATAAAACAACAGATATCCAGAAACAATACTTTTAATCACAGTAAATAAATGAAAACGAACAAAATGCAACTCTCAAATTTTATAAACAGCATATGTATCTCTTCTTTGTTTCCTACGGAGTCTATTGATGAGCCCTACGCTCATATGACGTTGCGTCCTCGGATCCGGCTCATATGGAATGAGTTTTTGGAAAAAATCCGTGTATCTGCACACATAGTAAAGCACAATGACAATTGTCAAGAAGCCAAATATACCAAAGAAGATTAAGAGAATAATCCCGATCTGCATCTTCACATTTCAAACATTGATATTTGTATTTAGCTTTAATGGGAGTGATTCTTCGTACTCTGCAAAAGTTGAAGAACGCATTAGTGGAAATTTAGAAGCGCCTTGAACATTAAAATCATTGAAATCAGCTTTTATAGTGTGCTAGGTTGAGTTATAATATTCTTAAAACTTGGACAGTATAGTTGAATTTCTTAAATTTGACAGTGCAATACTATGCTTCAACTGGAACGGAACATATTATTTATCTCGCAATTAGCAATTGCATTATGGTTCAAGACACTGATATTTATGGTTCAACTTTAAATTTATTCTTCTGGGAATATGCTTCAAAATAAAGATTGATATTCAATTTAACTGCCAAGCTACATTGTAAAACATTTCGGATCAAATTAGGGTATTGAGCCAATTCCTCATAAAAGAGGATATCTCAACATGGGTTATCATAATAAAGAAATTTGGATCCCTTGGTAGTCCAAACGTAATGACATCTTTCATAAAACCCTCACTGCGCAGTTTAGTTGCCCGAACGGAGTTACATTTTTCTTATTTTTGTGGGACTACTAAATTGATCCGTGCTGAGACCTTCTCGCTTTTAGGAGGTGTTAAGGAAGCACCAATACATTGAGTTCATTATCTGTAAAATCCATTTTACAGTAAAACCCATATTTACCGCAAAATATTATACCGTAATTTTTGCAGCAATACTTATTTAATTAGTGTGATTCACTGATTTTATGGTAGTTATTGCTGTAAAAAATATTAATGTAAATTTAAATTATTAATGTATTATTACTTTCAAAATTATTTATTTATTACTGTAAATTAATTATTATTGTTAAAACTATTTCTACTTTAAATAGTAATACTGCAATAATTACTGTAAAATATTAATTTATTACAGTAAATTAATTATCACTGTTAAAATTATTACTACTTTAATTATTACTGTTAAAATTGTTACTACTTTAATTATTACTCTTAATATTATTACGACTTTAATTATTACTACAAAAATTAACGTAATATTATTAACTAAATATGGTAAATTAATTATTACTCTAAAAATTACGGTATATCAGATTTTTTTTGTGTAACATGTTCTTGTAAAAATGGGTTTTACGGTGAAAAGTAACTGTAACATGAGTACAGGTACTTTTTACTGTAATTTTATCAGGAATTTTTCACAGTGCGCCCTATTAAAAACAATAAAGCATGTATGTCAAATCATAATATCACGCATATTTGCCTCAACCGGTATCATGTGGAGCCATATTGTTGCATTATAGTTCAACTTGAACCCATGGGAAAGATTTGATTTAATACCTTATTAAGGTTGCTACAAAGTTTTTAAAGGATGATGGATAATTACGGAATATTCTGTGTTTATAATAAATAAAGTAATAAAAAGGTTATAATGTAATGAAATAAACGTACTTATCCATTTCGAAGGATTGTAATAAATGGATTACCACAGAACTTATATCAGGTACCTATTACCACAAAATAAGCATCAGTGGCGTCAATAACAGTGTGATGATTTTTATTTATTTATTTATTTTTTTAATATATTATTTATTTATTTTATAAATTTATTTATTTTATTAATTTATTTTTTATACATTATTTTATTTATTTATTTATGTTTTATATATTACTTAATAATTATTTATTTATTTATTTTTTTCTAAATTTTTTTTTTTTGCGGCCCACCAAAATGCATAAACACTAAAATAAATAAAAAAAATAGTTTTTAAACTACAAATAATCAGAAATTACAATTGTTTTAATAACTGCTTTAAAATAACTCAATTATATTGTTTAAGGAAATTATATTGTTTAAGGAAATAAATAGTTTATATATTTTGAATATGTAATTCAATTATTTTTTAATTTATAATTTTATTGTTTTTTTTTTTATTTTTATTCCAAAGAAAACTTACAAGCCATAATTATAAAAAGCTAAAAAAACTTTTAAAAAGATCTTTTTGAAGCTAATATAGTTTCATGTGCTTGGTAACACTTCGATCTATGCCAAATATTTTTCGTCGCCAATTAAGTAAACGTAATCATCCGAAATAGAGCATCAACTCTTTTTATAGATCATTTTCATGCAACATATCATTAAACGTAACAATAATGAGGCACAATAATTTTGCATTATCATGCAATAAAATGATAAGATTTCTCCAAATTGGTGATATTTCATTTTCACAATACCGTAGAACAACCGGTTATCCTACTAATATTTGAATTGGTACTAAGAAAGCTAGTAAAATACTGAAATACAAAAATACTGAAAAATATTTTTAAGACTTTCATTAGTGTTGTCTCAATTACTAATTAACTTTTCATACTTAAAGTATTAATTATTAATTTAATTAAATATTAAACTTTAATTGAAATAATTTTACATTAGTTGGTTAAGGTGTAGAGCGGGGAGCCCTTTGGTTTGACAACAAATTTCAATTGGGTACTACTCACATCGTTATGTCTAATCACGTGGTTGTACATGGTGTTTTATCATTACAGCTTTAAAGCTTGCATTTATTATCACATTGAATCAATCATCGGGTCAGATTTAATAGGATACCAGTAACCGACGTCACAGTGTGTGTAGAATATGATTTGCTGACCAAGGCACAACTGTTCTTGTATTTAATATTTTTTTCATTTTATTTAATTTTTACGTTTTTAAAAAATAAATGAAGTTAACAAAAAAGTTGGTTGAGGTCCACATTTTTTGGTGACTTTTAATTTGCGCCCGGCTATCCGAAAAGTACCAAAGAATGTCTATAAAAATAAATATGATTTTTTTTAATTGTTCCAAAAAGTCAAGAAAAGTTACAATTACAATTTTGTTGAGTATTTTATATAGAGGTTTTTGTATGTTTGTTAGCAAATTAACATCATTATTAAAACATTTAGTTTAATGATTTAGTTGTTTTAAAAAAATCTGTAATAAAACATAAGAAAAAAAATTACTTTTTGGTTCCGTTCTTGGCGTCAAAAAACTACAAAAAACAAGAGCGGTACTTAATTGTAAACTATTACCCATCAGTTTAAACATAATATTCATAATAATTATGAATATCTTAAAATTATTTTATTATAGAACTTTACGCAATTTATCTACGCATGGTATTTAAATGAGTAAAAATCTAATTTAAATCACAAAATTAGAGAACAAAATTATGATCTTACAGAATCTGCTGTGTGTGTATCAACAAATATTCAAGCTTTTACATTTAAAATTATGAAGATAAACTTTTAACATTTCAAAATATAGCAGGAATAAAATTCATTAGAGGGCGAAAAGAAATTTCTGTTTATTGTTAAATATCAGTTTTGATTATCTTCAAAGTTTTATCGATGCTTGTGCCAGCTTTTTGTTAAGATTTAAAAAAGAATTTTTTTTTTTTAATTTCCTATGAGCTGCACAATCAGTCTTCCCGATGAGCGTTCCTAGTGCGTTCTCCAGAAGTAGTATCCACTCTTTCAGGACCACCACAATGGGTGAGATACCGTTGGCCGTGTTAATTTGGACGTCTAGTTTCTGCCACACTAGATGGCAGCACCGAGACTCTATTTGGATGCTAAAGTGCACTAGGAATTTAATTTTGCCGGAAATGCCAAGAGCCAATAAGGCACTCCAGGGATCTTTTACATGCCGCATAATCATACGACATGGCCCCTGAGGATTTTCTGCATCCTGAAAATCCGGTGTCTGGGCCGGAGATCGAACCCGCAGACTTGGACTCAGAAGGCCGACGACAAACCTACTGCGCCACCCAGCCACAAAAGAGAAATATTAAATCATAAAAAGAAATATTAAATCATAAATTCTTATAGAGATGTTTAAGCTGACGTCATTTCACTTACCTGTCCACTGAAAAATCATCAATGATATATATGTTACTATTAAAAACTAATAGGAATATGTTTTCATTGAAATAGAAATAAGAATCGTCCAATAGGAATACTGAAAACAACTGGTTGCCATACATAACCACAAAATTACGGCAATTGATTGATTTATTCCACTCAAGTGATATGGTTCAGCCTTTTGCTTAAAAATCTCTATTAAGGTGTCCCAACCAGAGGCTAAACTATATTATTTAACATTACTGCTTTATCATTCAATCAATTATCATTATAGTAATGGCTATCTTAATGCCTCCTAGTTATTTACACTAATTTATTTTGAAGTGAAACGTATTTCAATAGATTGCTAATAATATCAAATTGATCATTTACAAATTTGCATTTAGAAATAAAGGGTAAGAGGATTGAGACAACTTGAGAAAAACACCACTGATAACATGGTTGTGTCTAATCACATGGTTGTGCATGGTGTGTTAACGTTACAACTATTAGACTTGATGTATTATCACGTTGAATAAATTTTCGGAACAAATTTAATTGAATACTTGTAAGCGACGTCACGCTTGAATCGTGGCGTAAACGAATGCCACCACACATGAAGTCACTTACAGGTATCCAGTTGAAACACTTAGCAAGAATAAATTAATCCATAGAAAGTATTGAGCTGTGAGCCAACAGATTTTTTTTAATATTATTACTATATTATGTATATAAAATCAAATCAAATATATAATATCAAATGGATCATTTACAAATTTGCATTTAGAAATAAAGGGTAAGAGGATTGAGACAACTTGAGAAAAACACCACTGATAACATGGTTGTGTCTAATCACATGGTTGTGCATGGTGTGTTAACGTTACAACTATTAGACTTGATGTATTATCACGTTGAATCAATTTTCGGAACAAATTTAATTGAATACTTGTAAGCGACGTCACGCTTGAATCGTGGCGTAAACGAATGCCACCACACATGAAGTCACTTACAGGTATCCAGTTGAAACACTTAGCAAGAATAAATTAATCCATAGAAAGTATTGAGCTGTGGGCCAACAGATTTTTTTTGATATTATTACTATATTATGTATATAAAATTTGTAAAAACTGAAAATAGGACAGTGATTTTTATAATTTTCATCTAGGTGGAAAAATGTCACCAAATTAACGGTTTTTAAATAAGTTTAATAACTTTCAAAATATTTAAGTTATTTGTCTGTTCTAAAGCCCAGATAATTCTGTACGGCAAGATTATGTATGTATTTTAAAATCATCGCATTTCTTCAAGTGTAAAGCTTTTAAACTATTTCCAGGGTGACTATTTTTAAACTGTTTTTAAACTATTCCATTTTTTTATTTTCGTGGGTTGACAAAGCTTCAACAAAAAAAAAAAAAAAAAAAAAAAAAAAAAAAAAAAAAAAAAAAAACAGCATTAAAAGTAAATACAAAACTTGGCGGTTATGAGATAAGTTTGGCGAATTATTCAGCCAATCTCTTACCTTTATTTACTAGCTTCATATCACACAAAAACTTAAAATTTTAAAATAAGTTATTTAATGTTGTTTAAAGGTTATATTTAAAATAAATATATTTTTAATAAATTCAGTTTTCAATGTAAATTCTTATATTTGATTCATAGTAAGAATTATACAATTCAAGTAATCTCGAAAAAATATTCGCTTATTTATTAAAAAAAGAAAAAAAAAAAAAGAAAAAAAGAAAAACAGACAAAAAGAAGCATTCCGAAACAAATTTTAACAACTTAAGATCATTTATATACTACATATATAAGTAAATAAATTCAATAAATTATAAATAAATAAGTATTTACCTCACATAAACAAGCTCCACCTCCAGGTTGCCAGTTAAATCTTCTGCAATTTAACACCCATTTCTTCTTTCTTTCGAGATCTAATGAAAATCTAAGCATTAGAAGGCCTTTCTTTGAATTCTTTGCATGATTCACAGCTGCACAATTACCCATATCAATAATTTTAAATATCTAAATGGGCTTCAAACTCTCACGTAAATGCTAACACTACTTAACTAACGAACTTGTTTGCTCCATAATGGCGGACAGTCTTGCTCTCATAATAGAGGAGCCTTAGCGCAACTGAGAACAGCGTGACGTAATTTAGAGGACCTTCCAATTAAAGATGAATATCCTACTGAAATTATCAATCCACGATACCATACAAATATATCCATATAAATAGTAGGGGAATAAGGGTGCATTAAATATTTTTTCAAGCTCTGATTAAGAATCTCAAAGTTATGGATCCCAGCACAAAATTTCATCTGTACACTGAATTGAGCATTAACTTGTAAATTCAGTTTTAAATTATAAACTAGTACACTATGTATTAGAAATTAGTTTCACTATTTAATTCTGAACCGAAAAATATTTTGTTATTTTTTTTAAAACGAACTATAAAAAATAGTTTCTCAAACTAATAAAACAATCATTAATCAAATTACTAAATTTTTTACATATTTTTAGTTTATTTTTGTTTTAAATTTATATACGGAAAAAAACCAAATGGTTTTCATCATAACTCAAAATGAAATGTTATAAAATTATTAATCAACATTTACAAATATCTCAAACTGCTCTCAAGGTCTTAATCACTTTTTTCCTCCTCGAATATTCAACACATGATGCAGTATCATAGACTCGTAACCTTCTGACGGTTAATGTTTGAAAAAAAGTTATTGTTTAAAGTGAGTTAAATGATTTTGATCAAAGCACAATATGGAGTATTATTAAATTATTAATACTCTCGAGTTCTGTATCTTTTTTCCTCTTCGAATATTTCAATACATGATGCAGTTCATGGTTTCGTAATATCAGGAAAGTCATTGCTCGAAAAAATTAATTGATTATAAACAACCATTAAGAAACTATATTAATCAATCTATTAATCAGTCTTAAGTTCTGTATCATGTATTTTTCCACCTTGAATATGTCTGCACCTAATGCAGAAGCGTGGTTTTGTAATATTTTAAAAAGTCATTGCTAGAAAAAAAGTTCTCGGTTAAAAATATAACATTAAAAAAAACACAGAACAATAAAAAGGCTTTAATCAAAGCACAAATGTTAGATTTTACAATATCTACAAATTGAAATACAGCAAAAAACAAAATGGTTTTTATACAAGAATAAAATGATGCGTTATCAAATTACTAAACAACTCTTATACATTTTTCAAAACATTCCAAAATTCTTCAGCATGCCTTTTTTTCGTCTAAAAAATTTCAACACATGATGTAATATAATGGTTCTGTAATTTTCTGGAAGTCATTGTTGGAAAAAGTTTTTTCGACCATTAAAAAGGCAAATCGATGAAGCAAGTCCTAATTATATTTTACATCTTAATTAAATTCAAATAAAGTAAGAAACAAAATAGTTTTGGTCAAAACACATGCTTTTTTTAACAACTCTTAAATGTGTCTCAAACTGGTCTCAAGTTCTTCATTGTGCTCTTTTTTCTCTTCCAATATTTCAACACATGATTCGGTATCAAGCTCTCGTAATTTTCTGGTCCTATCATGTGTATCTCTCGCTTCTTCCTTGAATATCTCCACCAATGATGCAGTACGATGCGTTCGTAATCTTCTGAGTTCATCTCTATTCCTCTTTAGGAAGTGCATGTATTTGAACCATAAGTATATGACGATTGATATCACTATCACACCGAACAGGCCAAGAAATATATAAACTACATAAAGGAGATGCGTGTGTGTGAACATTCTCAAACATCAGATGTTGAAACTGTTTCTCTTTACTCTGAAATAATCAAAATACACTGTGAGATTTCAAGAATATAAACAAAAATATTATAATTATATGATATATCATACACCGTTAGAATTTTCATTCGGAAATCACGGTGGAATAGCAATCTGTCCATCCGATAAACCATCAAGTTTATGGTTGGGAACATTTTTTTATCTTTACGGTTTTGAAACCGTTTACAATTGGTACGGTTAGAAAATCGGGAATACAAAATTATAAGGTTTTGCAACCATTTTCAACCAGAATAATTTCTAAAATGGAACCCAAACAGACATTGGAGTTCTGTGGGTGCTGCACTATTTATGCATGAATGATAGTTTTTTATACTAATAGTTTTGGACATTGGTAACTCGTCATTTATTTTAGAAATGACAGAAATATTGTATTATCAACGCTGAGCTTCGAACCCCTTTTCAGCCGGTCTCAAGATTGACCAATATACCCTGCTGCATGGAATAAAATGTCTTTATTTTGTGGGTCTAGTTGGCACAGATAGAATCATGATTGTAAAACTCTATGGGAAAAGAAAACAATAAATAAACATTTTTTCTCACACTTAACAGTTTGAATAAAATCTTTTTTACCAGTTATTTAATTGTTATGGTTGAATACGGTAAAACAACAATTAAATAAATTGCAATTTAACCTTTTTTATCTTGAAATTTCTAACAGCTTACAATAATTAATAAAATCATAATAGTTTATTCTCCTTTTCAAGTAATCACTAAAATAATTATAGTGGTATGTGAGATTTTCAGCTTCTAAATAAATATAACATCTAAACGTAATATTATCTATAATAATTATAACTGTTTCTTCTACTCCTAAATTATAAAATTTCCCTGCGAGATTTCTAGTTTCAAAATAAAAATCACATATTAATTTAAAATAACATAAAATGCCTACATATAATCGTAACTAATTATATTTGTCCTAAAATAATATCTAAAATAATTATAGTATTATTTGATGTTTTTAGTTTCTAAATAAAAATAATGTACTAACGTAATACAATTTATAATTATTATAACTGTTTCCTTTTACTCTGAAAGAGTCTCTAAAATAATGAAAGTACTCTGTGATATTTTCAGATTCTAAATAATAATAAATTACTCATGTGAAATAACAAATAATAATTACATAAAATCATAACTGTTTCATATTATTTTAAAATAATCTCTAAAATAATTATAGTGCTATGAGAGACTTTCAGCTCCTAAATAAATACAACATATAAATGTAATATTATCTATAATAATTATTTATGTTTCTGCTTACTTTGAAATAATCAAAATTATTTGTGAGATTTTCAGTTTCAAAGAAAAAATGCACATAATATGAAAATCATATAATAATCATGCGAAATATCATATAATAATTACATATTATCTCAGAAATAATCTTTAAAATATTTATTAATTGAGATTTTCAGTTTCTAAATGATGATAACAAACTATCATGAAGGGAAAGAGAATTACATAAAACCATAACTGTTTCTTTCTTTCTCTCTCTCTCTCTTTTTTTTTTTTTGAAACTAAATGAGATCTATGTGAGATTTTCAGCTTTAATTAATATAAATAACATATCAATAAGAAATTATTCATTTAAGAAAGTATTGAAATTAAAAAAAAAGCTTATTTTCACATAAATAAAATAATACATTTTATTTTTAAGTAATTTATAGGTGTGTTTCGAATTCGATTTTATAATTAAGAAAATAGTGAAATACATGAAACTACACACGTTTATGATTAGAGATATAGGATTCATTTGAAAAAATTAGTTATTGTCTGATTCTATACATTTTTATTTATATGATTTTATTAAAAAAAACTTTTAAATTATATTATATTAATCATTCTTCTTATTCTTGGCACTACAATCCAAAGTAGGCCAGAGTAATCGGAGTCTATCATTAATCATTATTTTTTTGCATTAAATAAGCCCAGAACAAAGTTAGAATTCTACTCAATTTTTCGACTTTATGGCTTAAACGAAAGAATTGAGTACTAAGTGCAGGAAAAATATTTTTTCTGCATTTTCAGGAAAAAAAACTTGGCTCATTTAGTTTTAAAAACGTATAGACAAATTAAGCCTGATCTAAAGTTAATTTTGGTTGGGAAGACCAACTTGAGTGAAATTTTTTCTCAACAAATATTTTTCGTCTTCTAACAAGGAAACTTAAGAAAAAAAGCAAGAAATTAATTCATAACACAGGGCTGAAAAAATAGCATTAACCACGTTAACAGTAACAAAATTAAAAATATTATTACATGGAGCACAGTGACGAGGCTACAACGCAGCGTTGCGACGGAATGGCAACAAAGCAATCGAAATTTCGTGACTTACTATAGCTTTTAGCTCAGGTTATGATAATTGAGTTTGCTCGTGATTCATGTTCCAGCGTCGTCAAAAATTATGTCAAACATTTCACCATGGCATTAAAGTTGGTTCCAGCTGTCGATAATTACGAGATTTCTTTTAAAATTGCACGAGAATTCGTACATTGTCATTTGCTTTTGTTTCTGGTAATAATTCATGTTCCATTGTCTTAAATAGTCCCAAATATTGCAACTATCAAAATTGATTCTAGCTGCTGATGGTAACGAGTAGATTTGACGACACTAGAATACATTGTTATTGATCATAGCTTATAACATATTCCAGTGTCATCAAAAACTAAGCCTAACATTGCAATATGGTGTCAAAGTTGATTCCAGTTGCCGATGGTCACAAGTGAAATTTGATGGCACTGGAATGCATACATTGTCATTTGTCTTTTTTCATAAATAATGCTTCAGTATCGCAAAAATTGAGCCAAACATTGCAGCCTGGTATCAGGTTGGACTCCAGCTATCGATGCTAACGAGTAGATTTGACGTCACGAATGTTATTGTTTGCCTTCGTTCATAGTTCCTGTTTCAGAGTCGCTAAAAATTGAGCTAAACATTGCAACATCGTATAAAAGTTAGTTCCAGCTGTCGATAGTAACGACAAGACTTGGTTTAAAATGACACTAGAATGTTATTTGTTTAGTTTGAAGGTAAAGTCATTAAGTAGGAAGAGTATATATTTGCTACCTATGTTAATTATAATGTACACTAAAAAGTAACTGTATAAAACTATTTTTATCATAATAAATCATGAAAATCAAACAAAGGCTACTCATGTTGCTTCTGATGAAAACCGAAAATTAACCCTATAAAGATATTTTTATCGCAAGAAATCGTGAAAATCAAACAAAACGAGAGTCTGGTGAATATTCAGAGTCGTCGAAAATTTAGCCAAATAATGCGACAAGGTATCAGAGTTGATTCCAGCTGTCAATGGTAACGAATAAGACCTACTTTAAAATGCCTCAAGAACATTAACATTGTTATTTGTTTAGTTTACACGTAAGTCATTTAGTAAGAAGAGTTTTTATTGGCTACCTATGTTACTGATGTTTGCATCTGATGTATGCAACAAAAAAATAAGAGTATAAGAATATTTTTATCTTAAGAAATAAAATAAAAAAAATGGCAAATAATGGCAATACGCTGTTATATTCTGTTGCAAGTTAAGAACAAATCACTCTTATGGAGACACCTTATTTCCATCTAAATGCACGCCAAATGGATTCTAAGCTCCTAGCGCTAACGTGTATCGACATCGCCAATACTTGAAACATTATTGCATGTCCTTCTTTTTGCTTGCTTTCTTAAATCGGGTAAAATGAGTAAAATAAAACTTATTGAATAAAAACTATTGTTTTGCAAATAAGAAATAATAAGATTGATATCTAAAAATCGTGACAAATATACTTTTGCATTTGAAAAACAACGTAAGTGTTTCATTTTTGATTCCGAGAAAAGTGGCTAAACAACTATTTTCCATCTATAGCTAATGCTATGAACGCTAAAATAGAATTTCAAAAAACTGATAAAATAAAATTTATTTTTGAAAAAGAATTTTTTTTTTTTTTTTTTTTTTGAAATATGTAGCTTACCATACAAAGATTCTGAGGTACTTACGTATTAACGCAACCGGGCCAAAATTCGCATAAATCGCCAAATTTGGCGACCCTACTTACGGCAACCCTAAGTGATTTATATTATTTTTCTTCTTCTGCTTTAGTTTGTAATGTAAGTCATTTAGCAAAAAGAGTTAGCATTAGTTACCTATGTAACAGATGAAAATGTTTTTGTCTTAAGAAGTCATAAAAATGAAAAAAAAAAAAAAGACGTAGCTCTTAAATGCGATCAACAGCATTTTCACGGCTTCTTTGCAATCTCTGAAAGCTTTTTGTAAACCATTCCATTTTAATGTTTCGTGGTTGTCGTCGAGTTCGCTGAGGTAAAATGCATCTTTTGAAACAATTCGTGTAAACGCATAAGAAATAAATCACAAAGATGGTCAAGACTATTAAAAATACAGCAAAGAAACCTAAAAATATAATTGTCTTTGACTGAAAATAACCCATCTGTAAATTCCAAGTGTTGAAGATGCACAACAATTTCTGATGTTTCTGGCACAACAATCAACAATTTCGCCGTACTCAGTAACAACTATAGGGCTTGAAATGCAATGAAATTCTTTTTTAAAAAATCTCAGAAGAGAATGGATAAAAAAATGTAATAAAATTAAAGTTTATTGAAGAGTTTGAAAGGGAGCCAAACGATCCGAAATTAATTGTTTTCTGACCGTGCTGTATGATATTGATGCTCTTTTTTTACTCTTAGCTTTCAGTTCGCTTTCAGCTCGCATGGAATTGAAGCTTTAAAAAAATGAATGAGATTTTAAAACATTTTAACTAAGCTCGTGCTCTTGCATTTCATATAAAAGAAAAATTAGTATTATTCAATCATCCTGAGCTAGTAGGTGGTATGAGAGCTCAGCAAAAGAGTTCACTTAGTCATAAATTGGAAAAATGAAAGAGCGCGGAATAAGATCTCATTTCATTTAGAGAGGTTTCCAAATTGGCATACCTTTCCGATTATTTCGATCGCTGCGATTAAAACCTCTTTAATTCAATTACATCTTTATTGACTTGTTTCTTTTCATACTTAAAAACTGTTTTTTTTTTTTTTTTTTCCAGATCACAAAATGTTTTTAAAAGAAAAGCATTGCGTTTTAAAAAATGAAATATAAACTAAAAAAGCACGAATATTTTTTTATCAAGGAAAAATAAACGATCTAGTGCTAATTTGGTGATAGATAATATATTTAGTGTCTTTTCTTTTTGTTTTCTCTTATTGATAATAATTTGTATTACTCGATGGCTCCTTACCATCACTTTATAACTACTATCACTCTCGCTACGTTCTTTAATATAATATAGTCGATACAATTTGCGTCTACAATTTGCGTAAAGTTATTAGGCGTAAAACGGTGGCTCAGTCGATTAAGCGTCGCTCACATCACTGGTAAAAAGCTAGGGGTCGTGGGTTCAATCCTGGCAGCCGACAAAACAACCAGCGTGTATACACAGCAAGGTGCACGTTAAGTCTGCCGTGGCTGAAAGTTCTTTCGTTAGTTGTGATGCAGAAATTTGGAGAGAGGTGCTCAAGTACTGTGCATGTCATCTGACCAGGGTCAAAATTGCAAGGCGTTTCTACCACGGCTGTTGAAAGAGATGGGTTTAAGTGCTTGAGCATGGTTGGGGGATGTGATGTGTCTGTAATGTACAAGTTGTTGCGTAATGCCTGCTCTTGATAAATATTTTTAGAATAATGTAAAAAAAAAGCATACTTATTAGAGGGGACACCAAATTAATATTTAAGCTTGTAAGAGGCAAAAAAATTTTAGGAATCTGCCACCTCACTTGAGAGAAGAGCAGGATGTTATTCAGATACAGATTCTAATTAGAAGTTCTGACCGGTGCTCTTTATTTATTGCTTAAACAAGTTACCCCTTTAGTGTTTTTCTTAATTTTTTTTTCATAAGGAATATAATGTTATAAACTATGGGCAGTGATAAAAGAGAATCTCGCATAGTTTCAGATTATATGATGTAAAAACTTCTTAATTCATAACGTTTAATAATTTTTACACTTTTTATACTACTTTATAACTAAACAAAATATATTTTTGGAAATTTGTGAATCACACGAACAAAAAAATTTAGTAAAATTACCATACTTTACAGTAAAGACAATTCAGGTATATATAAAATAAAAAAGAAAAACATAATTTTGATAATAAAAATAAAATATACAATATTTAAATAATTCATTTGGGGATTTTTCCTTTCATATGGCAACAGTTTTTCGTAAATACTGTGTTTAATAATTAAAATTCTTATTACCATGAATTTACTGAAAATAATAAACTGGAAAGCAAATTTAACCAAATAAATGGTTTTTGCGTCATGCTCTAAGGTATTATGATAAAAGTACCAAATTTTAACACCCATTATAAAACTATATTTTATTATTAACTTGACCAAAAATATCAAAGCGCTTCGGTAAAAATTACTGTGCCTTTTGGTTTTCCAATGGGACCAGAAACACGGGAAATTATACCATATTTTTGTAAATTTGGTTAGACTTTTTGTTTTCAGGGTAGCAAATAAGCCAAAAAATGTGCGAAAACTTTCTCAAGAGCACAAAAATGTTTCATCTAAAAAGATGAGTCAGTGCCTGGCTCTGGAATCGGGCTGTAGTTGAGTCCTTCTCATCCCTAACGCACAAATATAAAGTATTCTAGTTACTTGAGTAATTAATTGAGTCACTGTCAAGCTCTAGGAACATCAGTAAGAGTCAGAGCATCATCAGCTTCTCTTAAACAGTGTCTTTTAACATAAGGGTAAAGGCACCAACAACTACAACCTAGAATAACTATAACTGCCACGGGTGTGAAAATGGCTCCAAGAAAATTGATAACTCCTTTAGGGACAGCTATTCCAGAATCTGCCATTCGAAAAACAGTTTTGTCTCTTGCTTTGATCTATTAGTTAAGATCTGTAAAAGATATAAAGTTCAACTTAATAATTTTATTGTAAGCAGATAATTTTAAGTACACTAAAGCAATTGATATGGCTTATGTATAATCTAACTTATATAGGATATTTATAACTAAACTTATATAGGATAATTATAATTTAACTTAGATTACTCAGATGTATAGATTACTCAGAGACATAGATAACTAGATCAAAATGGTGTCAAATCAAATAAAGCGCTACGTGATAGAAGATTTAGCGAGACAAAAATATAGTTACAACACTCGCCAATGAAGTAAAATGGAGAATAAAGACAAAAGTAAAAATAATAAAGCAAGTAAAAGCATAAAAATTAGAAAATATAACGCATAAAAATAGGTAAATGAACGGCACAGAAAGCATTGATGGGAATTTGGATAAATTTATAATCGTTAATTTAAAATCGACTGGATACTGAGAGAAACTCTTATCAGTCTTAAACTTCTTAACAATAGTAGAGGATTGGATTTACGAACATTGTGAATTTTTATATTTCAGAGATAGTATTCGAATATGGAGAACTCTCTATTAGAAAATTTTACGACAAAAAAAGAAAAAAAAATTTGCAGCCTTTTTATTTATCGTCATTTTCCTCCTATTTGGTGTCATTTAGATTAGTAAATTGAGCTTCGACTGAAAATCGGGTATAAGGTACAAATGCCTCTTAGTTGATTAACTTTAATTTTATACCTCCTGTAGAACAGAATTTTTGTAAAACTATGGGCCAGGGCCGTATCGGATCAGGTGGTAGAGCTCTCGCCGCCCACTGAGGTGGCCCAGGTTTGAGCCTCAGGGGTGGCTGGTTGATATGAATTCTGCTTCCAGCTGACACCTATCACAGTGCTAACGTAAAAAGTCATCAGTGGTAGACGGATCATGGGTAAGAGTTCCCTTGTCGTCAGGCTAACCGCAGGAGGTTTCCGTGGTATTCATCGCCATGCAAATGCGAGTTAGTTGCATCAAAAAGTTCTCTACGAAGGCTAGCTTGTGCTAATACTTGAAACTTCCTTTGTTTTATGGGTTGCGTTCAAAATTACAAAGTTGCGGAGTTGAACATTGATAATCGTAAACTCAGAATTGGGTCGGCTTTTCAACGCCGGTTACAAAATAAAATACAAACATAAAGCACAATACACAGAGATATTGTCGAAATGGAAAGCTTAGTGTTTTACATCGAAACAAAAATCTTAAAATCACTTCTCGAACCTAAAAAAATGGCTTATACTGACCTCTGACCATCATAGCTATAGGGTTACATTATTTTAAACGTTTTGAAGTTAAAAATAATTATTAGATGCATATTTTATTCATTATGTTAGACTTCTTTTTTCAGATATATGTGAAAACGATGAACGTTATGCTTTTCTCATCGCATAAACCTGATAATTTTACTTGAATAAAAGTGTTGCAACTGTATATCAGTGATGTAATCTACATTGAACTGCGGAGTTTTTAATCATTTTTTAACCAAATATTGACTAATATAGTTGCATATACAAATATCGACTATTATAGTTGCATGTAAGTGTACGTACAATTATAACAAATACAATTATAACCAAATATAATTGTACGAAAAGTGTTCCTAAAATAAAAGTTTACTATTCACTTTTGTTAAAAACTATAAACATAATAAAATAAGTTCTATGATGAGCAAAGTAAACTACATTTGTTTGGCAAATTCTGTTTAAATGTTTCAAGTAAATCGGATCTAAAAGTTATTTTAAAGTCCGCGAGTAAGAAAAACGCAAATTTGTAAGGAGGGCATTTGAATATAGTGAAGCCTTAGTATTATCAATATTATCTTTATCTCATTTCTATAACATAAAGGAATTGTTTCCTAATGTATGTAACATCGAGTTATATACTAATAACTAAACTGACTGACTAAAATAAAAATAATAAATAAATATACTAACCCCCAAATCAAATAGTTCGAGCATATGCAGACATTTTCACTTTTAGTCAATAAAATATTTCAAATATATACGTACCCTTATATCTACAAAAGTTAAACTAAACTTGAGTAAAGAAGTGAGTGGAATGTCATTTTCGGATCTATAGTTTCTTCATTCAATCATTTAAAGTTGCAGGTTAAAAAATTATGTATTTCAGTTAAACAAAAAATGCATGAAAATTATTTCAATTCAAATGAAGTAATTGGTTATCAATAAAAAATTTTTTTTTCTTAAACATTATTTTGTGCTCGTGATAGCCTTGAGTTAGCAAGGCTATATGAAAATAAAGAAATGATGTATCGCTTATTAATGCGATATTTTCTCGTAATAAAGCAGTATCTTTCCAATAGCTATAGTATATCATGTTTGAAACGAGTGTATTTTTTTTTACTTCTTTGAATCATTTAAAATTTATTGTACAATTATTGCAAGATCCCGAGAACACAATGTCTAAATTGGTTAAACTAATAATTGTTCATCCGGTACAATTCGGTCGATCACGAGGATATAGCGCTCGAATTTATACCTTTTTCAAGAGAGCATTCGACTTTTTTTCTTTTCTTTTTTCTAAATAAGTACAGTTGTTTGATTGTTTTTTTTTATATCTTTTATTATTTTTTAATATAATGTTTAAATAAAACTTGTTGAATGATAGTTTTTAGTCTCTATTTCTGTTGGAGTGCTTTCCTATTTTTTTGTTCCATTATGGCTCTATCTCACGAGAGAAAATAAGAGCAACCGTAAGTGGAACCTCCACTCTATCCGCAACTCTATAGGCAATTTCTCCAAAAATTTCTCGAAAATCCTCGTGTGATATAGAAATCACGGTTGCCCGAAACATCATCAGCAACCGTTCAGGCATTTTTAAGAGCAACTCACACTTGAACCAATCAGATCTTTTGCTTTTTATGACGTTTCAATTTTATGTGATGACGTATACAAATGTAAATAAAAATGGCGGGGACGTTGATGAAGAGGATGATCGGATAAAATTTTTTATAGATGAAACGGAACAGTTTTTTAGTTTAATAATAATATTTCCCTTTTATTTAAAGCATTGAAAATACTTTCACACGATGACATGACCATCTTAATGTAGTTGATGTACTACCATAACAGGAACCTGCACATCATTTTAGTAGCGGTGAGTTCAGTAAACTATTTTCTAGATATATTTTCGTTTAGAATATTTATTTATTTTAAACTAATAAAATTAAAACTCATTATAATTTGTTTCTATCAAAGTTTTAATTACTTTAGTTGGAAATCATTTCTATTGTTATATATGTAAAGTGTAATCATACGAAAAGCTTTACTTTGAAATATTCGCCAAGCAACTTGCCAAACTTTGTTGCATTATTATAACATGAAATATAATAATGATTGTATTTCTTTATTTTTAAATTTTAATCTTTATTTCTGTTGATTGTAATAGCATGTGTCCAATTATTTGAAAACAAATCTATTTTTATTATTATTATTATTTGTGAAATAATTATTTTTTTCTTCCCTAAGAATTCTTTTAATTTTTGGAAAGCTTATTCTAAAAGAAGTTCGAAAACATGTGTAGCAAATATTTATCTTATCTCTCACAAAGTTACCCCATTTTTCGTCAATTATTGAAAAGTATTAAAAAAAGGTAGTAATACTAGTAGTAAAAAAGTAGTAGTAATAAAAGGTATAATATAAAAACTAATTTTTAAAAATACAAATTCCCAATCCCCTTATCTGTTTCAACATTCATACCCTCTTTTTTTGGTGCATGATGATTTGCATAATATTTTGTTTATTATTAATCAAAGTTAACTATTGATACTTTACTTTTCTACAATGGTAGTAAATATGTAAGTATACCATACTAAATTTTCAATATACTTACATTTGTAATAGTCTTCGTTTATAAATACAATTTATTTTTCTTAAAACAAATTTCAATCCAAACATAGGAACTACAAAACCAAATATACCTGTCATCTTTTATTAGTGTATAGAATAATCTTAGAACTATAATCAAAACATCTGTTAAACTTAAAATAAGTTTAAAAGGGATACCTAAGCCTAAGGACTTAAATGATTTCAAATTAATTTATTTAATCTCCCTTATTCCAATAATGTATTGGTAAAATTTTATCATGATAGTGATTTCTTTCTTTTATTTCAGATATTTTGTATAATCCTGTAAGGTTCGTCTGGTGAAGAAGGAAAGAGATGTAATATTGTTTTTATGAATGGAATTAAAAAATAAGAAATGCAAATGAATATTGTTCTAAATGTTGCACTTGTTATTAAATGTTTTAATTTTCAAATTGGTTCTTGTATTATTTAAAATGCAAAACGGTCACGTAAAAGGCTATAACAAAATAATAGGGCGAATAAAAAGTATGCTCTAAATAAAATATTGTTTCTTTCTTAGTTGGTAATAAATTTGAATTAATATACTGTATATTACAGTAAATTTGTCCTAAAATAAATCCTGTAATTTTTAATTAAATTATCTTATACCAATAATGAATGTTTAAAATTTTACAATAATAAATTGTAAGTATAACATTGAAAATCCTCTTACATTTAAAAAAAAAATTTACAAAGAAATTGGAAGAAATAATTTTCATAAAAGTGATATTCCTGATATGCAATGTGTAGATGAATAAAAGTGACGATTCCTTAATGCAACATAAATGAATTTGATGACAATAAAATTCTTAGACATTGTATTATAGACAAGTTTGACATTATTTAGTATGTATTTTTTAGACTAAATTTAAGAAAAAAAAGAATTGATTTGATGGATCTAATAGTTTTGATGTTATAAATATTTTATGAGTAAAAGGTAAGTCAAAAATTATATATTTCATACATTAAACCCTCATTTCTTCTAAAGAATTATTTCAAAGGACTATTTTTTCAAATTAAGCGTAAAAAATTAAATTTGAAGAAATACCTTACTTGTTTAGATAGCAATGCCAGTTGCTTAAAGTGGCATAAGTCATAAAATTTTACTTTCTACACATGAAACTTTTATAAATTTTCGAATTGTTAAACTATTAAATGATACAGCTTGGTTTTATTCCCATTCGATTTAGCGTTTACATAGATAATGATACCGCACTTGCCTAGTTGGCAATGCGAGATAGTAAATATCTATAAATAAACTAAACTTTTTTACATAAAACATAAGTAACTTCTATAACATTAGTGACTCGATTCAACGTAAAAAAAAATCGTACAAATTCTAGATAGTATTTAACGTATGATTTCAACGATTGTGTATTAAATTTTGTGGATCAAATTCAATTTTTTACATGTTAAAATTAATTTTCTGTTTCCTTAGAAAAAAACGAACGTTAAATGAATCTGGCAAACGATCTTTCAGTACGTAAAGAATTAGTTTCTGTATTCTTTAAATTTTTTTTTTTTTAATAAACAATATAAAACTGCGAGGCTTCAAGATATTAAAAAAATTTAACCATAGCGCCTAAATAAAACTAAATAATAATATAAGGTCACTAAACTATAGTAGCTTACCTCAGGAAACTACGAAGCTTTAAGATATTTAAAAAAAGCCGTCGTATAAAAAAAACTTGGTCTAAAATAAATTAGGTTTCGATTATTTTGTTGGAACATCCAATCAAAATATATCTCTTATCTAAAAATATAACGATTTTGTTTCGTTTTTTTTTCTTCTTGTTCGAATATAAATATTTTTGATGTAAGTAAATAACTGTCAATTTTAAATTCTCTCATTCTTAAAATGCAAAACAATAATCAAATCCAATTACTGCTATATCTTATACGATTTTCAATAGTCTAGTCGAATTATCTGATATTTTTTGTTTAAAGAAAGAATCTTTCAACTAAAAGTTTTAGAGCCATTTACAAAATTATCTTGAAGTAAAAAAAACATAACAAAAATGTAATAAGGGTAAAGGTGCTCATCACATGTGTATTTTTTTTATGCAAATAAACTATTTTTATTGGGAAAAGACGATCAGAAAGCACCATACCTCATTAAAATTAATTTTTCTTATTATTTGGAATATTCGTATATATTCATTTATTTCCCTGTGACCTTCTTTCGTAACAGATGGCGTGTTATTCTGAAATAAGGTTTTATTTTAAGATTTTCTTTTTATTTTAATGATTTATTCGTAATAAACATTTTCTGAAATTGATTTGAAACTTTAAAAGCTTTTATTTTTTAATATCAGAATAATTCAAAATGTAGAGAAAGCATGGAAAAAGATACAGAGTAATGAAAAGAGAAGAAGAAATTTTTTTAAATAAAATAACATAATTTAAATTTTTTTTTATAAAAATCAAGGGAAAAAGAAAAATAAATAAAATAAAATAATTTATAATATCTTCATCAGATCACACGATTATATCCGCAAGGAGGAGTGCTTTCTAATATTGTATCAATATAGCCAAAGCAAAATATTTGAATACAATAGTTTGACGAGCACTCAAAAAACTAAGTTATTTTATATTTGTGTTAATTTTTTTGCGTTTATTATTGTTGTATTTTGTAGTTTCATAATAGTTCCGTAATAATATAATTGTTGTGTCTATTTATTTTATTTTAATAATTTTCTTCTTCTCTTTTTATTCTTCTGTAATTTTTTCCATGTTTTCTCTACATTTTGAATTATTCCGATATTAAATAATAAAAGCTTTTAATTATAATTGCTTAATAATTGCAGCTTATGCGCAGTAAATAAAACTTATTAATTATATATATATAATTAATAAGTTTTATTTACTGCGCATAAGCTGCAATTATATTTTGTTATAGCTGCTTTGTTCATTTATTTAATTTTTCCATGTGCAAATCCATCTCGGGCAAATCCGTGGCTAAAATTATTTACTAAAAAATTTCTTTAATAATTTATACAATTTTTCCATGGGCAAATCCATCTCGGGCAAATCCGTGGCTAAAATTATTTATTAAAAAATTTCTTTATTAATTTATACAACTTTTTCATGTGCAAATCCATTTCGGGCAAATCCGTGGCTAAAGTTACTTACTAAAAATTTTTCTTTGTTAATTTATGTAATTTTTTCATGCGCGAATTCATTTCGGGCAAATCAGTGGCGAAAATTATTTACTAATAAAATTCCTTGTTAATTTATATAATTTTTCCATGTGCAAATCCGTTTCGGGCAAATCCGTGACTGAAATTATGTGCAAAACAGGCAATTCAAGCTTCTTTCCCTTTTGCATTTTATATTTTTTTCTTAAATAAATATTTATTTTCTAAAATTATTTATAATAAACTTCTTTAAATTATCCAGTATAATAGTACCTTACGCACATCCATTTTCGGGCCCATCCTTGGTAACTAACAAATCAAACGCACTTCAGTAATGCAGCAAGAACGCACTTTAAAATAAAACTCCTCTAGTTACGCAATCTCAATTTGCGATTTTGTTTTCCCATTTTGCAATCTGGCAATCTTGTTACGAAAATATTTTAAATCATTCTTGAAAAATTTCCCGTTCATGTAAGTTCATTTGATTTCGCTACTCGCTTTATAGATTATGTTTTATGTTCTATTCTGTTTTTTCTTTATATTTTACTTTCTGTTTTTACGTGTTATTTTTACTTATTGTCTTCTATTTTATTTGTTGTAATTTTTGTAAACATTTTTTGAGTGCTCCTCACACTTTTGTATTGATATATTTTGTTTTGGCCATATTAATACAATATTAGAAAGCACTCTTTTTTGCAGATATAATCGTGTGGGCTGATGAAAAGATTATATCTTTTTTTTTTCCCTCCGCATTTTTTAAAAGAATTCTATCCTTTTTTCTTTTTTTTTTTTTTTTAACCCTTCCAGTTTTTTTATTTTTTTATTATTTATTTATTTTTTTTAATAATTTTCCTTTTTCCCCTTTTTTCATTTGTCTGTAATTTTCCTTTGTTTTATATTCTTTTTGAACTACAACAATGAAAATAAGATTCTACAGCATTATCTGTAGTCATATCAAATTATTCTATAACAATAAAATAATGTTCTACAGAATTATTTACAGTCATATTAAATTATTCTACCACAATAAAATAATATTTTAGAGCAATCTACAGTCTTTTTAAAGTATTTCACAACAATAAAAATAAAGTCTTTGAGCCTTATCAACAGTCATATTAAATTATTCCACAGTAATAAAATAATATTCTACAGCTTTATATACAATCATTTCAAACTATTTTTCAACAATAAAGTAATATTCTGCAGAATTATCTACAGTCATATCAAATTATTCTACAACAAAAAAATTATTCAATTGTTATAACGCATTATCCTATAGCAATAAATCGCATTTAGAGCAAAATGTTAAAAAATTTTACAGAAAATATGAACAGAGGAAAAAAGCTTTAAAAACTTACAACCACTGAAAACAATGATTTGTTTATAACTTAACTTAAATAAAACAATGGCAATTATTTTTAACGTCAAATCTGAGTGAATTTTAAAGCTTTCACCTTTGTTTAATCCTATTATTAGTTTAATTATATAAGATAAGTTGAAGGATCCTATGCAAAAATAGCCTATAATTTCAGTTCGTTTTAATGAACAGCTTTTTTTTTAAACTGTAGAAAAATACTTCATTGTTAAATTACTGGGTATGCTTAGTTACCTAAAGGATAAAGTAATGCACGAATACACACTCTGATGTTTTAATATGTCACCAAATATCGCATCTCAATTCTAAGCACGATAACACCTAGTTATAGAATATATTCATTCGCACAACAAAAAGTGCGTTCGTAAATCAGTTAGTTCCTTTGAAATTCATCTGTAAAAAAATATGCATATTTAATGAATCCGTTGTTCTATCTTTGTTATCTAACATAATAGAACCATAAGTGCGGGATAGTCACGATTGAATCTTTAATTGGAATTAATTCCGTTTTATTATTTTCTGACCTTACAACTTGATATTCCGTTTAGCCTCAGTCAAATGGTAATAAAACCTACGCCTCTTTTTGTATCATACCGTTTTAGAATCTTTTTGACCATCTATAAAGTCAGTCACACTAAACATAAGGCGGAAGAACTGGTTAAACTAAGTTAAAATGGCGTCTTGATGTGAACAATAAAAACGTAAGTTTGCAATCGAAATGGTTCTTTTAGATAAAAGTTTATCTATTTTCATGTATATAGAGCAGTTGATAAAAATCGTCTTTCTTTAGAAATGCAAACCGTCACAAAAGAGTGAACAATAAAACGATAAATTTTATATAATTTATTTTAGACGATAGTATTATAATGTAAATTTATGCAAATGCCGTTATGTCAGAAAATAAATACTTCGACTTTGTTTCTTAAACGAACGTTTAAAATGATATATTTCATGGCAAAATGGTCGCGAAGCCTTTTTAGGTTTAAGTTGCTTCCATTTCATTTAAAATACTTAAAAACTCTCAAGTTTTCTATAAAAGAAATAAATTAGAATTGATTCACAAATATTTCTAATTTACAGTAAAGAATATCCAACTAACGAAGTATTTCAATGCATCTCATTTTGTTCAATAGCGAAAACTTGAAAGAAATAATAACACAAATAAATAGAACTGCGCCATTTTGGATTTGTTCGTTACGTATAGTTTTCTCGAAAATTGTGTTCTTTACTATAAAAATTATTTTTGATACTTTAAAAAAATAACAAAACATTTTTCAATTAAAAAAAGAACATTATTTTGAAGTGTTTAAAAATATGTTTTAAAAAAATCTGTCTGTTTATTCAAATATATAGCATAAAAATTTTCTTGAAATCAATGTGGAGTATTTTTTTGTATACTGCAGGGATATTATTATTGTACGAATATTTTTTAAATACTTGTTTTATTAACCCTGAAAATATTTTTAACAACTGGTAGAAAAAATTGCTTAGTAGAAATGTTTATTTTAATGTACAGTTTATTTTTGAAATTATAAAAATGTCTTTTTTGTTAAACCATATTTTTTTAACAGTTAAGAAAACGTTAAAATTCTCAACTTGACTAAATATTTTTTAAAGCTGGTGCGTTTGAAGATCTGTTCAAATGTTTTTAAGTTAAGAATGCCTTAAAAAGAGTCAAAATATACCAATTTTAAATTTATAACATTTGAAAAAGTATCTAAAAATCGTGAAATTATTCATTCTTGCAAAGTACAAATTCTAAATTATTTTTATTTATTTTGTAATTTTTAGTTTAGTTTCAGAAATGACTAAAACACTGAGAAAAGTATGGTCAAAACCACAAAAATATGAGAAAATTTACTGTGTTTCTGACTCTATGGGAACACGAAAAATGATTTGATAATGATTTTGGTAAAATTAATATGTTTCCAATATGTGATAAAATTTGGTAGATTGGGTAAAATATAGTTTTCTAGTTTGAAACCTTAGGACATAGCATAAAAACCATCTATTCAATTAAATAAATTTACTTTTCATTTTTTTTATTTATTTTTTTTTTATTTTTGTTGTTGTTGCTAAATTTGAGTACATAACTGAAATTTTGAATATCAGAATTACCGGTAAACCTTTACCATATGAACGGAAAAATTACCAAATGAAATCTTTAAATACCATATATTTTGGATTTATTAATCACAACTATGGGTCTTTTTTTTAAACAGAAATGTCTGTAATTTTAACAAAACTTTTTCCTCCGTTTTAGTACCAAAATCCAATTTTTGTTTCTTTCTCTCAAAAATTATATTCTTTGCCCGCTAAAGAAGCAAAGTGGAAAGACAAATAGAGATACAAAGCACAATAACTTTCACAATGAAAAACGACCTTACGACAAACAAAGCACTTTAATGAAAATTGTTACTATCTCGCAGAAGAAAAACAGGAAACGAAAAACACTCACGTAGTCCTAAAGATGTTTTTAAAAGTGAACAGATGTCAAGAGAAAAATGCACCACTTTATAGATATTACCTACTTTTCTACTCAGCTGCCCGCACTATATTCTAGCTTAAAACAATGGTGATTTCCTTAATCATCAATGCAGCTGTTTACCTAAACGAGTTTTGTGAATGAATGCAGATTTAACTATCTAAATATTCCAATTCGTAATTGAATTTAAATATTTCAGAAAAAGAAGGGAGTAGATAGTGAAATTTAGTGGGATAGATAGTTAATTAGAGCCATGCGCGAGCATGTTAGTCAACAGCAGAGTTTCTTAAACTGTGAGTCGTGACCCCGATTGGGGTCACTGTCTCTACAGCAAGAGTCACTAAAAATTAAATTTTGATATTTCTTCAATTTATTATAAAAATTTCAAAATTATCAATATTTAACACAAAGTATCTGAAAATAGATTTTTTTTTTTTAAATATTTGTTATTTTTATTAAATTTTTTTTATACTATTATAAATGAATAGAATATTTTAAAGTTTCCAAGTCTGCAAATGGAATTTCCGGATACAAAAATGGATCAAGGCCTAATACACTTTATCAACAAGCAATTAGAGTTTTCGGAAATTTAGGATTCATTTTTAAAATTTATCTTGTAAAATTTAAATGTTTTATTTTTTGAAAAATCCAGTTAATTAAAGTCCATTAGTTGGAAACTTTGAAAGTCATAATTTTTCATTTGCTTTAATATCTGAAGATTTTCAAACAAATTTTGTTTAGGACTTGAAACAAATAGTAATTGATTAAGCGTGCGAGTTAAGAAATTTCTTTTTTTTAAGATTCGTTTTTTTTTTTTTTTTTTTTTTTTTTAAATCTGAAATGGAAGAAAAAAGTTTCAGATGCTGAGGCAATTTTTTTTAAGAACCTGAATTGGGAAATAATCATCAAATGCTCTAATTTGCAAATCTGCCGTCCTGGAGGACTTCTCTACTGAACTCATACGATATTCAACTGTATTTCGGAATAAATATTTATTTTAAGGAAGTTTAGTCCATTTTAGTTATTTAAGTTACTTGATGACAGTTAGTTCATTTAGTTATTTATTGAGAATTGTTCCTGTTTAAATAATGGAGGAAAATTCATTGCGTTTTGGGAATATTTTGGCCGAAGTAGAAATGATTTTTGGTACATTGCGCTTCTTACAGCATGGGGATTTATTCCAGATAATCGAACAAAATTATTTCAAGAAAAGAATTTTTGCTTTATATTTTAGATTTATTATTAGATACATTATGGAACTTAAGATATCAAAATCATTAAATATAAAGATATTCCCGTAAAGGAATGTAGTGATGCATTTTTTTAACATGAAGATTTTCGAAAAATAATTTCACGATTGGACCGAGGGGTTACTTCCCCCTGTCCTACGCCAAGAATTCATATTTTAAAGTAATTGAATTGTTCCCAACGGATAGTTGGGAGCATGGAAAGAGATCCTTAGTTGGCAATTTATCGAAAAATGAAATAGCCAAAAACTCCGCGTAATTAACATTAAATTTGAAATAATTTCGTTATATCATTGAAATAATTTGGCTTACATTGATTGTTAAGAAGAGAATAAAATATACATTTGACTTTTATAAAATTTAATAAAAAAAATTAAATAATTAGCGTAATTTAATTAAAATTAGATTAAGAAAAATTAAAAAAATAAAATTTACGAAATTTTAAAAGCTAGGAAATGTGTATTCCTGGCATTAAATGGGGTGAAAATGCATGAATGATCAAAATGTTAAAGTGGGCTTGTTGAACAAAACTTTTGCGAGCTCAAAATCATGTACACTACACTTCATGGTTTGATACGCAAATATAACGCAAACGAAATGATAGGTCACAATATGATATGCAGACAAAAATAAAACACGCTCTAAATTTCCTTATTGCATTTTTAAATTATTGTCTTTATTGCATTTTTAAATACTAATTTTACTGTTTTGTAGTGCGGAGAAAAGCGGGAAATAAAAAAAAAGCGTTGTGGGGAAAAACACTATAAACACTGTATACGTGTGCATTATCTTTTATCATTTGCTCCTTAAGAAAGCTGTAATTGATTCACAGAATAATTTCATTTCCTTTCTCATTGATAAATAACGTGAGAATATAATCCAGTTTTTGTTTCTGTAGACATCCTCCTCAGCCATTTTGTTGTGGTTTAGGTATCTTATTTTTTAATGACCTTGACCATTAAGAAATAATAAAACAAAAATGAACACACTGAAGTCTTCTTTGAAATAGAAATGAAACTCAGAAACGGATGATTTTTTCTTCTTTTTCATATTAGAACAGCTGAAGAATATTTATAAGAAAACGACTGCTGTTCGAAAAACTAAAGAAATTTTGAAGTAAAACATTTAACTACGTTTGTGTAATTTTATAAGGTGTAAATTATATTTTATAAATGTGAAAGTTGCTATTGTAAAAATATTAACAAACCAATTTTCAGAGACATTTTTATAATTCTTTTTTTTCGCATGACAAACATTCGTATTAGCAACATTATTTTGAAAATAACACAATGATCGACAGATACTAACAAGTGTGCTACGCAAAGTGTCACAACGAATTTAAGTTTTTAGGTTACATAAAAATCAATTTTATCGATTATTATTAAGTCATAAATTATTAAAAATTACGATTTTCCCTTTAAATATGTCACCAAGTTCTCTTCATTTCACAAACAAAGATCATAATGACTGCATAAAGCTGCTTTAATTTAAGACTTTTTTTAATCGGAAACTCAAAATATGTGTTTTAAAACGCTAGTAATAAAAAGATAAATTTTATTAAAAATCGAACAAAATTTCTATTTTTTGAACATTATAGCTTTCAAAGCTGCTTCATAACTCTGCATTTTACAAAGATTACTTTAAGATAATAATTCATTCATTTTAATATTAGACTAAAAAAATTAAGATAAAATCATGGTAGGAAGTACACTTGCACTTTCGGTGCATCATCCATAAAATCAATTTTAAAGTCAAATATATGTTTACCATAAAATATTAAACCGTAATTTCTACAGTAATATTTATTTAATTACAGTAAATTATTATTCTAAGAATTACGGTTCATCAGATTTTTTATTCCTTAACATATTCCGGTAAATTAATTTTTTTTTTACAAAAAAAGTACCGGCACCCTGAGTGCCGGCATTTTTTTATTGAAATTTGAAACGGAATTTTTTGCTCACTCTAAATTTCTCAAAAAAAATGGTTAAATAACTATTTATTTAATCGTTATTTTACCATATTCAACCAAAAGAGTCGAATAATCATAAATAAAATAGTAATCAAACTGTTAAAAATGAGAAAAACACTGCTTTCACCTAATGCGGTTAAACAACCAGAATTTTATCTCACCAACTAGGACCACTTAATAAAGCCACTTAGTTCAATTCAACAGGGTACTTGTCAACGCCGAGCTGGCTAATCTGTCAATCTCATGACCGGCGGAACTGGGGTTCGAGTCCCAGTATTGATAACACAATATTTCCTCCATTCCCTACAACACACGAAGAATTTATAGCGTCCAGCCATGGCCAACTAGAAGGGACATGGTCAACTACCCCCTTCTAGTTGGCCATGGTCCAGCAATCTCCAATGCCCATTACTTTACGAAAAGCCGAGCTCCTATGCTTAGTTAAATTTTTCTTTTACGTTTTTGAAAAATGCTAGTTGTAAATGGTTAAAAAACAGTGTAGTTTAGTATTCATGGTTTTATAACCATACTATTTGTAAATGGTTGCAAAACCATAAAGGTATAAAATGTTCTTTACTGTAAACTTTACGGTTAATCGGATGGACAGACAGCTGCCAGTTATTTTACCATAATTTTAGAATGAAATTTCTAGCAGTACAGTGTAAAAATTGTTTGAAATTTATTAAATGATTTAAATGATTCTTTCTGCTGTGTTTGTTCTCCTGTATTTGGCAAAATTTTTATTATTTTTTAAAATTTATTTCTTCCAAATTTTTAGTAAATGGAAATAATTTTAAAATAATTAGTTCCAAAATTTTGGAAATAAAGATTCAAATTTAAGAAAACAATTTTGTCCTTGCAACTATAAAGCGAAATATATAAAAAAAAATATTTATACCGATGGTTTTCAAACAAACAAAAAAACTAAATGTTCATAAAAATTCAACTTGATTTACAAGTGACACTTCAGATACCTTATTTGAATGTATACACATGAATTCTAAGATAATTTTTATTAACTTTTAATTTTTTATATTTTATAACATTTAAACTTATATCCACTCTTTTAAAACTTAAGAATATATGTCAAGAAATTAAATCATCCTTTAACAATTACTTTTTGAATTTATAACTTTCAACAACACTTTTTCTTACATTTTCTAACATATATGTTTAGAAATTTATAAAGAATCAAGTCATATAAACCTACTCAAAAGAAGGGTAGGATTTATATTTAAATTAGAAAAGAATGTAGCACAATTCAACATATTTTTTGTCGCATGATATTTTTTTAACGGATCTCGTATATTTTTACATTGCTGATTTCAAATCTGTAACCAGTCTCCTTTTCCCAATTTTTTTTAAATGACATTCTTGCACTTTTTTTTTGTCGAAATGCACAAAACCGAAAGCTTTACTTACAAAATGTTGCATAAATGTTACGGCAAGCTTACAGGGAAGTTAAGGCACATCATTATTATTAAAATTGCATAGAAACCCATGCCCAGAAATGTAATTTGAATTGCGCTTCTGAAGATATCTTAGTGAAACGCCTCTAGCCATGTGCAACGACTTCCAGGCATGGGTTCTTATGCAATTTTAATCCTGATAATGAGCCCTAACTAAGAAGTTTGTTCCAACATTTACGCAATTTCTTGTTATATATAGCGTTTCTAACTTGTGCATTTCGACAAAAAAAAATTAAAAATGTTGTCTTTTTGCAAAAATAAAAAGTCTGCAGGTTTAGGAGCAAAACTAATTTCAGATTTGAAATCGCCACACCCCATTAGGCAAGATCAAGTATTTGTATAAATGCAACAAAAAATTTGTACCCCAGTGATATCAAAATCTGACGATTTCTTATTAAGGTCAATTAGGGTAGATGTAGAAAATTTGTTTACTTATTGTATTAAATTAAAAAGCATTTGCTTTTTTGTTAAGAATAACCTTTCATAAATAAATTAATATTTTATTATTTTAATACTGTCTTGGTTGATCTCGATACTGGTTGAGTTTGATGACGTCTTTGTTTATTTTTTATAACTCAATTATTAGTTTACGAACAGAAACCTGTATTCAAAGAAAAATCGGTTTATTAATAAACCATAACACTAGTACCTTAAACCATAATACTTTACTTTAAATCATAAATGATACCTTAAAAAGGCGTAAAAATTAAACCATGTTTTCGCTGAAGTACATAGAACCATCTATGGAACCATGTTTCCAAGTTCCAAGTATTATGAAATATGATATGTACTAAGTTCCTTAGTATTATGAAATCAAGTTCAAGTACAATAATACTGTTCAATTCGAACAATATTATGGTTCAACTCGTTCTAATGCATCTAACGGAGTAATGTATTCGTTTTTATGGCTTCATTAATAAGGATTTAAAAACATGCAATATAGCCGTTGTTTAAATAACATTATCCTGTTTAAAAATATGATTAAAGTATTCGATTCCCAGAGTTTTGAGGCCAAATTGTAAAATCTTAAATAATTCTTTTAAAATAAAAAATATATATAAATCGTTTTTTATCGTCGGCAAAAATAAAAAATTTTGGTTCGTATTGTCTAACGCATCACGATAACGAATGACGAACAGATAGAAAATAACAGATGGCAAGGCCTTAATAGATATGGTTTCGAGCTCTATTGTTAACGCGGTTGCAAATAATCGACAATAATACAAAGATTCCTAAGTGTTAATTCCCGTGACGTGATCTGTCGGGCGTTCCTAAACTTGTTCTAATTGCAACGTTACATAAGTACCTTCTGGCCATTAGTCTTCGTTTTCACTAAATATTGAAAAAGGCCCATATGGTAAATAGACTCAATGATTCCATTTCTAACGAGATGTGGATTAAATTTTCACATCTGAAATGATCGCCAAAATGGCAGCCAAGCCTTTAATTCCCACGGTACTATTTGATATAAAAGTTCAAACCTTTTGACTTAAATGCATATTTGAGGAAGTGAAGCTATGTTAAAAAATTACTATAATATTTGTTTGTTATATTAATGTATTTTTTATTCAAATAAATGTAGCTAGATAGATGATTAGTATCTTCGTGGTCACACAATTATGTGCATGATAGAATTGGACTGAATATAGAGTTTTAACAGCATAAAACCTATTTCACGAGATATACGGTATCAGGATACAATCGAAAATTCGGGGCAAAATTGAAAGAATAATATATATTTTTAAAAAAAGGAAAATATTTATATAAATCAATTATAGAGGGAAAAAAACATAAAAATAAGGAAAAATCACTGGAGTACTTTGTGGTCGTTTGACCCCAGTTTACGTATGGAATTCCTAAAAAAGGATGCGTATTCTAGGAATAATATGTATAGTTGTCCTATACATATAAAGTATTTTTATGCATATTATTACTTATATTACAAATATATAATACTTTAAATTACAATAAATACGTAATATTAGTAATATTTATTAATGACAAATTAGTTAAAATGTCAATTTTAATTATTGTGAAAAAATAAATTGGTTTATTCGCATTTTTAAGAAAAGTTCACTGCTTTTTTAAATCAAACGTCTAAAGTTTTTTTTTTAATAGAAAAAAAGATTCTCAACCAAATTCATTAAAGAAAGTAAAATTATAAACTGTTTTTAGGAATTTTACCCTTTTTGCATTTGCTCTAATGATCTTATTTTTTCCTCTATTTCATATTATAAATTATTTCCGTGCGAAATTTTAACAAAAATTTCAAACATTCTGGTTACTTTTATTGCTATTAAGCTAAACTTTTGCCTTTATATTTAGAGTAATAAAAACACAAAATGTTCACAATTACTATATCAAACTCCCAAATATATTTTTAAACTATAAAGAGAATATATTAGAATTTCTTTATGTTTTTGGCAAAGACACAATTGTAAAAAATAAAAGCTGAGTTTTAAAGTTTTCATTTAAAAAATCTAAATAAAATTTTCAATTCGAAATTTTTTATTTCTTAAATTTTAAGGAAAATATGCTTTTATTTAAAATTTAATGTTTAGGATCATAATAATTTGAATTATTTTATGTTAATATTCTTTAATTTAATGTAATTTAATGTCATTTTTAACGTCAATTTGTATGCTTTTTTTTTAAACTATTTTCGTACTTAGAAAAAATTCTATTTAAATATCTGTACAGTTTCTAAAATAAAATAAAAAATTGAAAACTATATAAAATTGGAATTTAGATAAAATAAATCTTTTTTTAAAAAAAATAACAAAAAGACCGTGACTTGCAGTTTTCTTTTTTTTATTTTTATTATTATTATTATTATTTCTTATTTCTTGAAGAAAAGCTGTAGTATACCGATGTAGCATATTGAAGCGGATTTTAATCAGTTCACTGATTCAGAATAAAATAGTGCTTTAATATTTATGATTTTGAAAAAAATTTCTTACTTTTCATATTCTCTTTTTTTAAATTTTTTTCATTATATAATTTTTTATTTGTGAATAAGAAGGTGTAAAAGTTTTATAAAAGTAAAAGAAATTATACTCTTTATTGCAAAATCAGTTAGTTACAATATTTCAAATTTCATGATTTAATCTTTTTTATAATCAAGAAATTAAAAAAATTTTTAAAAATTCATACTTTTCAGAACAATTTATTAATTTTTTAACTTAAGACTAAACATTTATGAAAAGTCTTTTGCAAAATTTTAATCACATTTATTTTAGAACGAAATTAAAAAATTATGCCAATTTCATATGGATTTGTAACATTATAGGTTTTCGTTCTGAAAATTATAATATTCTAAATTTTTTGAATAAATAGCTGATTTATCGCCAAATATGATAGTTAGAATGAAACTAAACGCAAAAAATCAGTCACGCGACGAAAAAATGGTTGGTTGAACAATTTCTTTTCAAAAAACGTCAAATTTTTTTATTTCAAGGTTAATGCTTGTGGCACTTTCTATTGTGCTATTGTAACTATATTTTCCAAGCTTTTAAGCTCAGTGAAAAGACTCTTTTTCTATTTTCCATAGGGTGTAATCGCCGGGGGTGACGAAAAAGTATTGTTATTTTCTCAACTTATTATTTATTCAAGCGTCAATCTTCCCTTTTTTTTATTTAGGGTAAACTAGTGAGTTCATGTTTAAAAAAGAAGTGTGAAAAAAATTCTTTTAGCTTAACTAAAGATAATAAAATATTTTCTCTATGAAAATCAAATAATAATATGCTTGATAGTAAGTTAATAATTTTAATAGTAAGTTTAATAATAAGTAAAAAAAATAATTGTTTTTTTTTTTTTAAATAATTTTTTGCAGTTTTAACTAGATTTAAAGTTTTTGATTTCCAATAACCATTTATATTTCTTTTAAAATCTGCTTCAACTGATATAACTACAGTCGGACTTCTGTTTAATGAAATTGTTCGTTAAAAAGTTCGTTTTATGGAAAATTCTTTAAATAGAAAATCACCTTTTGAAAAACTTAAGCAACACGAAACAGGTTTCAAATTCATAAACATTAGACATAATTAAAATAGCAATTGATGCACCTTTATCTTGTAAGCTAGTATCTACTATTTATTTTATAAGTCTTAGCCATAAAAGAAATCTACATGTAAAGCAAAACTACAGCAAAGCATTTTCCAGTGTTACACTATCATGCTACATACATTTTCAACTAAAAGTAGCTAAATTTATTTACTAAATTATAGCTGCATTAATTATAAAAGTAAGTTTAAACAAGCTTTCATACCACATGCGTTCTTAAGTTGAATTGCCACTGATAAAATCTGTTAATTTTGTCTGAGTTATTCGTTTGAATTGCAACCAAATAGGAAAAGGGATTTTATTGCTTTCTCAAAAATTTGAAAGTCAATTTAATGTCATTTCTCACATAAAATGCGTAAATAAGTTTGAAATGTTCTGAAATATTTTTGAGAAATAGGGAAAGTGGATCTCAAAAAAAAGTTCGTTAAATAGAAAATTCACTTCGCCACTTGGAAGTTATTTTACGAAGAAATTTCTAAAATGTTCTTGGCTCCATGAAAAAAATCGTAAAATGGAGAAATTCGCAAAATGGAAGTTCGTTAAATAGAAATCCGACTGTACTTTAACCTTTATCATAAAATAACTATTCTGCATATTTTTTTTTTTTTTTTTTAAGTAATGGAAGAATATTAGATAGGTATTTTCTGGGCATAGTACAAACTGTGCAATCATTGTTTAAAAAGTTATCTGAAAATTAATTAGCCAAGATTATTAACTAGACTAACATACATTTTTTTCCCCTTCTGTCTATCTAGCGTTATTGAACTAACGCTTCTGAGCTAATTTTAACATTGTGATTCGAGCTCAGAAAGTTAGTTTTCGGAATCTTTATTTTTTTTGGGGGGGGGGGGGGCTAACAAAAGCAATTTATCAATGAACCAGTCAATAATTTCTTTTAAAGTAATAATCATTAAAAACATTTCTTGATAGAAGCTAAAATTAGAAAAAACAATTATAAATCGCTTGCATCCTTCTCTTCTTGCTGTTACACTAGGAATTTAGCTGAAAGTCCTGTCATTGGTTGTGGTGCATAAGTTTTGGGAGAGCGGTACCAGTCCAGGCGCAGCACCTGCAAGAAAATTTAAGTTGCAGGACATCTTTGAATTTTCACTGTTTCTATTCTAGAATAATAGGATATAACAAGTTTGTAACTGCCACACTCCTTGATCTAATTTTTATTTCTATTTCAGAATATATTTAGATCTTAGAAGAATGGGAGAAATTGTTTTATATATATATATATATATATATATATATATATATATATATATATATATATATATATATATATATATATATATATATATATATATATATATATATATATATATATATATATATATATTGGATAGTTCTTATTCCAAGCAGCAACCAGAAAAATTATTTACGTTTCAATTTCGCAGCCATTCTTCAAAAACAATTACTTTTTAAACTAAATATAAATCATTAAAATGTAATTTATCGTTTGATTGACAATTGTTTGTTTAGCAAACGATAGTTGTTATTAGCGATACAAGTTGATATGTAAAATAGAAACTACTTTTTAGCCATTTGTATTTTTCGTATTTTGGTAATTCGCGATCGCAACACTCGAGTACGCCATCTAGCGGGAGACTGTAAATATCGGGCATTAGTTCCCACATAACCATTGGCAATGACGGACGCCATTTTCTTAGCAGCAAATAGGAAGCAAAAATTCCCTAAGGAAAAGGTAGAACTTCTTGAAAAAACTAACCAGAATATGCCAAACATTGAAGCTGAACACACCAAGCATTTGAAGAACAATTTCTCAATAATTTTTACCTTTCTATTACCAACAACATAACTTCCAATTTCATGATAACTTGCTGTTACATTACAGATGTGTGAATTACGGTAAAATAATTTTTTCTGTCTTCAATTCATTACAAATTAAAAGGAAGTCAACATTGCTTTCGTCATTCCAATGAATTGAGTGAATTCAGAACTGTAGTAGTTATAGAATATTCTTCTTCTTTATAGAATAGTATATATTTCTGTATCTATATAATTCGGAAAACAACAATCAAGAATCATCCGAACTACTAGAAATAGTTCCATTTGTGCTGATTATTAATAATTTTTTTATCGTTTTCTTTGGTAAGTATTTTTTAGTTTTGAAAGAATAATTTCAACTAGAATTCAGCTATTCTGTTTTCAAGCTACATATTCAAATTCATATCGAGATCTTACAATTATAAAATTTTGATGTGTGGTATGTTATCTAAAAGTAATGAAGGGATAATCTATGCATATATTATTTGAAAATAAAATTTTCAAACGAAGACCATTTCATTTGGAATTCTGCGGATTTATAAAACAGGTGAGTGTTATGATTTTTATAATAAAAAATTTGCTTGTAAATATTTTTTTTTTCTTATTTGATGATAGTTCTCTACAGAATGGTTTTTTTACGTCTGATTAAGAACTATAAAAATAAAAAAAAGAAACATGAAAGTTTTTATTTCAATATAAAGAATTTTTAAAATCGTTTTTTATCCTAAGAATTCTTTATTTTACGTTTTTTAGTTTATAAGATTTTGATAAAAATTGTTGTCAAAATACTTTTTTTGAAAAATTAAATGCTATAGCATTATGTGTTTATGTATACTTCTTGTATATTCTAATGTTTGAAGTAATATGATTCAGAAAAGTATGGAAGAAAAATTCGGTACTTACGTATTAACCACAGCTACAGATTTGGCAGATCTTTAAGTGCCGCCAATCTACACTTAAAATTTTTGGAAAAAATCTTCAAATGAAACACTTTGTTTAAAATCAAAGTAGTCAATCGGATTTCGGTGTCAAATGGGCCGATATAGAGTTTAGCATAGATTCAAAACAAACTTTTCTCTCACCTGATTCTATAGCCATTATGAAATCTAATAAATAAGATTCAAAATGAAATAACATTTCCAAAACGGACGTTTACTAAGATAAAGTTTCATGTTATGGACATTGGTACATTTTCGTTATATTTCACTCTATAAAATATTTCGCTCCTAAAATAAAATTGCATCTTGTTTTGTTTTTGGCAAGTCCCAAAGACGCATTTTCGTAACACTAAAAAATGGCGACAAAAAAAGAATGGTTCTTTTTTGTTTTTTTTTTGTTTCGTAAGCATTCTTTATTTTACGTTAAAATTTAAATGGGCCTTTCATGTTATACCATTAAATTTAGTAAAACTATTTCTCAGGCATTAGGTTTGAACTCTTATAAGAATATACCTATTTTTTTTCTCTTTATTTACAAATATTTTTCCGATGTGTTCTGGATGTTCCTTCTCTAAAAAAAAAGAGATACCATTTTGTTTTCGTTTGCATAAGAAAGAAAACAAACATTTTTCTTTTTTAAATTTAATCAGCCACAATAAAGATGGAACGTTAGAATGCTACATGCTACATTAAAGACGTCTCCAGTGTTACTGAATGACTGTTCATAGGGAAATCGCAGGGATTCGGCACATACAACAACGCCCCCTATAGTTCGTTACGATCGCGAATTCTTTTTAGCTTTTTTTTTTACGATAAGAATGATAATTTCTTTAATTTCTTTCTCCTAATTTTCTCATATTGTATTTCTTCCATAAAAATGGTTCAAACATTTTGGTTGCAATAGGAAGGTAAGAATGCATTCTCATTAATCTCTAGTCATTACTCTCTTCACTAAAGATGGTGGTTTCATTTATCGTTCCTTTTTTTAATGAAATATCATGGCATTTGCGATTCAAAAACGTAAATAGCGTTTAAGAAAAGTCTTAAAACAAAACTTTTGTATAAATCTCGATACTAGTAAAAGACTTACACAAAAGCGGAATGTATAAATTTTAAGTTTAGAAAAAAATGCTTGTTTATAAAGATTTATCAAAAATTTCGATTTTTTTTTTCTTTTAATTTTAAAGATAAAATTTGAAATACTTTCAATTTCTTACTGCATATCGCTTAAAAAATCTTTTCTTATGAATTTAGAAATCTTAATTTAAAATAAAAATCTATTTCTTTTTTAAAAAATAAGAATTAAAAAGTTTTTACAAATGACTTTGAACTCCAACATTGTACATTATCCTCGAAAACATTTTAATTAAATGATGTATTAATATATTGTTTTTTATGTAAGTTACATAGCATGTCAATCATTATTTTTATCCTGTGTGCACAGTATATTTACCATATTCTTGCTTATTCTGTGTAAAAATTATATTCAAAATAATTACTTTTTATCATAATTTAACTACTCTGTATAGTTTATATGACATTTAGATTAATTTTCCTTATTCTGCATATATTATTTAGCATTTAAATAACTCTCTTCCATTGAACTAAAGTTTTTCAAAAATTTAGAAATGACTATGAAATTTTCCTATTTCTTCACTTGTTTATTTATAATAAATAAATTTTTCGGAAAGAACTAAAAATTTCTTTGAGCATTTGATCTAAATAATTAAATCCTTATAATATACTAAAAGTAAGAGATACAAAATATCAAACCTTACAGCGTTTTCAAAATCCATCGACATTTATTATGAAAATTTGTCTTGGTGATCAATTTCGACGTTTTACTAAAAAGTTTTTAGATTTTTGGCTTTGCTTAAAGGCAACAATGTACAATACACAAAATAAAAAACAGAACAACCTGAATAACTTTTGATCTAATGGTTGGATTTTCATGTACTTGATCTCAATATTCATGGTTTGAAGGCCTCAAATATACTACTTAAATTAAGCGGATGATGTTTTAAGTAAAAAACTTCCAGCGCAAAAACTTACTTTCCCAGAATATTATTTGTACAGAATTGTTGAATAGTTATCGAGAAATTAAATTTTAAATATGCCGTCTTTTTTGAAATTGTATAGCTCAGAAACTGTATTTCGTTCAAATTTTATATTTTGTCTACAAAATTGCTCACTTTAAAAATTATGTAAAAATTTGTTTGCCTTACGATAAAATTTTTTTTCAAATATTAAATACTAAAATTAAAAAAAAAATGAAAAATTATTTTTAAAAATTATATTAAATAAAAATTAAAAATTATTTTTTCCTTCGAAAAAATTTTCCGATTTGCTTGAAAGGTTTTGAGTAATGTCAAAATACGCAATAGGTGAAATTAACCTTAAAAAGTCCAAACTTTTGACTGTTCTCTTATCTAAACTATTGGGACCATATTTTGTAGATTGCGGCTACCTCCCATTTATTGGAATTTAAAAATCTGAATCCGTTTAGAAAAAGATAGGTTTCTAGATAGTAAGCTTTGTGTCTGATTTCGTAATTTTAAATATCATCTGCCACATAATAATTAATATATTTGGGGTAAGACCCTCAAACCTTTAAAATTGAGTGTAAGTACGTTAAAATCTAGTCTTTAGATCAAAAGTTGTTCAGGATTTTCACTTTTTATTTTTGTTTTGAATAGTGCAAGGCATAATTGGTATTAAATTTTCGAGAAAAATAAAAGTATGGCAAGTTCCGTAGCTCTATACAAATTTATTTCAACTTTACAATCAAATTTAATACCGATAATTATAAACAATGCAAGGGGCCTAATAGGGCATTCCATGCAGACGGAACAGGTGATTTGACAAAATTATGAACCCAAGAAGACATGACAGTTTTATTAAGTCTTGAAAGAAAGCTCAACTGCGTTTGGATGCATAGAAATGGCAGGTGATGTTTCATGCCATTCTTCCTTTCGCTCATCTCGGCAATTCTTCTCTCTCTCCACATGTCCTTAGAAACCTACAGCTGCTTAAATTAACCAGATTTCAGAACTGCCGATATTTTATTAGACTCATACACAAGTTTACAAGTTATAAAAAGAAATTTACTAATGAAATAGTTGCAAGTTTCAATCCCGGAAATAGCGTAAAGAAATTTGATAAACACACGATTGCTGTTGTCCATCAGTTGTCAAAACAGTTTTTCGATGTCAATGTATTTGATGGTTGGAACGGATTGTTCTAAAGACTTATAAGATCGCTATTATTTTACACGCAGGTGTTATAAAAAAAAGTATTTAATTCGCTCAGTTCAAATAATTGACTGTAGAAGTTACTTTTCATTTTTTTTAAAAAATTTCCTTTGATGTATGTTAGAAAAATGTGTTTCCGAAGAAGTGGAGATGCTTATCTGATTGTGGATTTCTAAAATGTAATTATTTCGTTTTTCTGAGTCCTGTTAAAAAAAATAATGATGAAATAATAATAAAAAAAACGAGTTATTTTTGAGGGGACAGATCAGTTCAAAGTAAACAAACTCACTTTTTTGAGATTTTTCCTTAAGAGACTAAACAAACAATGCCATTTATAAACAACAATGCCATGTTTCTAGTCGTCTGAGTTGACTGACACAAGCTAAATTATTATTTATTAGCTATTATTATATTTTCATAATATTATTATAATATTATATTATTATAATATTATATTATTATAATACTATATTATTATAATATTATATTATTATAATACCTATTATAATATTATATTATCTAAACTAGGTTGTTAACGTTGATGAAGTTGATTACTTCAGTCAAGGTATTTTACTTTATATCCGTCGTTGAACAGCCGACCCAAGTTTTTGGGTTTACGACTACTTATGTTCAACTCCGTAGCCTTGTAATTTTGAAACCAATCCAAAGGACAAGGGAACTCCTGGCTCAAGTTTTGGGGAGAAATTTTGACTTCGTGAAAAAATTTTTGATGAAACTAACCTGAATTTGCGCTACGTGGTGTGGAAACCACGAAAACCTTCCTCGATTAGCCTGACGGAAAAACGACTTTAGCCCGTTATCTGTCAATCACCGAGAATATTTTACGTGAGTACAGTGATCGGTGCGTGCCGAGTGCGGAATTCGTTTCGACCTGGCACAAAACCGTTCGATTCGTATCAGCTGGGATTCGAAACCGGTGCATCTCATTGGAAGGCGAACGCTCTATTCCCTAAGCCACTACGGCTCTTAGTCAAGCGATTAGAACATATTTTAAACGTAAAAGGATAAATGTTGTGCTAAAAACTATAAAATAAATCACGTCATAAATTAATAAAAGCACTAGAAGCTCACTTTTAAAATTATGCCCATACAAATGTTTCGCTGATATTATCAAGCATCATCATCAAAGCTATAAAATTAGATAGAAAGGCGTAGCATTTTGGAAAAGAACTTACCAAAATAAATAAAGAAAAGAAATTGGAAAAAAATAGGAATCAATTACATGTTTTAAAAAAAATTGAAAGTTTAATAAGTCTATTTTCCAAAATCTCTTAATAATCCGAGGAGTTAATTATCATAAAAACCAGGTCTGTCCCATTTTAAAGAAAATAATGTATTATTTTCAGTTTTTTTGTCATCATTTTTATTAAAGTATCAATAAATTTTTAAAAAAATTTTCCCATTTTGAAAATATTCATGATGCAAATATTAATTATGTCTGACATTTTTGTGCCGAAAAAATATTATGTTAGTCACTAAGATAGTTCTTGGAAAATCACTTATTAATAACAGTTTAAAAAATTACATCTTTTTGTTTCAGTTCATTTTTCATAGTCATTTCAGCATAAACACTCTGAAAAATGAAACCAAATTATTTCTTTATATATATATATATATATATATATATATATATTTCAAATTTTGCGTGTAAATAATCATAAATTTTAATTAATAACTATTAATTTTTGAAGATTTGAAGTAAAAACAACCTTAATTTATATCCCATATTTTAAACATACTAGTCCAAACCTTAAACCAACATTTAACGAAATCGTAACTGAAAGTGAGGAGAAGGAATGTAAACATAAAAACTGAAAGTTAAAAGGGGGAATGTCAACATAAAAGCTGAAAGGGTAAAGAGCATTCAAATTTTGCAATAGTTCCAAAAATAAAGTTGTTTTCCCACCAGTATCTCAGTACGCTGCGTGAGCAAATATTCACCATCTGTCAGTTGATCCGTAGGACATCACGTGACGTCCACTTTCTCAGCTAGCCCCTATAGGGCGAGGCGCTCTGACTTATTTTTCAAGATAATTGCCCTCAGGCTCTGAGCCTCGATATGACAGGTGGTCAGGCAAGACACATATCACCTGCGAATTTCTGTGCGTCTGCTTATCTTTCTTCTTAATTTTTTATTTTTTTTATTAGCTTTTTCCATTGTTTGTGATTTCACATTATTAACAACAAATAATGATTTAATGTTGAAATTTTAGAAGCATTAGTCATTAAGTCATTTAAATCAGAATCAACTTTAATACATAATATATTGCTTTGATTTAGTGAAAGCACCAATAAGAATAAAAATGAAACTTTTCTTGTTAAAAGATAAGTGTTTTAAACCAGCTAATCTTGTTTAATGCTGATGGAGTTAAGAAAACTAGCACTGTGAGAACGATGTGCACACAAAATTTCATTGTATACTATTTTGTAAAATATTAATTATTAAATATAGTATCAAGAAACACATAACGTTAGAAAAACTTGCAATAAATAAAATTCCCTTCATCAATGAATAACTGGTTATTATTTAAAGCATAATAAATCTAACATAATAAATTTAAAAACTTTTTAAATTATAAATTTTCAACCTTTTAACAACCTTTTGTATCTATTTTCTTCCTTTTTCATTTGATACCATAGTGCAGTAAAAATATCCCAAAACTATTGAAAACCAGGATACCTCCTCCAAAACAAAAGCCCTTTAATAAAACAAAACAAAAACAATAAAATAATAAAACATTTAAACAAAAGCCTTTTTTAGTGAGCCTTTTGCTTAGTGTACCCTTTACTTAATGAGTAGTGAAACTGCCTCACGCATAGGGTTTTGAAGGAAAAGATGTTAAATAAAGGAATCAATATTACGGACAAATGAATTATTGTATCTGAGGTATTTTTTACACTAAATCGAGTGACATTAACTAGGAGACAATAGGACAAATACTTGCAGAAGTTTTATTAATTTCCTGCAAAAAAAATCTATATATATATAATATAATGGTGTACTTAATTACGCATTTTATATGACTATCTAAACAAGTGAAGCATTGCTTTCTGTGCATTTTTTATGTTAAATTGAATAAGATCAAGTACGATACGAATAGAGTTTAAGAGACGAATAGCTCAAACGTTGCAAAGGTCTTTATGTGTAATAAGTGCTTTTTTTGACGCTGATACATCAAAGCTATTTAACCTAGTGAGGTATCGACTGCACCAGTGTTTCCCAAAGTGTGGTATGCGTACCCCCAGGGGTACGGGAACAGTTTAGCGGGGGTACGCGTTCATATGCGAAATATCTTGCAACAAACGAAAATTTAAACAATTTTATTTAAAAACAAAGCTAGCCATTAAAATTTACGATTACGTATTTTTCTATTGGCTATTTTTTGCTGAGTTTACAGTTATTAATTAGTGGTGTCAACAGCCAGTTGTGATTTTTAATTTTTGTGCAATTTTTTATAGCAAAGGTTTGTAATAAATTCTACATATTTTGATTGTTTTTATAAAATATAATTTTTATCCCTATAACTGTTATCACAGCAGAAACAATATAATCCTTCTCACTGATGCGAATAAACTTATTAATAAAACTTTATACCAAAAAAGAAAAAATAAACATATTTATAAAAAAATTAATTCATTTTTTTATTGGTGGTACACAGCATTTCGAAAAATTTAGAAAGGGTACACAAAAGCCATAAGTTTGGGAAACACTGGACTACACCATTATAAATTTATGGTGATATTCACCGTTATTGAATTCCCATAATATAAGTACGGTCTCTAAAAAAAATCCAATTACTTTCAACTGAAACTAGTCAGTCTGAAATAAATAAGGCTTATAACTGAATATCTTCATAATTTAAATAAACGCTTTAAAAAATTGCAACTAACGAAAAGCTTTTGCTTTTCTTTAAGAATCTGAATATTCAAATTACTTGTTTTAAAGCCTGTCCTTGGAAATATGTTTTTTATAATCGATATAAAATAGATATATATAAAATAATATGTTTTTTTTTTAAAATTTAGTTTTAGAATTTTAACATTAAAAAAGTTTATTTACAGTTACAGTTAAAAGTGTGCAGTTACATTATCTCTTAATATATAGTTATATCATTTCTCTACCTAATAGCAACAAATTTTACGAAATTACTTTTCATAAATAACAGATTTTTTTTATAATTATCTAACGAGAGAAATATAAAAATCCCATTAAAAAATTATACACTAAAATTAATTCTAAAAATTTCAATAGCATAGCTAATAACACGTTCTACATCTTGCTCATTTAAATAGTTTTTGTTTCTTTCTACAAATAACAGTAATAACAGGTCTATTGTACTTGAATGGGGAGTTTATAAAACCATAAAAAAATAATTTATGCATGCTGTAGCAACCATAAATTAAAACATCATGCATTAAATTTTTAAATTCAGTTGAGATAATAACATCCTTTTCTACAAAATTTTGATAATGAAATTACTAATTGTTAGAAATGGTATTGCCTATATAATGACAATATTTCGTATTCACTAAGGGTACCGATTTTACTTACATTATCAAATGCGCGTATCACTCTAAAAAAATATTTTATTTTCTGTGTGATTACATTTTAAACAACCGAAAAAGGTACATTATAAATAAATGCCAGAATTTGATATAAACTTTGAGTATTTACGGGAAACATAATTTTTATCTTCTTCATTCCTCAAACACCTATAATCTAAAATAAGCATTATTTTAAAACTATACTTTTGTTATAAAGTTTTCGTTTTTATAATATCATTTTTATTCTCTTTATTTCGTCGATATCAAAATGGTCAAGAGTGCCCGCTATATTGTGTAAAAATTTTTTATCTTCCTTTTTTTAAAAAAAAAATTATTTTAGATTTCTATTTGAACTAAAAGGTCCGGGATAGCCTAGTTGGCAGGGCACTGCGCCCATTTCCAAGAGTTCGTGGATTCGATTCCTGCCGGCCGAAGACTCCCCGTGTAGTAAATGGTGACTGATGCACGTTAAATCTGCCTAGTCGCGAAGTCCTCCATGTTCCCCATAACAAATCAATACCTCTGGAAGTACTGATCCAGGAGTTTCATTGTCTTCTGGATTGGTTCAAAAATTACAAGGTTACGGAGTTGAGCATTAGTAGTCGTAAGCCGAAAATTGGGTCGACTGTTCAACGACAGATATTTATATAAAAAATATTAACAATGCTTTAGTTATACATTTATTAATACGTTTTCTTTCATGGCATAATTTTTATCCTTTTCTTAGCTTCCAAATGGGTCAAGTGCCCAAACCAAGACATAATTTTTTAATAAAAATATGAATTATTATTATAATTCAAAAAATTTAGATTTTTTTTTATTTAAATGAATATTTTTTGGTAATAAAAAAACATGATTTTGCAGTTATTTTTTTATTATTACATTTGCAAACATTTTTTAAAACGAAAAAAACAAAAAACAAAAAAAACAATATGACTTTTATCCTCTTTAATTTTTAGCTACCGAAGATATCGAGTGCCAAACCAATGTGGGAAAAATCATCATTTTCCTAAATGAAAACGATTTTTTTAATTTCAATTTTTATTAAAAAATTTAAATCATTAATTTATTCTAAATTGCATTATTGAGCAAAAATATCTGACATCAAAAGTTTTTAAATTATTATATATATATTTTTTTTTAATTTTGTCTCGCTGTAAAAAAGTGTTTCGCAAAATTAAGCAAAAATTTGTCAAAATATAGCTTCGAAACAAACAATATTCGAATTTGAAAATCCCATATTTCCCAAACTGAAACAGCATATACTCAATAAGAATTTTTGAAGACAATAAGAAATATATACAATATACAATAGAATACAATAAGAATTTTTGATAACAGTAGAATACAATGAGAATTTTTGACAACAATAGAATACAATAAGAATTTTTTATAACAATAGAATACAATAAGAATTTTTGATAACAATAGAATACAATAAAAAATTTTGAGCAAAATATAGGAGACTGAAGAAACGTGTGTGAGATATAGTTGTTGCCAGCCGGCCTGATTCGAACCAATGACCTCCTGGTGAGTAGTAGAACGTTTTAACCACCATAGTTTTTGATCACAGGCGAGGAGGATTAAGGAAGTCTTATATAGTGGCCGCCGCAATGACACATCATAACATACTGATTTCCAATTTCAATGGTACAAAGAGTTGCAATTGGGAAAATATGGTCCCAATAACTTAGACAGGAGATCAGTAATTTTAATTTCCCTTTTTGTTCACTTCGCTATATCTTAAATTTTAAGTACATGGAATGTATGTCAGGATAATGCGACGGCCACTATACAAAGCTTTCTAACTCTTTCCGGGCTGCGGTGTACAACTATGGTGGGTAGAGCATCCCTTTGCGAATCTGGAGGTACTTGGTTCGAATTCAGTCTGCTTCCAATAAATGCTTCTCTCACGTCTCCTTTACTATATGCATGTTGCTCAAAATTTTGAATGGTGGGGTTTTAAAATCCCCCCCTCCCAATTTGTTTCAGAACTATTTTGACAGATTTTCATTTTTTATTTTGAGAAGCCCTTTTTTACATTGCCGAAGCATAATTTACACAAATCTCAGCCTAAATTTATTAAATTGTGCAATGAATAATTGTTTGCAGTTAGCACCTCTTCAATTTAAGGACATATAAATCAAACGAAGATATATTAACAGCCAAAAATTAAAATTCCGTTTTTCTCATAGTAACTTTTAAGTTCTAAATCTAAAATATGACATTTTTATGTATACTGAATTTAAAAAATAAAAAAAAATCGTTATTCTATGCATATAAATTGCTTGGAACAATATGGTGATTAACCTTACTTTTTCAAAGATGTCATTTTTAAATCAAAATGTTCCAATGTAGCATTGTTCTTATTTTTATTTTATAACTGGTAATGAATAGCTAACCCAACTTTGAATTAACAACTTTCAATGTTCCAGTCAACCTTGCAATTTTGAACCAAATGCAGAAGACAGAAGAAATCCTGGATCAAATATTAGAAGAAATTTACCTTCATTAAAGACTTTTTTTTAATGGAATTTACCCGCGTTTGCGTTACATGAAGAGAAAGACCACGAAAATTTCCCACTGTTAGCCCGACGGAGAGAGAATTCTAACCTATCTGACAATTACTGAGGATATTTTACATTATCACTACGATCGGTGCGAGACTGGTGCGGAATTCGCATTGACCCGTCAACGTTGGGATTTGAACCTGGTTCACCTCATTGGGAAGTAAGCGCTCTATCCTCTTAGCCACCGCAGCTCTAATTCGCATTTTGGTCACTTAAAAGTTGGCCAGCCGCCCCCACGAAGCGGGTTTGCTGTTTTTTGATGACCCTACGTAATTAACAATCCCCGCCCTTCTGGGGTCTACAGTTCCTGGCCCAAGTATTTAACCAGTTTCCAAAAGCAAGCAAATAAAAATAAAAGAATATATTCGAATTATTTTAACTTAATTAATTGTGGTCATATATGCCTATGAGATTTACGTATGATTGCATAACGTTGATTTATACCAATTTATTGATTATTGACTATTTGTTTTACATTCATTTTGTTTCCTGTTCGAAAATGCTAATTACAAAAATCCCTAATCATGAATACGAATAATCATTATATGTTTCTCCATGATGATTAAAAATTAAATTTTGATAACTTTGCGACCTTTCAGTAATATTTAAACAATTGAAACTATTTAAGAAAGGAGAAGAAACTGAAATGCAATTGGAATCAAACAGTAATTTATACCTTGTCAAAAGCAAATTAGGTTAATGCTTTTTAACGCATATATTTAACATTCTATTCCAGTTTTCTTGTTGAAATTTTTCTCTTTCTTCAAGCAATGTCATATTTATTTCTTTATTTCAGTGTAGTATGTTCATAAGAAAAACAAATAACTATACATCATACATAATCATTTTTATTTATCTCCTACTCTTTACCAATACGAACACATTTGATTAATTCAAAAACAAATAAGTTTATTTCATTTCGCAATCATATAAACAGCAGGACTGATAAGAATGAAATATTACTACCATAGAAATCGAATTATGTTGAAATGTAATCAGAGGTAATTTCCAAACATTCGACATGCGTCGCTTTTCCTCTAAGGGTTTCAATTAATTGCGGTAATTTCTGTTTTTTAATACTTGCCTACTACAACAGGGTCATGTCAGTTGAATGATGTCCTGCGCATTTATCATTGAAATCTTATCAGAAGTTCCCTCTTTAATTACATAACCCAACTAGATTGTCCCCTTTGGGGCATTGATTTAGTCATTCAATGTCGCTGGGTATGTTTATGATGCTATTTGAGATCGCGCATCCGAACTCGTGATTGATTGTTAGAGGTATGGTTATCAACCTGTAAAATTGTACACCCTTGTGCTTCTTGAATTACAATTTTATCATATGGTGTTGTAATAGTGTAAAGATGCTATGATATAATCGATTGGTTTAAATTTCTCAGCGAAACATTAGTGACAAAAATTATCGTAATTTCAATGCATTTTGTTTCAATTGTTTTGCTGCAATTTTCATTGAAATGAAAAAACCTTTAAATTATTTTAAAAAGGGAACAGCAATCTGAAAACTTTAGAAATACGTCAGTCTTTTATTTCATTTTGATGGCAATACATACATTTGAGAACATTTTCATAAAAGCATTTTCCTGCTATAATTGTCACAGGAAGCGTTTAAGTTACCTTATTTCCAATATGAAATCACGTCCTAAAACTCGTATATCTGAAAAAGAAAGCCATACCTCATATTAACTCAATTTTTTATTCAATTCTGTGACCACTAATTCATACCTTCTGACTGCAGTAAATGTTGCTCAAGATCATGAATATTTTATTATAACTGTTATTATCGTGTGTGTACTATAATTGCTTAGTGATTATTTTACTCTTATCACATCAACCAATGTCCATCATAATATCATCAAAATTCATCAAAATATTCCCAGTTGCCTTGAAGATTATGAACCAAATCTGAAAACTCTTTTAATTTTGTGCACCAGTACTACATATTTATTTTAATGTCAAAATCTAAAGTTGAAAATCGATTAAATCTTTCTGTAAAATATTATAACAAAAGTATATTATTTTTAATGGAAAGACGCAGTATAAGTAGCTTGTTTTAGAAAACAATTTTAGTGATTTATTTATTTTTATTTTTTTTAGATTTTGAAATATAATGAAGCCTATTGTATAATAGATAAATTATTATGCTTTAGATTATCAAAAAGTAATTTTGAAAAAAAGATTGTTGAAAAAAATGAACGTGAAAACTATGTAGCGTATCGTAAACAAAAATGTTTCATAAGTGGTTTCTGATTGTAAATGAAAGAATATCGATATTTTGGAAATGTTTAAATGTATATGAAAAATTGCATAATATAGCTTTGAAGTGTAGTATAAAGCTAAATTATGAACTCTAGTTAATTAATATTGCTTCACGTTTACAAAAAGCATCCAGTTTTTATTAATTCAGTCCAAAGTGTCAAAAAGTAAATCCTCTGATTGTAACTGAATTACATAATATAGCTTTGAAGTGTAGTATGAAACTAAATTATGAAGCTAAATCATGAACTCTAATTACATAATATTGCTTTGCGTTTATAATAAAAGTGTCCAGCTCTTATTAATTCATTCTAAAAAGTCCTAAAGTCACTGTAATATTTAAAATTTTTTAAATAGGAAGAAAGGCTGGAAAAAAATTATAAGATTGTGTGAAATTAAAAAATATTCAGACTCATAGATGAGATCATTTTTGCTGGGAGGGGTATTAAAAATGCTTTTATAACATTAATTATACAATATGTGCTCTATTAAGGGTGTTTAATATTTGATTCTGCGACACAAATGAGAATAAGTGCGTTGTGTGCAGGTCAAAAACATATCTCAATGACAAATACAATCATTTAAGCTTTTTCGAAAGATTAAAAACAATTCTGATACACGAATGAGATTTTTTGTCTTGTGTGATGATTTAAAAAACGTTTCTGAAACATAAATGAGACCCTGTGTGGAATTCAGGAATTAAAAATGTTTCTGATACATAAATGAAACTATCTGTGCTATGTTGGGATAACAAAACGTTTCTGAAATAAAAACGTGAAAAATTCGGGCAGCATGTGGTTGATCTGCACAATAAATCTGCTAAGATTCAAAAAAAACAAATATTCACAGTGATATGCTTCCGGAGTTCATAATACTACATTGACCTTATTTGTAAAAAAGGTTGCTCGAATTTATCCATAGAATATTCGCATTAGAAGTCCCCACACGGTAATTTCCCTTATATCTTATTCCACTCGCCTAACCCTTCAGGCACCGAATGCAAAAATCAAATCATCCAGGTAGCCCAACCCATTTTCCCAAACAAGGAGGAAATTGTTTTATGGGCCATGGAAAGAAGATGTTCCTTAAAATTCGAGCATGGCAATTAATAAAACCACCGGACCGTGTCCTTATCAAAGGGGACAGTTAAAAACATTGTTCAAAATTTCTCTGGGAACACCTCTTTTGACCTTCACCTTTAACAATTTTTTTCCTATTATTATTTTGTAACAAGTGTTTAATCGAAGTTGTTGTTTCCATAAGTAAAACTCTTCTGACACATTGTTTTTTTTTTTTTTTTCTCTTTCATTTTCGCCCTTTGAAATTTTAAGCGGCATATTATAATATCACGCGATTTTGCGTTCTGCAAGTATTGTCAGTCACAATCAGAGAAGATGAAATCTTGAATATTAAGTAGTCGAAAGTAAAGTTTGTCCAATTAACTTTTTACCAAAAAGGATTGTTAAAAATGTTTTTTTATTTTTTGGAAACAAAAGTGTTAAAGTTATTTTTTCTTTTCTTCCTTCTTTTACAAAATTTAAAGATTAAAACTTGATATTATAGACTTCAAATTTTAACAAACTAAATATTTTATGAGCATTTTATACGAAGCACATTTTATACTTTAACTAGTTATATAATGTGTGTTCTAGCAGTGTTATGCATAACTTTTATCCTTTCTGAAGAAATAGTTCTTACATCTCAAATTAATGTTAAAATGAAAATAAAAATGTGAAATTGGTTTTAAGGGCAAAAATTTGACTATTGCATTAAATTTTCGGAGATAAGCAGATTTAATCACAGATAGGACGATAGAAATTCTCAGTGATAAGCTAAATCGGATTGCGGGAACACAACTAAATTTCTTAAAACAGTTTGTATGTTATGCCATTCTGACGCAATTTATCATGAAAGTATATTTATTGAAATTATTCAGAAAAAATACACACATGATTGTAACACCTACAGGAAATTTTAACTTTACATCATTTATAGAACTCATTTTTTTTAAAATTAAGCTTGATTAGAATATCAAAATTCTATCTAAGTAAAACATTTAATTCAAGTCTATTTTTAAACTTTTGAATCTTAACAAAAGTTTATAAAAATGATTACCGTGCAACTGCCAGTTGTATGACCGGGTTTTATTATTCTCAGTGTCAGTTTTCACACGGATAAAAAAAATTCCTTTCCGTACTGTATGATAGTTAACATTTTTGATAATAATATTAATAAACACAAAATTCTGATTAATGAAGCAGAAATAAACGGTATTTAAAGAATTCATTTAGTAATTTTTCCGTTCATATGGTAACAGTTTGCCGAAAATTCTGGAAAAGAAAAAATCATTGTTCTTATTACCACACATTTAATAAAAAAATGAAAATTTAAAAAGTAACTTTATCTGAATAAATTGTTTTTATTCCATGCTCTAAGGTAACTTGATAAAGTTAAGAAATTTTATTATATCTACCAAATTTTAACACACCTTATAAAACCATATTTCATTGTTAATTTTACAAAAATCATGACCAAAGCGCTTCACTAAACATTACCGGGCTTTTTGGTGCTCTCATAGGGCCAAATTTTACCATATTTCGATAATTTTAAACCGTATTTTTTTTCTCGGTGAAGTTTCTCACTCTCTCTCTCTTTCTTCCTCCCTCCCTCTCTCTTTTTCTCTCTTCCTCCTTCCCTCTCTCTTTCTCTCTCTTCCTCCCTCCCTCTCTCTTTCTCTCTCTTCCTTCCTCCCTCTCTCTTCCTTCCTCCCTCTCTCTTCCTCCTTCCCTCTCTTTTTCTCTCTCTTCCTCCCTCCCTCTCTCTTTCTCTCTCTCTCCTCTCTCTCACCAGGTTATGTAATGTTTCAGAATTTAATTTTATAAATAAGAACTTATAAAAAAAATTCATCTTATTCTTTTTTATTTTCATAACATTATCACGCTTTTTTTAAAAAAAAAAGAAAGAAAAGAAAGTTATCCCTGATCTGTATGCATTCGGTTTAAACTTTGTTCCATCAGCCGTAATTGAACATTGGTTGTTTTATATGAAAGGGAATATACAGGTTAAAGAACACGAAATTACCGATTTTATTTAATACTTTTTGTTAATAAGTACTTAATACTTCTGATTTATACTTAAAATAAAAGTGATAAATAAAAGTGATAAAAGTGATGTCAATGTTTGACAAATTAGCAATAGATGCATTTACATGTTTTCATTATTATGCGCACGATAAATTTGTTTCGTTCGTTTCATTAGAGGATATGTGACATATTCGTGGTATAGCATATGAAACTTTTTATATTACTCTGACTCCTGTGATAAAAATTGTCGAAGAAAAATATTTTTCATTTATTTTATTAATGGAAGAAATTTACTAAGTGTGAAAAAAGATTTTCTTTCTTAAGAGCTTTAAACCTTCGATTTCAATACATTTCGATTCAATACATTTTGACGTGAATACATTTCGATTTTTCTTTACATCGACTATCAAAGCGCATATTAAAATCACTCATAGGTTATACTAGCGATTTTCAAATAGTGTTCTGCAGAAACTTAGGGTTCCGCGATTAAGAGTAAGGGGTTCAGAGGGTTTGGATTTTTAAAATTTAGATCAATTCAACCATTTGTAGTGATTGACTCACTGCTAGAGGGCGAGTTAATCACGAACCTAATTAAAGAATTAAGAGAAGAGTGGATGAACAGGAGCCGGCGGGCGCGTTAGGCTGGTCTTTCTTCTATCAGAGTTTCTTTTATATTTCTGTATTTTGGCCGCTGAGGGCCCATTATTTCATAATAGTTTTGTTTATTGTTTTAAATATTAGTAAACATTTTTGTTGCTGTCACGTTATTGGATATATATCAAAAGCAATAATGCTCATCACACCATTATTCACTTAATATTTTGTTTGTTAATTATTTGAAAAGTAAAATGCCAATAAAAAATAAATGGTGAAATTTCTTTTGAAAAGCATAACTTTTTTAATAATACTTTTAAAATTTTAAAAATGCTTTCAATAAATTATGAAAAGAATATGCATGCATACAAAATGCATTAGTATTCTTCATCACGAGTTTCAAATCAAAATTTAATATTAACGTTTATAGCAGTTCTTTTTAAGGTGTTCAAAACAATTGAATGATATTGTAAGTCTTGTATGAAATAACTTCTAAGCAATTTTTTTGAATAAAATGGAAGGAAAGAGTCCCAATTGCAAATTTTTTTTTTACTTTCAAACTTCGCGGTATGCAAATTTTGAGTTTGAAACTAACCCGTATTTGCGTTACATGGAGAGGAAAACTACGATAACCTCCTAAGATTAGACGGGCGGTAAGGGGACTCTAATGCATGATTCGTCTACCACTGAGGATATTTTACTTCAGCACTGTCGTCGGTGCGAGCCCAGGGAGGAATCAAGCCATCGCTGGGAATCAAGCCAGGGCTCGAAAAACCGCCCGTCCGCCCGTCCTCGGCGGTCAAAAATTCCCCGCGGACAACAAATTTCTTGAATCCGACGTCCGCGCGGACGGCCATTTTCCCGTTAAATTTCGTGATACATTTTAAATTTTTGTTATCTTACAAGAGTCTATCGCCTCACTTCTATAATGACCCTCTAATCTATAAATACAGCAACATATACTGCGCTTGGTGGAATTGATGTTTTCTCTGTCTGGGAGTACTGCAGCGGTTGAAAGGAGCTTTTCAGTAATGAACTTACAAAAAAACACATTACGTACTGGTTTTAAACAAGAAGCGTTAAACGCAATTATGAACATCTACCTAAATGGAAAATCCCTTTCAGATTTCTGAGCAGAAAACCTCTGTAAATCATTAAATTGATTGTGGAACTGGCAAACGTCATACTTGCTTCATTTAAAAAACGCAGTACCCTCGGATAAATTGACATTCCAGATAACTTTTGTCATTTAAATTATTTCATATAAGAAATAAATTATTTCATGAAATAAATTATTTCATGAAATAAATACTAGGTTAGTATTAGTAACCTAATATTTCTTTTATAACTGTATAATGTTATCCTAGTAGTTGTAATCCTAATAACTACTAATTCATTGTGTAATTTATATGATAAATGTTTGTAATAAATAAGAGAAAATTATATTTTTATTTATTTAGAAGTGACAGGTTAGTTTAAAAGGAGGACGCGTACATTGTTGGACAAGCCGTCCTTGGGGACGGTTAAAATTTCCGAGTTTTTTCGAGCCCTAAATCAAGCCATCGGGGAAGCCTTCTCTGGGATTCGAACCTGGCATACCTCATTGAGATGTGAGCGCTCTATCCTCTGAGCCACCACGGCCATAAAGTAGTTTTTAAATGATTATTACATTCATAAGTCTTTATATATTTAATTTATAAAGACGGGATTCTGCAAAAAAAAATGTCGTTCATTTAAAATTCTATAGTCGAAAAAAATTTAGAACCGCTGTGCAATACTATCAAAAAGTGTTCAATTTTAAGGAAAAATTTTTTTTTTCTTTTCATCGTTGGTGAAAATCATTATAAAAATCAAAATCAGGAAGAAAAAAATTTAAAAACAAAGATTTGCATTGTGGTAACACATGTCAGCGAATAGACTACTTCTTCGAATATTAATGTATAATCTTTAAGTTATTATGTATTCTGGTCGTCTTCTCTAAAAAAAGGTATAGATGGGCGGCAATTAAATATTCCATCCTTGAGAAGGCCTCCTCACTTAGTTTGACAGTCTGACGCCATTTTGTCCCGGAAGCAACAGCGGAAGCGTCGCTAAATATCTGTACTAAGTTATATCTGTCTTAAATTGTAAAATAATATATTTTGCCAAATACAGCATATTTTTAAAATCAAAATGATTGCCTATTGATCATCTTTAAAATGTCAAAATGAAAATATTGTGCTACATATGATTAAAACTGAACAAAGTGAATTAAACACAAATAACCCCACAAATATGGACATTCTATAGTTTCGGTTCTATAAATAAGAATCTTATTCAAAGCCTGGTTCTTGTTTATAGAATCAAAATTTTTGTAGATTAATTTTTGCACCATTATTTGTGGTTTATGAGAGAGATTTCTTGTTTATAGAACTAAAACTATATGTCTATTTATTGTGCCATTTTTTTTTACGTTGTTTAGCTTTATTCACCTTTATAATGGTTCCGAGTGTAATCTGCCCAATGTATTTTGTGGTGTTCAGTTTTTTTTTCTCCAAAAATATGTGGTGTTTGCAAAACATCTCTCAAGATGATAAGAGGAACTTTCAAAGTAGGATTAGAAACCTACAAATTTAAAGAAGTTGAGGAAAACATCAAAATGTGGATCGTTCAAATGATTCATACTTGCATACACAGATGAGCAGGAATCCGCATCTGTCCTCCAATCGACCATAATGACAACAGAGATTTCCTAGTTTAGTCAGGTATCTTACAGAATGTCTGAACTCCTCTCCGTGTTTTTTTTTAGAATGGCACTTTGTTCAGTGTATAGAGATAAAGTTTTAGAACCCTATGCTTGCTTTTTAAAAGTGACAACACTTTTAATTAATTTTTTAAAGATTCAGTTGACTCTGATTTTATTCTAATGATGGACGACAATGCGTGGTCACAGAGAGCCCAATCGCTAAAATGATTTTCAGGAATGTGAAAGAATTCGTCAACCTTAGTAAGGCTTGTTTGAGATGCAGTGATAAAAACAAAAAGAACTCGCAATCACTTTATAAAAACCATTCAGAAATAGAAAACAACATTTCTGAACAAGTGGAAAAAACTCTTGAAGTGTCTTATTTCAAGTATGGAACCACGTTGCACACTGTAAAAAATTCCGCTTCACGGAATAAATTACCGGTACTTAGGGTGCATTACTGTTACCGCAAAATTTCACACGGTAATTTATACAGTAATATTTTTTAATTCAAATGATTCAGTGATTTTACGGTAATTATTGCTGTAAAAAGTACGGTATATCTAATTTTTTGTTCCGTAACATGTTGCGGTAAAAATAGATTTTACCGTAATTTGATCCGAAATTTTTTACTGTGTACAATTCTTTATATCTATAAGAAAAGCCATAAATCATTTTAATTCTGTTATCACTGCTTCATAATTTCTGTTTTTGAAGAAGCTTCTTTAGCAAAATCATGCGCGCGTATTAAAACAAATAAATGGTTATTTTAATTGTATCACATAGACCTATGCTCATACAAAACTTCATTTAGATTTGTTCAGTAGCTCAATTGATAATAGATCAAATTTGAAAATTCTCTTAATTTTCAACTGAGTAGTTTAACACGATGAAAAATGTAATAGTACGTCTCTTTAAAAAAAACTTCTAATCGATACTAAATAAAAGAAAAAAAAAATAAGAAAGAGTGAAATATAATTCTTTGCATTTTATTACATTTGCTCAAGAGATTTTTGGTCATGCAATCAGTTCTAAATATATGATTTTTAAAATTAAAACAGCTAAAATTTACATTTTCAAAGTATTAGTTCAGGTCCTAAATGTAAACTTTTATAATTTTATATGCTTTAGCTATTCTGAAACTAAAAGTATTCTATGAATGGTGAACTTATATCTGATTTCAGTACTTAATAGTTGTATCAGATATGTTAAAACTTATCTAATTCTACTGAAAAAAATATTTTTTATTTATTTAACATTTTTTAAAATTTTTTTTAAAGAATGTGTACTATGTAGTAATTATGAATAATATAGCAAAACTTTTTCAAAAGAAAAAATTTATTCTTTTTCTGTGACACTAATTTTTAAATAAAAATCTTTATTGAAATTATAAATATTAATTTATCTGTTTCTGAAATATGGAATCCTATTCTTTTTACATTCTATATTAATGAAATAAATTTATTATTTTATATTCAATAAAAATAATTAATACCTAATCAGTTTATATTGATAAAGTGTAAGACTTTAATTATTTTGCATAAAGGATTAAAAAAGTTCGATTAAAAATATATTCCGTCATTCTCTTCATTCCAATTTTACAGGGGCAATATAAAAAAAAAAAACTTCAATTTTTTATGTTCTTGTATTCCATTTGCAACAAAAAAAAATTTTTTTTTTTTTTTTACCTCTTAAGAAATCTTTTGCAAACATATAGCATGTCGTACTTAATCTCAACACCAGCATCCGCCGTGTGCATCCATTCTCCGTTAACCGACACAATCCATCCTAACTCCCGCATCCTCCCGAGATGCACACGTCTCTTCTTCCCTTACCCCCCTTTTCAACCCTTATTCCCCCCTATCCCCGTGGCGGCTGTGGCGGGGGCTGCTGCCGCTGCTAAAGTCAGAGGGCGGCTTTAAGGGACTGTGTATTTAAAACGATATGAAGTTTCTTAATAATTTTCGATCTTTCGCTATTTTTAAAACTATCCATTATTCCTCAGTACCAGATTCCTTTGTTCTAGAACCCCAACGTGTGATTTGAGACAAAAACTCGGGTTGCGTGCACTTTCATGATAAGTCACCAAAGTTTTTTAACATTAATTAAATCTTGTGGACTTCAAAAACTCAAACTGTATAAAAGTCCGACTAATTTAAAATATACCGACTTTTATATATACTATAATTTTAATTTCCTGTTTTTTGTTTAAGGTTTCATGAAATTTAGATACATAAATGGATGGGATTTCTCAGAAGTTTTTATGAGTATCAATTTAGATTACATAAATTAATGGTTAGTGGAATGTGTCGTGTTTTAATTTTTTAAACAATTAATCAATTATTAAATATAGAAAAAGCACTTCTTTTAATTCTTGCACCGATTGTAATACATATATCAACATATCCTATGGTGGAAAAAGCGATATTAAACTGATCGAAAATTGAACTTTTAAGATTCTTTATCTAGAGTAATTTTAAGAAAACATAGTAAATCTTTTATTGATTAAATATGTCAACAGTAAAAAATGCTATAAAGAAGATTTCAGTAAATATTTTCTACAAAAGACTAAATATGCCACAGATTTATATTTAAAAACTGCATAGTTGTTTTTTGTTATTTTTATTTTTTTTATAATTGCATAAAGAGCGTATTTTTATTATGCTAAATCTTCATATAATTTTCACTGTGCTAAAATAGGTTCGTATTAGTTGTAATTTTATGATTTGTTAATTCAAGTGAGGGTTTTAATATAATCTTACATTTAGTTTATAATATCATTTTATGTCACTTTTAATACAAAAGCATTTTTTTTTTGTCTACTTTTATTTTATTCCTCTAATAAATATACATTTTTCAGTATAAATTACATATTTTTATGCATTGGATTTTCTTATTTTGAAAAATCCCTATTTTTAAAAAATCCCTATGCCATAATTTTTTTTCCAAAAATAACTTTTCCCCAAGAAATCTCAGTAATTTTAATTGGCAGCTACGACATAATATTCCCATGGTTACTATTATTTTTAATTTTCTGTTTTTAGTTCAAGGTATCGTTAAATTAAGATAAATTTATATGACTCTTTGTACCTTTTCAAGTTACTTTGGTACCGATTGAATAAATCAATGGTTAGCTGAATGCGTTACGTTTTCACTTTTAAACTATTAATTAAAGGATTAATCTCAACCCAACAGCGGGTTTACCTTACTTTCTCTGGAATTCAATATTAAAAAAACACGTATTATTCGTGACTATTGTTCGTTTCGCTGTAACAAAATAAAAATAAATAAAATTATTTTAATATTTAAAAATAAATTTCATATAAATCTATTTCCCCTTTATTGGAGCATATTTAACTGAAATTAACCAAAATAAATTATTGTTTTCTGGGAACTAGGAAAACATTATTTATTTTTCACGTTGCTAGAAGCTTTATCTTATTGTACTCTTACAAGTACAATAAGACAATGAGGATGAGTACTTGAAAAGTACACGTATATAGTTGCAAGCAAAAATAGGTGCATCGCTGCCTGCTTATCAAAGAATCATCACCTGTTGTTACATAAAAAGTTTCTTTTAAATTCGTTTTCTTTTTTTTTTTCTTTCTTTTTTTTTTTCTTTTTTTTAATCATTCTTTATATAAAATTAAAATATCTCAGGAATTTGCTCTATATTTCAGAGGAAGTGTTAATTCCGATACTTTAGGTAGTAATAATAATAATAGACGATAGTAATAATAGACGATACTTTTGCCTCCAATGGCGGTTGATGAATAAAATCAAAAGTTCTTGTCTCTTGAAGTATTGCATGATTTCCTAGCTCAGGAGCTGTCTGTATAGTAAGGTCTAAACAAATTTAGCATTTCTATTACGACAATTGAAAGATATAGCCCTATTAAAAAAAAGAGGCTTCACCATGAATGGGGGGAGTGAATGGTGAATCAATTATGTGGTACGAAACATACCAAAAATAATAATAGAGATCCGTAAAAGACTCTATATATATATTACTACTTCATTTTCAACATTTCAAGTTTAATAATCATTCTCTAGCTTTTTCACATGTAAAACAAAAACAAAAAAGCATAAAACAGTTTTATTATTTTACTATAAAAAAGAATTCAAAATGAAAAAAAAAAAAAAAAAAAAAACAATAATAATCTTCGAGAAATTATTATTGAAAAAATATTATATCTTCTACCTTTATATAAATTACAAAAACTTTTCTTTTTGCAAAGTCATGACGTTATATTTACATAACCCCTAACAATCCGAGAAAGAGAAACTAGAGAGGGGAAAGAAAGAAAAAAAAAAGATTTATAACTGCGGGATTGTCCGTCAGGTGGCGCGAGGACGTTCTGGGCCATTTGGAAGGGAAAACTTTTACCTAAACCCCAGTTCTCCTTTTATCATCCACTTCAAACGCGATACTCCTGTAATCTAGTTCGGAGTGTAGGGAAGCTTCGTCTCTTGAATTACAAAGGATACTGTAGATGAAAAGTTGATACGTTCACGAGGTGATGTATCAGTGAGTTGGTTGTGTTTGTTTTCGCGTATCAGAGGATGAGGTGTTTTGCTTGGAGAGCATGAAGACGGAATATTTAGAATTCGGGATTTTTCTCCTTTTTGCTTACCTCGGCTGGAAGCATCAGGTCAGTTAGTTTTTCAATTTTCTGTTAGTTTCCATCGATGTTGTTTTGTTTGAGTTGAAAAACTGCGGTATGTTGAGCTTAATTTAAGACTAAGGGTTGTTAAGATAGTGAAATGCGATTTTAAGGATTGCCTTGCTATTTAAATAAAAAAAAATCATTTTTAAAAAAATAACTATAATATACTATTTATATATATTTAATTATATTATTAATTTAATTGTATTGAAAACTATAGATTTTTCTGCTTTTCGAAAAACTTGCGTGATGTTTTATTGAATTTATAACGTTATATTGAAGCAGATGATAAAATCTTTTTCTAAAAAGTTATCTAAATGTTTGTTCGTTCAGATTTTATATCCAACAAATTCTTTATTCAAGTAATACCTGTAATATTATTTAATAATATTATAAATTTTATTTTCTATTTTTCACTTTCTTGTATCATTATCAAAATACAATGAATAAAATTTTAAAAAAATAACGATTTACTCTAACAAAATATCTTAAATTATTGATGAAATATGTATATATATAATAACTAAACCAACATTCTTAAATTTTTGATTGCTTTTAAGATTAATTCTTGTAGTTTAAAATTTCTTTAATTAATTTGCCGTCCTTCATATTAGTGTAGAAAATAGATAATTTTTTAAATAAAAAAAATATTCACACATTAGTTTCATTACACTAAATATTGAATAACGTGGAGAGAAAAAAGTATTCTACACATTTATTGAATTATTTTATATACAAAAAAAAAATTTGTATTTCAATTTATTCAGTGTCTCGTATTGTTGATTTATATTTCAAATGTTATTTAATTTTTTTTAATTAATAACTTAACCGTGCGGAAGAATAAGTCTTTATAATTATTATTTTTTCCATTTCTCAAATTACAAAACTCTTGTAAACTGTAATTTTCAAGTATTTATTTCAAATCGAATTTTGTCAGAATGTAAATAAATTTCAATAAGACAAGATTTTGTCAATTGTTGTTAACAATTCTTTTGCTTCAAACTACTTTAAGAAAGACTAACTGATAACATTTTTTATATCAAATGTATTAATTATTTTAACCCTTGTTAAGTTTTAAAGCAGAAAACCATTAATTTATTTTATATTTCGGAAAGGAAAGTTTAAAGAAAAAATTTAACTGTGATTGAATAAACGAACACGATTGTTTTAATCCCTTTAAAAAATATTTCATATTATTATATAAAGTTATCTATTTCAAAGTTATTATGTTATTTTCTTACTTTTTTGTTGTTCCTTGTCATTTTTACCTCAAAATCTACAGCCTTAAAATTTGTTAAAATACCCCTTAGAATTAGAACAATGAAACAAATTTATTTTCAACTCATTGGATGTTTCTATTTAGTTATATGCAAACTAGTTTTTTATCCTTCTAAATAATAGTTCGGAATTTGACACCAGTTAATTTTTTTTTTTTTTTTTTAGTAAAATCACAAAATATTTAACACGTTTTAAACTTGCTTAAAGCTATGTCTTACAACACTTGAGAAGTTTATCTAAGCTATATACTTATCCTTATCGTATTATGGTATTTTATCAAACTGAGATAGAAATTAATATCGATAGAAAATTCTCTTTCTCACACCTGTTTTCTTCATTTATATCTAAAAGCATTCATATTTTTCGTACTTTATCTTGTCTTACATTTCAGTCAGACTAGCAATCTAATTCAATGAAATACATAAAGTGTGCTTTGATTAGTAGGAATAAAGTTTTTAGATCAAAAACATGCAAAATTAATGTCTTTTAATTTGGTTTGTCTTATATTTTCAAGCAACGTGATTGGAATTTAATTTTATAGAAAGGAAAAAGTTTATATATGGTGAACAGAATTTATTTATCTTATCTTTAATTTCCATGCATCGGAAAAGAATATTAATTTTATTGCAAAAAATAAATAAATAAATAAATAAATAAAATAAAAAAAAATAAAAAAATAAGATTAAGTATGAACAGAATTTATATATCTTGTCTTACATTCCCATACAAAGTAATGGGAAATAACTTTTAATGCAAAATAAATTTTATTACAAATATTATTAGAAGAAAAATCTATTAAAAATGTTTTATTAAACATTAATGGTATTACGTATTAATTTCTCCAGTTTTAAATCATTCATATCAATTAAAACTATAAAAGAGAACCCTAACTGAACTTTCATGACATCTTCTAGCTAAAATTTAACATAAAATATTAACAAATTTACCGTTCAAAATTTTTAAAATTTTATCATTAAAAAGTGAAATGAATAACATAAGTTTAAAATAAATGTTAAAATTTAAATAAATTCCTTTAAAACGTCAGTTTACATTACATCCAACATTACTTGACAATGCTGTTTATTTTTAATTGCAATTTCTTCTTTACATTTACAACATAATTTTTTTTAAAAATAAACTTACTAAAAAATTAAATAGTAAGAAAAATATGCGATAATATACTTAGTTTATTTGCTCTCATTTTAAGCTAAATGGGGGCTCTTTTTTGTACATTTTACTAATATTTTTTTTTAAATATTATTCCAACAAACCTCAACCTTTCATAATACCTGTTAAGTAATACGATAAGTCTCAGTTAATGCCTAATTCATTGTATAACAAGTTTTTTTTTATTACTGATCTTGCATCTCTTCATAATATTGATCGTTCAACATAACACGCCGAGTTTAATTAGATAATCAAGATAATTGCCCCTGATAAGATTCTTGATATTAATTGCGCAAAATTGTGTTTAGTATTCTACATGCTCTTTGTGCTTAGTATTCTCTATATTCTACACTCATGTTTACCTTGGCTAATGCCTCATACCACATCATAATTACTCTGGGAAAAGGTTGATTCTGGTTCTGGTGTTTGAAATCTCTATTAATTTACTGTCAAATAAATAACTATTTTTTAATTGTTTTTATTGGCGTTTAATTATTATTAATTATTAGTTTAAGAATAAATTTAGTTATTAATTTAAATTTATATAATCAAGATATAAGAAATATACATAAATTTTTATAATTTTTTATTATTATTGTTTTTGAAATGTATTGTAATTTTAAATTTACCACTTAATAAAAATATTTTTTGTTGCATATAGTTATAATAATGTTTATAGCAATTTATTCATAATGAACATGAAAGTAAAAATTTAAAAATAAGGAAACAAATTGTTATATATTTGTATAATTAATAATTTTATGTTCATAAATTAATTTATTGAGATACTTTTCGTAAAAAATGATTTTTAGCAACAAAATTGTCAAAAATGATTTTATAAAAAATTCATTCATAACTGTAACTTTGATTTTTTTAAATAAAGCATATTAATAGATTTTTTTTTTTAAAAAAACACTCTATTCCTTAAATTTCCAGGTTTTAGAACATGGTACAGTCTATGTTAATCGTTTTTCTTTCATTAAGTATTTAACTGAATAGGTTTTCAATTAAATGGATGGTTATAGGTTTTCAATAAAGACTACTAACTAATGCTTTTTCTCTGATTATAAAGCTGATTTTTTTTCAAAAAGTAATTTGTAAAAATTATATTTTAAATAGTAAACCGATCGAAAATTCCAATAAAAATTTTTTCCCAAAATCTAAAAATTGTTTTTATGTATACATATTTGACATAAACTACCACTGATGTCAATTGTTTAATCAGAAGAAAATAAATAAACTATGTTGGGGAAATGTAATTTTAAAATACTGAATACGCTATATTGATTCAGTATCTCTTTATGATATCTGTGCGAGAAAAAAATATGTATTTTTTATCACGCTGCTTTAAAAGTATCTTACTTTCATAAGACCTTTTCTTTGAATAAAGACAATAAAATGAATATTTTTACAAAGGCGAAAAAAATTCTATTCTTAAAAAAATGATATTAACATGAAGGTTAGCTTGAAAAATGTATCCACATAAAATAATTTAAACCTAAGTGAAACATTCAAACCTTAAATTACGTATGACGCAAATTTTAGCATTACATAAAAGAAATAGTAATTCCTAATACAAATTATTTCAAGTCTCTTTAGAAATATTTTTTAAAGGTCAATCTAAAAATAAAAAAAGTTTTTAAATCTTTCAATTCAAAATGTATCCCGCTAATTATGTCTGTAACTTCCTGTTTCTTATAGCTTTTGAATAATAGTGCAATTTAGTGGGACTGTCGCAAGAGACTGAAGGTTGCGAAGTATATTCATGCAAATTATTATTATTTTTTTTTTTTAGAACTCGAGCAAGTCACTTGCACCTGTAATTTTCCAAGCCTGTTGAGAAATAACTATCCTTATTACCTAAAGTTAAGCCTTCTCAAATATTTTTCGCCAGACTATATAATTATTATGCAATGGATATAACCAAAAATATAACGATTAAGCTTATTTATCCAATTAAAAATTATTAAAAAATAGTGAAATCTCTGTATAACTTAAATTTTTTCGAATATTATTTCTAACTATTAATTCATAGATAAACAATGCCTTTGCATATTTTTACTTAGAAATATATGGAAGTTCATTTTCAAATTTTGAAAAATTTATAAAACATTGCTGTAAAATATTTTGTTATTTTTTTTCAAAATAAATTTAGTTTGTTGTATTTAAAATATTGTTTTACTAAAAAATATTACTCAAGGAAAAAACAAACTTTTTTGAGTTGTTATTTTTAGTTTAGTTTTTTGGAAAATCCTTTTCTAATTTTCAGCCTCATTTTTATTTATCAGTAATAACAATAAATTACAGCGATATAGTGATCATATATTGTAAAGTGAGTTTTTATATAACTGTCCTTTTCCCGGAGAATTGTTTTTTAAATTTTAATTTTAAACTGTATTCTACCCACTTTTTAATCAAAAAATTTTTAAAAGCATTTAAAAGGGAAAAAAAACACAATTTCTTAACCAATTTTTTTCTATTAATGTCATTCTTTAGATCATGATTTCTTAAACATTTAGTGTAGAGACTCCAGAATATTTAAGAAAATTTTATGGAACCCCATAAACTTGGAACGTTTCTATTATTAAAAAAAATACTTTAAATCACTTTAGTTCTTTTTTAATTTTCTTAGTCTGTACTATTTCAGTTATTTCCAGATATATCGTGTAAAAATATTTGGTAAATGTAAAATGTAAAAGTATTATAATAAATTAAAGAAATATAGAACTTGATTATACCTTTGGTGTTCCAGATGCAAGTCTCGCGACCCTACTTTTGATAATCGTTTTCCAATTTTTTTTTCTTTTAAACAAATGTCGTCTTTCCAGGAATCGTTTTCTGGAGTTTTCAATGCCACGATCTAGGTACTTTTCTTCTATGAAACAACCCATATAAACAACGCAGAGTTTTTTATTCGAAGAAAAATTTATTTTTACATTTTACTTTTTCATAATTGATGTGCAATGTAAGGTAATTTTATAAGCAATCTTTTTAAAAGTTGTACATGCATCTTAAATTATACAAGATTCCTGAAATATTTTCTGCAGGACGTAAAATTGTCTCAAATTTTATGTGTGCTTTTGATAAAAATGCATTTAAGAGCATCCATATCAATGGATGAAAAATCACTAGAAATATCCATAATATGATGCTAGAAAAACCATATATATTATGAGGAACGCAGACTGTATTTTTATGCATCCCTTATTAGTAGCCATTCTCTACTTGCCTGAGAAGTACCTTGGCTACATTGCACTACGAAAAAAAATATATAGTCAAAACTACCAGAAAATAGTAAAATTTACTGTGCGTCTAGCTCTATAGGAACACCATAAAAATCAGTAATTTTACCGAGGTGATTATGATTTTAATAAAATTATTATAAAATATGCCTTCATAATAAGTGATACAATTAAGGAACAGAAAAATTACTAAATGAATGGTTTAAATACAGTATATTTAGGTTTTATTGATCAGAATTATTATTCGATTTTTTTTTTTTTTTAAATCAGAAATGTCATCACCATACAGTGCGATTATTTTACCAGTATTTTTTTTCTCCACGTGGAAATATCACAATACTTATTTTATAGTTTTCGTCAGTTTCATATATTTCGTAAGAGATCGTGCTCTTTTTCTTAACGGGGTTGTGAACATTTTTTTTTTCCTTTCTAAATTCCAACGTATGCAGGCTTCTGCACTGAAATGTAATTGAATTGTTAACCAATCCTTCTGTATCCTGTCATCCGTCGAACATTCTTCCTGTCGCGTGTTCTATTCTAATTGCAAGGAAGTAAGTGGCAGAAGTCGTCTTCTCCTACCAGATTCCCTCTCAACCTCGTTTTTAATGAAATAAAACCATCCGTTTCCTTTTATGGAACGAAATACTACAAGGAAGGGAACTGGAAAAAAAGGTATATCGGGGAAACAGAAAGTTTTAAGGAGAATTCTGAAAAAATTATCCCCCCCCCCTCTCACATGCCAGCTGAAATCCCCCCATCATAACCCGGTCGCTCAAAATCTTTTTGCCAGACGCCTACCCGAACGAATAACAATCGTTCTTTAACCAAAAATCTGCATCTTTTCAAAACGAGCGCGTGCCAGACGCCACTTAATGTAACGGCATATGGTCTTTTCCGTTTACAGTTAGTTACTTCTGATGTTGAGAAGGTAAAATGGATGAGGAGGGGGGGATTACCTGGTGATGAAGCATCTGTCCTTACAAGAAAAGCGAAAGGTGATGGTACTGTAACATGAGGTTATACTCTCTTTATGCATCGTACCCCCGCGTAAAGAACCATATAGGGTGGAGGGACAAAAAGTTTCGTTTCTGTTATATCCAGGTGGGTGGACCGGTATATTTCCCTTTCTTTTTTTTTTACTTACCGCTTTTAAAAGAGGGGGATATTGCTCGACTTTTATTTCATCTCCCCCTACCATTCATTTCTGTTGAAATCTGCAAATGTATACAAAAGGTGCTCATGACTTAACAGTATTTTTTTTTTCTTTCAATTCGTCTCGAAAGCGAAAGATGTAGCTTGCCTTCTTATGCGGAAAACTGGCGATAAAATTCGTCCCAAGTTTGTTTATTTGGATAGTTGTTTACTTTTTCCTGAGAGAGTGAGGGAGGTGAGAGTAAACAGCCGTCCCGCTATAGAATAAAAGGTGGGGGTGGTTGAACCATAAACTAATTCAAAGTACTTTCACCTGAGACCTGGTGACTTGTCCTTGGTTTTTTTTATTTTTTTATTTATTAATTTGAATGCTGGTGACTTGTCCTTGGGTTCTGTTATTAACCTGAAGCCTAGTGGCTTGTCCTTGGTTTTGGTATTAGGGTAAAAGCCGATTGACCTTAGATGTGTTATTGAACCCAGTTAAAAATTCATTAGTTTACATCAAACCATATTATCAATCGAATTTGCTGCAACTTCAATGTGTCGCAAAATTCAAAACGCACAATATCTTGGTGCAAATTAATCCTTATTACACTTTATTGCAAGATACCATGACACCAATTAAACACCACAGCAAGGTAGCAGCAAATTTGTACTATAATATGGTGCAAAATACCCTGATATAATTTCACTAAGAGGATAGTTAACTAGGAGCGAAGAAAAAATTTAGATATTTTAAAATCTTTAATTTATTATCTATGCATTAAAGCATCTATTTTTAGAGAATTAATAAGCCTAGTCTTAGCGAAAGGAATTCTTAAAAGTGACAGGAGTTTATGTAAAAATTTAAACAAGTTATGCGGTATGCAGTGCAATACGTATTGAGTAAAAAATATAAAAATTCAACTTGTTTGCCCGCTCAAAATTTTTAGCAGCATGTGGTAAACGCTAAAAGTACACGCTAAAAATAGGATCTAAAATATTTGAATACTTCTATCATCATAATCTAAAAACATAATGTTTGTAGGTATGGTTATTAATTTAAAAAAAAAAAGAACAATTTAGTATTAATTAGCAGCTAAGCTGCTCTAATTATTACTGAATTTTCTTTCACATAAATAGGTGTCATAGAATAGAAGATCTGAAATCTCTAGATATTTATGATACTTAGAAGGCAAATATCATATACATGACAGTGCAAAATGTTTCCTAACTTATCTATGATGTATTAGAAAAGTTCATGAAAGCAGCGACAACTTAAGTGCTACTTTAAGGTAAAAGAGAAAGCAAAGGATTTATTTCGGAGACGTCAGCAAAAAACAGCAATGCTAGTCCACTTTGTCACGCTACAAATAATCTTTAAATGCCTCCAAAAAGGAGTGATTTATAATTTGAGAAACTCACAGAGAAGAAAAATGGACCTTAATAGAATTGATTTGCAGCGAAAGAACTTCCTGGGACCCCAGATATTACAGCGTAGAACTCGATCACGTAATGGTTATCTGTTCTTACAACTTTACAAATTATTGCTAAGACGTAATCACCAAATCGAGCTTTTATCTTGAGAACGAGACCAGAATTGGTGATGATGACGCAAGGGGGAAACGGGCGCTTTTTTACCATCCTTACTGATGAGGAGAAAATGAACAGAGTAATATCACAAACTAAGATTCGAGTTCACTTGCTTCAGCAGCATCTTACTTGAAGGGGCCTCTATATTCCACCCTATTCTTTCATGCACAATTTAACCTGGACTTCTACATACAAAGTTTTCATTAATGCTTGTCTACAAGTGCAGTACGTGGTCTGGGTACCAAAGGGTTGAAGGAAAGGGGGTTGTGTCTCCGGAACTACGTTGACGTCTCCCCACCTCTTGTTTCTGTTTTTACCATCATCCCTTTTTTGTCCTGTATAACACAATAGAATCATTGGATAAGGATGGATTCGGTCATTGACAGAGTCGATTTTCTGTATGGTGAGTGACTTGGGGTGGTTTCCTTTTTTAAGTCACCGCGATAAAGTGTTTCTTATCAGTTTGAAATTAAAAATCAATTTGGAAACGGTGTATAGCCGTGGGACCATAAATTATGCAGATAACTTCGTGCTGAGAATTCTGAGGAAGAAAACATTAGATGTCAGTGACATAGATTTTGTTGATTCAGCCTGTTAATTTTGTTGTTATTTGTTGAGCTGTTATTTTACCAAAAAAAAAAAAAAAAACAAAAAAAAAAAAACGATACATGCGTATTGCGTTCACAGATAAAGATACATATGTATAATGAATGTTTACAAAAGTTAATACATAGGTATAACAAATTATCAGAAGGAATAATATAAATAATAAGGCATATATAATATAAATGTTCACTAATGTTACTTGACTGTTTTCATAAATACTACCTGAATAACTTTGAAAATTTTATGAGTTTAACCAATTAGTTTCTTAATGAACAAAAGTACAAAACACACTGTTGAAAAATTTTACCAAATTTAATGAATAAGTTTGAGTTTGTCAGTCTTTTAAAAGATAAAACAATAACCCCTAAAACAATTTAATAAAAATCCCAATGGTGATGCATTTTTTATAAAATCTATTAGAAATCAATAAAATCATCAGCATGTTGAACAGCTAGTGGATACTGATAATAAATTATCATGTTGGTCTTAGATTTTAACAAATTGAGCTTGATTCATTAATTTCAACACTATTAAAAGATCCGAAACAATTTACGGTAAAAACTACTGGCACTTGAGTGCAATATTCGTAATTATTTACGGGATAAAAACATAAAATTACGGTAAATGTACTGTCACTCTGAGTGCCGATAATTTTCAGCGAAATTTTTTCAGTGTATTAGGGGATAAAACCACAGTTTAATTATTTACAAACGATGAAAAAATTATGTTTTTAAGAAGTTAATTAAAAGATCAAAGGTTTCATTTTAAACATACTATAAATTTTATTTTATCGTGCCAAAATATTAAACTGAAAACAAAGTTTGAAGAAGGAAAATGCGGAAATTGATTTTTCTTCAAATTTTGATAATGTACAGGTGTTAACAGCTTGAGTGTTTGTTTAGTCATCAGGTTTTAACCATCTGTCCACGATAAGAGCTTTTTACCTTATCAAAGGACCTTTGAGCTATACTTGACGTTGTCGTAAGTAAAAGATACGGTGCATTATTACACAAATTCTGCAGGAAAAGCTTATTGGTGCATCTATCCTGTTACAAATCGGTCTGCTTTCTTTAATTTCTACATGCATATATCTTACTATTTAATAAATGGGTGTTTGCATATGATCTTTACAATAAAGCCGTTGTCTGATTAATGTTAAGATTTGGAAGAAAAAATAAAATTTTATTTTATTTTATAAGTAAATGTTAAAATTAGCTCTCAATGTTAAACCACCTGCAATTACTGCTGATTTTATTATATGTATAATAAATTTGAATATTGAGACATTAATGATTAGTATAATTAGTAGGGAAAAAAAACTATATGTGCTTTGTCCAAAATAAGAAATTTAAAAGAAGAATAAGAGCTTTTATTAAAACAAATAATTTAAAAAAAGCAGATTTTAATGATTGTTTTCAAATATTCAATCTCAGTTATAAATGAAAAAAAGACTAGTGTTGGCGCCATTTAAATGACCAATTCAATAAGTCGTGCGAATTTAAACAGATTTCTTTGAGAAGTATGAATACCCTGTTTCTTTAGCATTAGAAGACGACATCCTTAAAAATGTTTTCCCCTATGTTTAGCTATAGTATAACAAAACATTAGTTCCGTTTAATAATTAATGTTATGCACAAATGTAAATATTATACAAAATGTATTCAGAAAAGGTCTTTTTCATGCTATCACTATGGTGTTCTCCGTTAAAATTTAATTTTATATTTCGTTATTTTTATTTTTTAATTTTTATATCTTTATTTTTGTTTAATTATTTGATTTAAGTTAACAGTTATTTTTTGAAATGAAAAACATAATTAGAATCATGTAATATATCTTTAAAATTACTCAGAACTAATACGCTTTGTAAGGATTAAAAATAACATTATATAATTTTTTAAAAATTTTCATTGAGAATATATTTCAACAAATTCTCCTTAAGTGTTATAACACTACACAATATCAAACTCTTTTACAATATAAAGTCAATTGTGTCCCAGACAAATAAATCATATATTTTAAAAGTGAAGCAGCAATTTCATGGCACATTATTTCACAAACTTGTTTAGATTTTGTAATACTTTGACAAGATTAAACAATAGTCGAAATTACAGAAAAAGTAAGATATATCTTAAATCTTTAACAACATCAATTCTATGAAACATCAATTTTGATATGTGCATTATACGCCATAAAACGTTATACTTCGTCAGATACAAACAGACGATATTTATGGGATATTTTTTTGTTACGAGCAGGCGATATTTATTGAATATTTTTCAGTTTCGAGCAGACGATATTTATGGAATATTTTTAACACAGCCAGTCTGAATCCACATTTTCTTCTTTAGATGATGGCAGAATTGTAAAATGGGGAATAGTTTATGTGACACTATAAGAATACCCATCAAAAAATATTTGTTTTTTTTTTTCTGAAAAAATTCCTTTTGTGGAATAGTTTTGCCTTCTTACGTGTGTGAGACACCTTGCAAAAGTAATATTTGAAGTACATTCTTTGTGGGGAGATTTTGATAGCCGAGAATAATCGCATTATCTTATAAATGCGTCATTATCAGTAAGATTTACGGGCGTATGTTCATAAGTTTTGGTAGCAAGACAACTATCATTTCATTGTTTTCTCTGCGAGTGATGAAAATTTTCGGGCTTTGTTTTAAAAAGTGATGCGCTGATGCGGGGAAAAAAAGGGGGAAATATATTTGTTGATGCATTATGATGCAAAAATGCATGAGTATTATTGCTGGTAATTCATTCCTTGCTTGGAATATATGAATTTCAAAAATCAGTATTCCTCTATTTCAAATTGTTATTTTTTTTTTTATCTTCTATTTTAGCACAGATGTAAAAATTTATATCTTTCTTAGAGTTAGTTTTCCGTTAAGGATATTTCCATGAAGTTAAGCAAAGAAATACCACGATCCTTTATGTTCAACGGATATATAAACGGAATTAAAAAATATTTTACTTAACTTTATTTTTGTAATATTGTTATGAATATATTAAAGACATGTTTATATTTCCTTAGAAAATTGTTTTAAAACTATGGAGTGACAAAAAATCATATTATTTTTATTCTCTTATCAATTGAATAATAAAACTTCATTTGTTTAGTTTAAATTACATACAAATGAAACTAAAATACTACATGCAATTCTACTTTACTTTAATTATTTTTTTACATTGACTAATTTCCAAAGCCTTTTTACTTACTAATGTTTCAGTAAAAAAAATTATAATTTGGTTCATGACGTGATAAAAAAAAAATCGTCGAAAAACTAAAATTAACTATTTTTTGGTATTTAAATTATATTTGAAATAAATTTTTAAATTGTTTACTAGTGTATGCTATGATTACAGTCAACTAAATCAATGACATTTTCTAAGTAGAGCATCACTAAATTCACCTCCTTTTTCTCGCGAGCTAATTGGACCACTCCTTTACATAACAATAAATATTCTCTTCTTACGCTATCTGCAAAGAATATTTTACAACTTTGTAAAAAATGCATATCTAAAGAAATTATCACTCTAGTCTGAACTCAAAGAAAAAAAAATAAAAAAAATTCAATTCTTAATGGAGCTTAAGAAACATTAACAATTCACCGCCAAGAAAATGGCCCACACAAAGTCAAGTGTGCGCTTTCAATTCTTAGCCATAAGCAATTTTCTTGTCAGCCATTGTTAAACAAGAGTGAAAACTTATGTACATATATACAGAATAACGACAATTGGTAAAGCACTTAGTGCTCATTATGAGCATTCAATAGAATGACTGTAGACATGGTGCTGTAATAATATTTATTGAAGAGGTCTTGGATTGTAAAAAGGCGCCTCTTTTCGCTTTTCCCATCTTGTAGTTTGACTACTTTACGACATCGGGCCTTTTCTTCCTTGAAAGTGTACCATCATTTTTATCATCTTCTCTTCTTACCTGCAAGGTGAAATAGGAGGACATAACAAAGACCTTCGATAAATCAGGTGGAGGTAGTGTCGCCTCGCCCATAAGGGTAAAAGAATATTATATGTTAAAATCGAATCAGCGTGAAAATTGAGTCACATAAAACTTCTCCACTTAGACTCTTTAAGATAGTTTTTTTTTTTTTACTTAAAGTTAAGATAAATACCTAAATATTGGTATTTTCTGTAAGAAATAAAATTAAAATTGCTTTAAAGAATAATAACAATCAGAAATTTATAAATGTATTTTTCAATTTCGTTTATTGATCTTCATTTTTTGTCACACTAGTTTATTTAAAAATTTGTAAAAACCATTAGATGTTAAATGCAATAAAACGATTTCGAAAATTTGAAATTGAAAAACAAAGTCGTAAAATCAAGATAGGAAAACTATTTCGAAAATTTAAAAAGAGAAATTAATTCCAAAAACAATTTGCCGAAAAATAGCTTTAAAAAAAGAAAAGGAAAAGAAAAAAAATCTTAACAACGTAAATTTTTTTACCTTTACTATAAAAGACAATGTAAGTAGCTTTATATTGGCGTTAACTTAATATAAAATATTTACATTTTTTATGTATTTTCTAAAGCAATTGCTACTACTAAAAAGTTAATATGTAATTAAAATATATTAGAGGAAGATAAATGAGACTTTATTTAATTTTAGTATTCAATTTCATACAAACTCATAATTTCTTGAATAATATTTGGTTTTTATACCTCTTTTCATAAATTGTTTTTAATTTTTGAAAGTTCTTTTTATTTATTTATCTTGTATCGTTTAATTGTTCGTCGAAATAATAAGAATGGTAAAGCATCGTTACAAGAGCGAATAGACTTTTAAATCTATATAGCTGACAAAGTACACTTTAATATTACACTTACCTATTACACTAATAGAAACTCCAGATCAAATTACGATAAATAAAAAAATATTGGTAGAGTGCTGGTACTTTTTACAGTAAAATCCATTTTTTCCGACACGTGTTACAAACGAAACATCTGATAAAACGTAATATTTATATTAATAATTACTGAATCACTCTAATTACATAAATATTACTGTAAAGTTTACGTTATAACATTTTACAATAAAAATATATTTTATAAAATTGATTTTACGGATGATGCACCCAAAGTGCCGGTACTTCATTGTAATTTTGATCCTGAATTTTTACAGTGTATGAATCAACTTTACTTTATGCAACAAATTTCCACGTTATAATTGTTCAAGGAATTGATATTATGATTTACAGTTAAAAAAAAATTTCTCAAAGTGTATGTGCTTTACATAAATTGGTAAATCTTATAGGCTGTTAAATTTTTTTATGCGTATTTAATTTGAGTGTATCAAATGAATTTCTACCAATCGCAATAATCGAGTTCTAAATTCGACTTGTTTCGTATTCTAAGGGAAAGCACTGAAGCAAAAGACAGTGTGACATCCATTGTTGAGTACTATCAGCCCCTTCAACCTTTTCTTTATTATATCAGTTGAAGTGACAGTTAATTGGTTATTGCAGTCACGCATGCGCAGTTTTTTTGTCCGTACGGCACCAAATGATGTTTTAGAATGACTGTTTCTCATAGAAGCTGATATTCAGCCTAATTAAAATTATCTTAATTCTTGGTTGTTTGTTTCTGCCATCATTGAATTTTGATAAGTATTTTTTATAATGTAAAATTTAAATTCCTATGGTTTTTCTGAACTAGTCCTTACTACATTTTTGAAATTAAATCCTTATTTGTTTGTTTTCTCATCCTTGAAATTTTATAAATATTTTTTTTTAATATCGAGTTAAAATTCATTGAGATTTTCTGACCTTAGTTCCGAAATACTTACAGTATTAAACTTCAACATGTTTGCTTTTTTTTTCCCATCATCATTTAGGACAAATATTTCTTTAGAATATAGAATTAAAATTCTAACGTATTTTTCTGAACAAATTTCTCAAAAAAAATTTTTTTTTAAATAAGCCTTTACTTAATGTAGTTGTATTGTTTCAAATTAGTTAGAAATGAAGACAAAATGTTTCGAATTAGATTTTGATGTGAATGAAATAGTTAAAATAAATTTTCAATGCTTATAAAACGCTTCAAATTAGTTTTAAATGTAGATATCTGTGGCATGTTAGTTTTTTAAATTTGGAGAATAATCTTCTCATCAGAATGATAAATTCCAGAATTGTAAATTTGTAAAATGACAAAACAGAATAGCGATCTATGATTTTTTTTCCCATCTATTTCGTTAACATTTAAGCATTTACTAAGTTTAATCTTTTTTTAAGCTTTTTATTTCTGTTCAACCTTTTTATTTATTTATTTTATGGCTTGCAATTGAATTTTAAAAGATACCCTTTTGTTTTATTCGTTTTGAAATAATTATTTCATTAACATTATTATTCTACTGTTTACAATGCTTACTGCATAGAAACAACTATTAATTTGAACGTTTGCTGATATATATTTCTTATATTTAAGAATCCTACGATAATTTTCTAGGGTGCGCAGTTTCATTTAAAAATAACAAATACAGCTTTTTTAAATGAAATTAATTGCATGAGCATCGTTTAAATACAATTGTATGTAAAACTATGCATCAGCTAAATATTAACTCCGTTATTGTCAAAACGATTATGTTCAAATAATTATAACTGTGCAACATAATACTTCCCATGATCAATTATAGGATTATCTTGAATCTACAAATCAGCGTTCATTGATGATACTTCATAACTAAAAACTGAAACCTCAGGTATTTCATTTAGATATGACCTTCAACTCAAATTTTCATGTCGTGATTATTACTGTCCTTCAATTGTTTAACCCTAGACACACATATATATTAAAATAGGCAATAGTGTAATAGGAGCCAATAAAAAAAAAAGCAAATATTTTCGAGTTAGCTGGGAAAAGGATACATTGTATCGGCGTGATTATGGAAATATTGGCCGATTCAAAATTAACGGGCCGTTGACAATAATCACGCACACAGATTACCTGCTGTGAGTATTGACGGCATATTTATTTAAAAATTCTTAAAGTCAATCTTATGTTGGGTACCACTTCTCTTAAGGCATCCCGTCACGCCAGCGTATGCAAATATTGCCGATTGTTGATAGACATTACAATGCGTGACTGTGTGCTGCTTATAAAGATTTATGGACTATAACCACGGAGCATATACTCATGTTGAAGGTTACGGTAAAGTGCATCAGTGTTAATACTTATGAACTTTCAGATACCTTGATGCAATTTAATTTTTCCTTCTAGTGAATCGGTTTTAGAAATTGTTTGAAAGAGGAAATATTTATTGTTTAAACACAAATGTCGATAAAACTACACGTCAATATTAGCAATTATAAGTTGCGTAAGTAACTATTTCGTAGATTTGCCTGTTATTTTGATTTCAGAATAAATATTACTGGTTTTATTTATAATTTAGGTATGTTACTGTTAGAATTTTCCTTCCAAAATTATGGTAAAATAACCGGCAGCAATCTGGCCATCCAATTGAACGTAAAGTTTAGGGTAAAGAACATTTTTTACCTTTACGTTGTAACCGTTTATAACAAGTACAGTTGTAAAATCATGAATGAAAAACTATACGGTTTTCTTAACAATTTACAACTAGCATGGTTTCAAAACCGTGAAACTGAAATTCAACTGGATTTAAGAGCTAGGCTTTTCGTTAAGTAATAGGCATTGGCAAATGCAAGACACTGGAAAGTCTTCATGTATTGGAGGAAATGGAAGAAATATTGCAGTGTGAACGCTGGGACTCAAATACTCGTTGTGTCAGCCTAAAGACTGACAAATTAGCCCTCTCAGCTATAATATACTCAGCTGCAAGGAACTACGTGGCTTCATTAGTTGGGTTTTGTTGGGGCGCATCTAATAATCTGAAAGCATCTAATAAACTGTTTTTCTCACAGTTAACATTTTGAGAACAATCTTTTTATGGTTGTTTGGCTTTTTTGTTTGAATATAGTAAAATAACAATTAAATAAATTGTTATTTAACTATTTTTTTTGAGAAATTTCTAACAGTGCATGTTAAAACACCAAATCTATTGTTCTTTTACATGGAAAATAAAATTTTTAAAAAAAACTATGGATATAAAAAGAGAGTTTTTACTCTAAGGGAAAGTTTCATACTCTCCATAATCATTGCCCTTGATATTACATTTGGACTCATTAGTTGTATCTGAGTGATTAAAAATGTTTTTTTTTTTTAAATAATACTGTTGTCAAAATTTAAAAACATAATTTTTAATATCTATCATAAAAAAGTGGTAAAATTATCCATCCAAAATTATTTTATTTTTGTCTCGTGAATATAAATTTAATAATGTGAAGAAAATTAAGCAGAATAGGAGAATCGTATAAAACTATGAGAAATAAAACAAATTCAGTTGGTTCTTCTGTTTGTTTCACTGTTACAGTTGAACTTATTTTGTTGATTATTTCATAAAGTTCAATTTAATTATTTTTTATAGTATTAAAAAATGTTTTTTTAAATATTTTAATATTATTTATATTTTTAAATATTACTAATATATTTACTTGAAGAACTAATGTATTTGTATTTTACACTAAAGATATAATTAATATCTATAATAATTTTGTATATATTTTTAACGAAAAATTATATTTTAATTTTTATGAAAAATATAAAATGCAGTTATTAAAGAAATTGGAGTAAGTAAAATAAAATGACAGCGCATGAGGAAACATATAACCGCATACTTGATTATTATACATACAAAAATGTGTTTTCTTTTCTCTTTATTTCAATAATTATTCTGCCAGTCAAAGAGGCAGCTTTTATCCAATATATCTGCATATTTCCTCCAAACTATTCAGGAAGAGCTTGAGAAAATTCTACAGCTTAATTAATCATTTACCATATTTCAACAATTTGTTTCTTTGTTTCGAATAAAAAAAAAAATTTTTTTTTTGTTGATGCTGCAGCGTCCCCAGTAGAGCGTAGCTGAAAGAGTACCGGAAAAACCTATTCACCCACATGTTAGGTGCTTTGCAGGCTGCCCGACCCACGTTTTCACGGTCTATTGCCCATTTTTTATACTATTTTGTTTCAGTTTTTCTTCTTCATCTCTTGTTTTTCTAATGATCATTTTTTTCTTTTTATCCTTTCAATTTGCCATCAAGCAAGTAGTTATCTAGACATACGACACGAATTACTCACTTCATTTAACAGTAATATGTGTTATTTGATTGTAAAATGACAAGACAACATCTGTTTAGTGTTATGAAGTAGAAACTTCAAACTACTGTTAAAACGTTAACGTTATTGTATTGTAAGAAACGTTAAATGATTTTAAAATTTTTGTTTTTAAGCGGCCAAAAACATTTTCGATTTTTTTTTTTAATATGTTTACTATGTTTTATTGTGTTTTTTTTAGCATGTAAATAGTTCAGTTTTGTAGAACCCTTTATAAGATTAATTCTCTTTTTAATTCGCCGTCACTCAGGTTCTTAGTACTTATCTTTTCAAGAAACAAACAGCAGAATAAAGAAATTTGTAAATAAAAAGCTGATAACAAAGAAATTAATGTGACAGATAAAAGAAGAAATGAAGATATTAATAAAAAACATGCTAAAAGACATTTTAGAGAGTTTGTAAAAATCTTAAAACTAGCTTTAATAGATATAGAAAAATCAGTTAGCTATTTACAAACATATAAATTCGCGCCATTATTTGACAATGAAAATTTGTATTGAAAATAAAAGTAATAGTTTATTTTTGATGTCATAAAACGGCTTTTTATCGCCTAATTTTGTAAAAGCCGGTAATTAAATCTATCCACTGTATTAAGTATTTAATTACCCTAATGGACGAACGAGAAACGAAAAAAATTATTTGTTTTAAATGAATTCACAAGTGTCTCAAATGTCTTACTCTCTTCTACATTTTCCAGAATCAGTTTTACATTTTTGTTATTATTTACTATACATGTGCAATTTACTGTGAATAAAACCAAACAACTTGAATAAAGCACAAACAACAGCGGGAAAATGAACATCCAGTTCTGTAAACAAAATGTCTATTTGTCTGTTATTTTTTGCGCGCTTTGTTTATTTGGTTTAGTCTTATTCATATGCATCACAAAGTATACCCTACCTCTATTTAGGAATTAACTATATTCAAAATTTATTTTTCAGTTTGTCATGGCGAGACATGCACATCGCCGACGGACACAAGGCTTAGATGACTGCTACCATTGTCCGCCTGGATTTGGAGTGGAACGCCACTGCAATAGGCATCACGACACTGTGTGCATAGCTTGTGCGCCAGACCATTATTCCGGACATTACTCTTCATTAAAGGCTTGTTATCCATGTTCACGATGTGGGCCCGGACTTTATGTGGCCCACAAGTGCACTGCGTCTAAAGACACCATTTGTGATTCGTGTCACACTTACAAAGGCCCACATAACGAAGACTTTTATGAGAGGTGTGTGAAACCTCTATTGCGCTCCTCTGAAGAAAATAAAAACGATACTTTTAATAGAACTATCAATCATTCACCTGAAAAAGCTGAAGGTAAGTATTCGTCGAAATTTTTTTGTAGCATCTTACTATGTTTCATATGTGGCTTTATTTCACGGAATATCTACACAAGAATAAGTAAATGTTCAATATATTTAATAATTATAAGAAACTTTATTGTCATTCACTTAAAAAATGTGATGATAAAATATTTTTAGTGTCTTCATTAAAATTAATCAGTAGCTTAGTGCTAAAATTTCATGCTGCATTTATGACTTTATCCAACAATAAACAGTGTCCTCAAAATGCTAAAACTGAAGTATTTTACATTTAGTTAGGGAAATATTTTTGATTCCCCCCCCCCCCTAAATTAGTGTTTTAATATCAAAATTATCAATTAACACAAGTATATTAACTATATTAAAATTTTACAAAGTTAAAAAAAAAAATACTTTAAATCAGATAGGCGGACTGCAAAGGTTTAAATGACAGTAATAAAACTGACATTATAATTTAGGTTGTTGATTCTAGAATTGAGCATCTTTTTGCCAATCATTTTTTCCCGAGCTAATATTTTTTTTCATTTTATCAATCATATTTATACGCGATCACGATTCAAAATATAAACTGGTATTCTTTATTTAAAACTTGCCAATTCTTTTGACATAAGCGCCAATTTGATAGCTTTTAAATATGCAAATCATCTTCCAAATTGTCATACACCTAAATTATCATCAATCTTACGAATACTTTACGAACCATATGGAATGGTTAATCAGTTGATTTAGGATGAATTATTTCAAATGTACATCAATCAAGTTTAACAGCTTCATCTATCAGGAATAATTTACTCACAAGACTTTCAGATTGTTGTAAATCTCTTATCATCTTCGTAAACATAAAGTAACCAAACAAACGAAATAAAATATTCAAACAACGCCACAGTTAAGTAGGCTTCGTTTTACCTGCAATCAATATTAAATGATATATTTATGAGATTTAATATGTGAACTGAGCTTAAGATGATGAAGAGGAAAATTATTATCACAACAAATTTTGCTTTTTTGGACAAGATGATTTATGTGCTTTGAGTGATGAATGAGTATCCCTTAGTTCGGGTACATACGTGACTAAATTGAGTTGCTTATATACTTTAATATTTATTTCCCTTTATAAATCAAAGTCTTTTCATTTGTTGATGTGTCATCAAATGAGAAGATATTCATTAAGTTAAAAAACTCTCGACTCCATATAGATTAAAATATTCTGTATCACAAATCAGGATGGTGCCATTTATCGAAATTTACTGGATTTTTTGAAGTGATTTTTTTAGAACTATGCTAAATGAAAAGTTATATATATTAAAATAATACCAATAGAACAGCCGAGAAACTGCTTGAATAATTTTCTTGTGAAACAAAAATTTAAGAGTCGTCGATTATCATTATCTTGATTATTTTACCAGTTGAATGCTCGAGCAGCGATCTTCCTGTTTTGAATTATTTTCACGCACAATTCATTCATGCAGGAGCATTTATTTTAACTCTACAATGAGAGCTTAGCTAAACTTTTCAGAAAGCGTTTCCTATATTTAAAGAACTTTGAGTTAATTTTTGAGAATTTCAAAAAAAAATTTGCGTGTCTCTTTGGATGATGCAGGGTGTATTTTTTGAAGTATTAGAATATTAAACATTGAATTCTTATCCTTTATGTTATAAAAGTTAATCTATTTCTCAATTTTTTTCCTTGTCTAAAATTCTGCATTCTGATCAAGTGATTTTTGGGTCTTTAATTGAAAATCAACAATGCATCGTGGCTACATTTTTTTCAGTTATAAACTTTTTCACATTTATCAGATTGAACAGTAGTACTGAACGAAATACCACTCAAATTGTACCGTAAAATTAGGTTTCTCATATTATCGTTAAATAAGAAATATGACACAACTTAGTGCATTCTCAACTTTTACAATAATGCTCCTCCATCAGCTATGTAATTTGGTTTTCAAAATGAAGTATATCCTCTGAACACTGATAAGAAAAAAATTTCAATAGTCAAAGAATATCTAACACAAATTCAGATACAAAATCAAAGCAACCGTGCTACTACATAGTAGCACGGTTGCTTGTTGAATCCTTTTACAATGTCGTATGAAACGTGATAACTTCAATGACAGCTTATTTTTAATTCCGCGGATCATTTCACCGATTTGTGTCAGGAATAAAACGAATAAAAATTCTTTTATTTACACTATTAAAAGTGTTAAACCACAATATAAAGATAAGGAATGAACCAATTATAGTTCAAATTCTTCTATTAAATATTATTGTTTAAGAAAAAACTTGATGCTACGTCATGCACTCTCAGCTTTCACTATAATGCTCCTCCATCAACTACGTAATTCCGTTTTTAAAATGAAGCATATAGTTTGAACACAAATAAAAGCAAAATTTCTATAGTCAATAAATATAGAACGCAAATTCAAAATCTATCCAGATTTATACATCGAGTACTATGTTAACATGCTTTTCGATTAAATGAAACTTCAAACGAAATGAAACTTCTTTGTATGAAACTTCAAACGCCATATCCAATAGTTGTAGTCGCAATGACTTGAGCTTGAGTTATTTAACCGAATTGTGTAAGGTTTCATAAAAGTTATATTTTCACGAGTTTTTAAATTGATTGAAAATACAGTTCAACTGCAAATTTAAGTGAACTTTAAAATAGTGTATGGTGTAATTTTGAAGCAATCGAATTTCTTTTTTCATGTCCAAGCTTTTTAATAATTTATATTAAAAATTATTAATTACTGTATTGTAGATATTTTGTAACTAAATTGTATGCGATTTTTAATCGTCTAAAAATGAAGTTAAAATATTTTACGATTTCACTCTGTTCGTAATGTATTTGCTAGTGTATATTATTCACGCATCATCGCGGTTGAAAGCAATGCATTAAGAACAACAAACAATTATTCAAATTAAGTTGGGGACGTTGAAAATCTTGAAGATTTATATTTCTTCGGTTCGTTAAGCATCTATTAGTGGGTGCAGATTCCAATCTACCTTACCATAACACCGTTACAGCTTAAAGAATAATTTGTAACACTAGTTTAATTATCTTTGTCCTGTATTAATTCACATATTTTTATGTTCTTAATATCTATTTAATATGCAGCACGCAGTTTTGTGTGTGAATGAACCGTATCCTCGTGTACTTTAAAGAGTTCAAAAAACCTTTGAAAACCTTCTATTTTTCTCACAATACTTGGTAGAAAACATCTTTTTGGAATAGTTTATTCAATAAAAAAAAAACATGTTATTATGTTAATGATTCTTTAAACTTTCAAGTCAAAATAGATTTAATCATAAAATTGCGCTTAATTTTAATAAAATAGTTCATTCATATGCTTAAGATGAAAGCAATAGCATTTATAGTTAATTCATTGTTTGGATTAAATAGTTTTCTTACTTTACTTGTTGTTAGTTTTTTACTTTATTAAGTAACAGTTTTGAAATCAATTAATTGAAACTTTGATATCAATTCCGAAAAAATTTGAAAACAAAATTCGGATCTCAGTTTATGGCATTTTTTAAGATTTAATTGGGGGTTATTTTAAACTCAATTAGTAATTTCGATAAAAAATAGTAATAGTTTGAGCTTCAAATATGATAATTAATATCCGGAAAACTTTAATTTATATTGAATAAGCATTTGAGTTATAATTATTCCTCTTAAAATAATCGATTTTGGTTTTGTCGGCCGAAATCAAACTTATCGGCTCGTTCATGTTCATGTAATTTAAATTTCAAGTTTAAAAAAAAGTCTTTTGCGTTTAAACTTAACTGAAGATTTCATACTCAAGAATATTAAATAAACAAAGCTTATTAACTGTACTAGAGATAATTTATTTTGTTCATTTGACTGTCACAAAATTCTAGTATTTGCTCAAAAACTGGTAAACAAAAAAAAAAAAACAAAAAAAAGACACGGAACATAAAATACTCCACTTATTATTTGAAATAGTTTTAATCTCCTAAAAAAGTCTAAACGGAATTTCTGCTTCTGTTGATTACCTTGTAACTACTACATTTTGACAGTAATTTACAAACGTTTCTGTTACTTTTTAGAGACTTTGTTTGATTTGAAAAATACGTAAATGAAAGTCTTAACAAGTAATTGCAAAAACACAACATTAATTTCTTAACGATTTCAAACATTTTAAATAGATAATTCTGCTGAATTTTTTATAACAATCCTTTGCATTGTGTAGTCACTTAAACATGCGGTCAGAACTCCTGAATTATTCTTATTCTCTATGCTGTTTAATCATGAATAATTATTATGTATCTTCGAAAAGTTAACTAACTAGGCGGGGCTTTTGCAAGTAGAGAGATTCACACCAGCAGGTGTTTGATTGGGGTTACTTAAAAAAAAGGTGACATTTGTCTGGCAGCAGACCCCAATTACGAACTCTAAAATGAACAGCAAGTGTTTCAAGACCCCTGCTGCATCAATTTTTTGACATCACACCTGTGATTTGTGAAAAATGAACAATAGAAATATTTTTATGCATTCTTTATTTGTATTTCACTTGACGTCACATTTTATTTATTTACTTATTTTTCATTTTAACTACGTTTCTTAAACATGATTGTTCTTATAATGTTTTCCTGATATAAAGTTTACGTGCACAGTGCGTAAAATAAAAAAGGGTATACCTTAATAACTTTTGATCTAATGATCTTATATTTTCACGTAGGGAATTCCCTTCGAGGATTTGAGGAAGAAAGCTTAAATTTCCTAAAATGTTTGTGAAGGCATAAAAAATTACTTTACCCGAATAAACATAACTTTTTTTATGGGTTTAGACTCTTGATCCTGAAAATATAGAGACTACCCAAGTCTGAAAAATATTATCCCAATAGTTTTAGTAGACTTAACTTTTTTATTGTTTCTTATCTCATTTTAAATATTAGCTTATATGTGAAACTTATTGCTTTTCTGTTTATTTTTTTCGTATAATATCTAAGAAAGGAAATTTTCTAAAAAAAGAAAGAAAAAAGAAAAAAAGAAGAAGGAAATGACGCAAAAAAAAAACATCGCAGAAATATTCACCTGTTATAAACATGATTAGATGAACATCAATGACCCTAAACTTGTTTTCTCATAACTTTCAAATTATATAATTATAAACGATTAGTATTAAAACTATATATTAGACTAAACAAATTGTGCCTTCAAGCATTTTAGAAGATATTTAGATCGAATTAAATACCAAACTTTCTTAAGCAACTTAGTTAATATTCAAGTTAAGTTTTAGTTGACGTATTCATACAAGAATAATCATCATTAATCTATTACATAACTTTTAATAAATTGTCGATTGGAAATTATTATCAATTATGGTTATCAATAATAAAGAACATTTACATTAGGGGTAACTTATAAACTTTTTTCAAAAGAAAAATTGCTTTATTTTTAGACTAAAACTGTTTTTGAACAAACAAACTCAAAATTTTAGAATTAAAATGAAAATAGAATTAAAATGAAAATAGAATTAAAATGAAAATAGAATTAAAATGAAAAAAAAGAATTAAAATGAAAATTGATTTAAAATGAAAATAGAATTTAAATGAAAATAGAATTGAACTGAAAATAGAATCAAAATTAAAACAGAATAAAAATTGAAATAGAATTTAAATAGATATTATTCCTCTGGGATAGTTAAAAGGCGCATAATTTAATAACAAAATTTTATGCCATAATTGATGCAAAATACTTTTCTTAATTAAAACTGTTGAGACATTGTTGACAAATTAAGCTTAAATTTATAATTTGTAAAATAAAAGTTATGCAATTGATATAAAAAATTACTTTTTTGTTAATTCATTAATTTTACGATAAAATTTTTGCTACATTGTGTAATGTTAATTTATGTATATTAATTTAACAACAAAGTATGCATTTAATCTCAAACAATATATTATACTAATTTAATGTTTGTAGTCTATGTTCTTATATTTATAAAGTGCCCACATTAGTAATTTTTTAATTAAATTAATTTTTCTTTAATTTACGTCATTAAATAAATTTAAATGAAAAGTTGTAAACGTTAAAAAAACATCTATTTACTTATTTACTTTGAAAATTTCGTGGAACTTTTCTAATAAACAAAAACAATATTTAAAAAAATTGTGTACGCCAATTTCCCAACTACAATTAAAACTTCTTTTATTTATTTACAAGCTAATTCTCCCTTTGTGATTAATTAAATTGGTTGACTGGAATAACTTTTATATCGAAAGGTCGTATAGTAATGAATGCAATAGCGATGCATTCCTTACTATGACGACACTCTTCATTGCTGAAAAATATTAAATAACTCTGACTGTTAAATGACTTTTGCTTAAATCCGTAAACTTGTTCCCCAATATAGATTTGAAAGAAAAGGTCTAAAACGAAAATATAGGCTTCTATATAATTTATTCTTCTAAAAAATGAAGAAACTCACGCACCCATAGTTGAAATATATAGGTTTCTATATGGTAATTTAAAATATCATATTTTGAGTTATTCTTTTCATATAAAAAAAAAATGCTGAATGAAAAAAAAACGGTTGATGAAAGTTCCTGAAAAAAAATTTTGTGACAGTGAACGAGTCAGAAGTTAGTGTAACTTTATGTTTTAATTTTGTTTCTAGTTTTCTTATAAATTCTTTGAAAAGAAGTTTAAACAAACAAAAGTAAATATAAAAACTTACTAAAATCCTTCATAAAGGAAGTGAAAGTAAAAAAAAAATTTAAGTAATTGTTTAAAGTTTACAAGTTAGAAAATATTGTTTAGTTATTATTTTATTAATCGTTTTCCTTTTAATCCATGTAATAGAAGTGTACATAAAAGCAAAAGTAAATCTAAAATATTACTCGGAAAAATTCGAAAAACTAAATGCAAACAAAGAAAGTAAAAATAAAAATAATGAAAAAATTCAATTTTTCGAATTTTTATAGCGTGTATATTAAAAACTAAATATACTTATGTTTGTTTTATTAGTTGCTTTCTTTTTAATTCATGTAATACAAGTTTAAGCAAACAAATCAAAATTTATTTATTCAAAAAATTTTTTTAAAAAAACGGAAAAATTAAATTGATTTTGGACAAAAAATTTGGCTTGAATTTTTACAGTGTGCAAATTAGGAAACTAAATAAAAAAGTTTATTTTTTTACTGTTTTCCGTTTATTTCTTACAACAGAAGTTTAAACAAATAAAAGAGTGAATAGAGAAAGAAAATTCCACCCCAGTCACTCATTATAAATCAGTACGGTTTTAAGTTTCCAACTCATTATTGTTCTATTTTTCCTTCAACCCCATATTCTCCCCATGTGCAGCGCGTCTTTCAACTTTTCTATGTCTGGTTCTGATGACATTTTAAGCTAGGGAAGACTCGAAAGAACTGATGGATAAAATCTGTCTAGCAAAATCACCTTTCATACCTATTCACTTTTTCAGACTAACCCCCTTGACATCTCTGATGTCACATCTCAGAAATGTCAACCCCTGGGAGCCTCTGAAATGAACTTTCCGATGTCGCAATACCTGAATAACATACTTGCAATAAAAAAAAAATTATATCTATTATATGTCATCAAGAGTTCAGGTAAAAACCCATGAAAGAAACAGAAATGCAATTATGAAGTAAATTTGATTTTTGCTTCACTGCTCTTGTTTCCCTTTATATTGTGTAAAATAATTAACAATTAAATTAAAGTAATTAAATAAGTTTAATAACTAGAAAATGAATGTGATTCACCACATTGTTTCAAACATTCTAATGAAATAAGGGCACAGCAAAAGTATTGAGAATTCCATAGCAACCCAAGGTCGATAATGTCACCATACGCCGCTAGGTCAGATTTTCTATTATGAACTGGCTCTTTCGATGCATTTGAATTTGCATTACTTTTATGTTTTCTAATGACTATTGTCAAAAATTGCACTTAAATAGGCCGAGAAGAAGCTGTTCTGAAGTAATTTATTGATTTGGCTATAAATATGCAGAACTCGCCAGTTAGGTAGCAAAACGATATATTAGCTTTCGATTAGCTTCGCTTAGCATTTCGATATATTAGCTTTTATGGTAATGTTAATTGCAATTTTAATAATTATTGTGAAACATAAAATTAGGATAATTTATATGAAGCTCATTAATTCTGGAAAAATTCTGGTGAAATTACCGTACTGGTGAAAAAGAAAGAAAAAAAAATACGAAAAACATAATTCTGGTTAATGAAACCGAAATACACGTATTTAAACCATTCATTTGTTATTTTTCGGTTCATATGGTTACTGTTTACTGGAAATTCAGGATTTCAAAATAGTTTTTATTACTACACATTCAGTAAAAAATGTAAAATTGAAAAATAAGTTTAACAGGATTAATGGTTTTTATGCTATGCTCTGAGGTATCGTACTAAAATTACCATATTTATTAAGTTTAAAAAAAATATTTCATCGTGAATTTTTCCGAAATCATTATCAAATCGCTTCAGTCAAAATTATCGAGCAATACCGAGCTTTTCGGTGTTCCTATAGAGCTAGAATCACGTTAAATTTTACCATATTCTTGCAGTTCTGAGACCATACCTCTTTTCTTAGTATGTATGGTATGAATTTGTGCATTTTTTACAGTACCTATTTTTAAAAATATTGCAAAAATGTAATGATTTACTTGTATTAAAGTAATAAGTGATTTTTTATTTACTTACTTTTTTAACCTCCCCTTTTTCGCATCGATTGAGATTTTAATCAGTTTTCTTCAAAATATTAACTGTTTCAAGAAAAAAAAAAAAATTATTGGCTTTTGTATTGAGGATACAAACATCCTTAATTTCCATATTATAATTGCAAACCTTATTCAAATGAACAACAATAATAAATATTTATTATATTTATTATTATTAACAATAATTATTAATTATATTTTGTATTATTCGAATCATAATTATCACGCAAAATATACCCATTTTTTCTCATAATAGCTCACGTTCAATAACTTTTCCACAATTTTGTCAGAAAAAGCTTCATTAGATTTTTGTATCTGAGAAAATAATTATAATATAATTCCTCTTTAATTTTGATATAATTTGTTTACAAAGTAATTGCAAATTATAACTATCTCTTAAATCATAGTGAACTTGCATCATATTAAATTAAATTCATTACCTTCCCTTCAATAAATTATTTAAGTCGTGTAAAATTTCGCATTATATTTTATAACAAATGTAGTGAACACCTTTTCATTTCAATATAATTCTACAAATACTACAATTTTTACACTCCATTATTCAATATATTTTATACTTTTCAAAGTAATTATATTTTATATTTAAAAAGTCGCATTGATGATTTCTAGCTATAATAGTTTTAAATTATTTCTTAAAATGCATTATATTTGAAGAAGTATATTTACGCCCGGTGGCTGAGTGGTAGCGCTTTGCGCTCCCATGCCACAGGTTCTGGGTTCGATCCTTGGACCGGGCAAGATCGACTCAGCCTTTCATCCCTTCAGTGGGTCGATAAATGAGTACCAAGCATGCTTGGGAACTAAACACTGGGAGTTCCGCGTTCGGCTGACCACCTGACCGGAACATCTGCTCCTGCACTCCAGAGCCCAAGGTCAAGAGAACTGAGATAGACACAGTAGGCCTTGGCCCTCTATGGGCTGTCGTGCCACTGAGTTTAGTTTAGTTTATATTATATTTTACAAATGTGAAAACTAAAAAACTTGTTTTTGCTTATAAATTAACTTTTATTATGTTAACATTATTTTATAATTAGTATTATTTATATTTATTACATTACTTTATTTCATTAATTTTTAAGGATTTATTTTAAACTATTTAAGACTTTTACTTTAATTAAACTAAAACTTTGTAGTTACTCAACAAAATAAAAAATTTGCATTCAAATAATCAAGCAGTTTCGATTCAATGATTTTCATTTTAAATTACTGTTAAACATAAGTTTAAGATTATAATTACAAAATCAGTTCATTCTTTTAAAACTATTAATCCACCTGTACAATAAACGGAACTTTTCTCAGAATAAGAAATTTTATTTAAATACAAAAGTATGCTAGAAATTCTTAGCAATTAAATTCATTGTGTAGGATAAAATATTTACTTCTTTCAGATAAAAATGAATCATTTCTATGTATGTCCTTTTAGTGTGTGGGTAAACCTAAACGTAAAAATTTATGAGGCCGTTCATAAACCAAGATAATATCTCGAATATTCTACCAACGCAAAACAATTATCATATTTAAACGCAAATGTGGCATACTTAGGGTTTGATTTTTGTGCTATACTTCGGCTTACATTTCCATAAATAGCCAATAAAAATCATAAAAGTTCTTCGAAGTAAAATATGTACTCGTTTGAGTTGTCTAAAATAAAATACTTTTATCGCAATTGTTAGGAAAACTTTTCCGAAATCAAAAAGTTTTTTCTTTATTTACAGAATGAGAATTTTGTAGATTCAATGGTTCAGCATTTTAAATGTTGCTAAATATTATTAATAAGGTTACGTTTGAAAAAAAAAGAATGCTCAGTTCTGTTCTTATTCTATTCTTCTGCCATAATACACTGTTAGAATTTTCATTCTAAAATTATGGTAAATTAACAGGCAGCAGTCTGTTCATCCGATTAACCGTAAAGTTTACGGTAAGGAACATTTTTTACTTTTACTGTTTTGAAACCATTCACAACTAGTATTGTTGTAAAACCATGAATATAAAACTTTATGTTTTTTTAACCATTTAGTAATTAGAATGGGTTCAATATCGTTAAAAAAGAAATTTACCAGAATGTAGGAGCTAAACTTTCAATAAGGTAACGAGCATTGGGCAAGGCAGAACACTGGGAACTCTTCTTGAACTAAAGGGAATGTAGGAAATATTGTGTAGACAATGCTAGGACTCGAACCCCAGGTCTGTTGGTCTTCTGACTGACAGATTGACCCTCTCGGCTATAACACGTATGCAGTTGCAAGGAACTAAATAGATTCATTAGGTGGACTTAGTTGGTGTGATAAAATTCAGGATGTTTAACCGTATTAATAAACAGTTTTTCTCACAGTTGACAGTTTGATTACCATCTTGTTTATGGTTATTTAACTGTTTTGTTTGAATATGGTAAAATAACAATTAAATAAATTGTCATTTAACCATTTTTCCAAGAGATTTCTAACAGTGTCGTATAAATTAATTAATAAGTGATATTTTATTCCAGTGGTTTCTAATTTTTTTTCAACTGTGGAACCTTAAATGATGGCACTTCTTTTGGTGAACATTTTTTTTTTTTGATACATTTTTTCTTAGGAGCGAATTTAGTTTTTTTTTTATTTTGATACGAAAAACGCGATGGGAAATAGTAAGGAAATTTTTCGTAAATGCGTGAACATTTCGTAACTTATACAATACATTGTAATCAGAAAAATTATATAAATTTTTTAAGAAATATTGCCATTAATTGTATATATTGTTTAAAAAAATGTTTGGAATTATTTAAAGTAAAATGCAAATAAAAATTATAATTCATTGTAATTTTTTATTGCCATTTTATTTTAAATAATTTCGTAAGAGCAACCCAAATATTTAGTAAATAAGAAATTATTAATTGAATCTAAATATAATTACAAAATTCAAAAATATTAAAAAAATATTAGAAATGTTTTTACTCTCGGAAACCCGTTAACTTATTCATGGAACCCTAGGGCTCGACGGAACACCATTTGGGAACTGCTATTCTATTCTACTGCTATTACATTCTAAGTTCATGTATAATTATTTTATTATTCTATTATTTGTTCTAGTTAATATGTTATACTTATTATTCTACTCTTCTTCTACAGAATTCTAAGTTCATATTCTTTTATATTTTTTATTTTATTCTTCTGTGATAGTGTTCTAAGTTTATATTTCATGCTAAGTTTATATTATATGCAACTGAATTTACGTTATTTTCGGAAACGTTTACGAACCTTGTGAGACAGGAAGATTAATGGCTCCAAAATTTCTTCCCAACAGCATGGTGATGAAAATGTGACCCGTATTACTCACAATGAGGTCTTCACTTACCAGTCAAGCTGATACGCATGTTGAGTATGCTTCATGCCGCCATTGAGGATCGAGCCCCAGTCCTACGAAAATGTCAGCTCAGTATCTTTAATCACTGAGTCATCGCGGCTCCAATGCATTATAATCATTAATATTAAATACTATTCTTATTTATTTTATTTATTATAAGTAATGACTATAATTATAATAATTATTAATTATACTTATTTTAATTTTTAATTTTGCTTAATATAATTACTAATTTTAAGTATTATTATTTGCAATTTTAATTATAAATTGATGCGGGAGGCATGAGTTTCAGTCAAATGAAGGATATTAAACAATATTTTTTTTCCCCAAGTGCATATCCCTCAGCGCAATTTTTTTTTTTTTCGCCTGTAAGAATGACGTTCATATGATATAATTTAATCACTAACATAAAATCTTTGCATCAACATTCGAACGATTTTTTTTCTTAGAAATACATAATTCAAAATTTTGATCCCTCCAAAAATAGTTTGTTTTTTTTTTTTTTTCAAAAATTCAACCGTGTCGTTCATTTTCTTAAAAATTAGCGTTTCACTACTTGATTTTTATGTCTTCCCCCAAATAAAACCAACACTTTTGATCGCTTTTCCGTCGCCATTCTCGAGTTTATCGACTGTGAATTCTTTTTGTCTTAACTTTTCTAAGTAAGAAAACTCTAAAAGAGGCCAATAAACCGATAAAAGAAAGTATCCGGTGACAATGATTAAGATTTTTCCAATTGGTGACACACGAGGTCGCGTGTCCCGACAAAGAGGATTAGAAGATCTGCTGTATACGCGTGACGCTTCCCCAAATATTCGAATTCGATTATATAATTAGTGAAGTTTCCAAGCTATCGATCACCAGATTTCAATAGCATTATTGCATACCAAGAACGAGAACGAAAAAAAATTTTTATTGGAGTTATTAGTTTAGCAATCGATTAATTATTGATGGCATCGATTATTATGCAGTCTTTATCGCCATCTAGAGTGTTTATAATACAGTAATGATGATTAATAACAAATCTATTGAGTCAACATTGATAGAAATCAAAGTGCAAAACAGTTTTATTGTAATATTCTAAATAGGAAATCAATTTTCAATAACAGAATGTTATGAATAAAAAGATTTGTCGTAAGGGACATTTTAATGAATTTTTTTAAAGAAAAAATATTAACCTTTTTTTAAAAAAATAAGGAAGCTCTTTAAGCATGAAGTCATCTTGTTTAAAGACTTAATAATCAATATCTATGAGTTACTTAACTTGTTATTAAACGCTGAAATTTGAGTGTTTTCACACTCAAAATAGCACTCTAAATTTTTAATTTTTCAATTATTACGTTTTGATTATTGTATTCATTTCTTAAGTGTCAGATGACAAAAATTTTGCATTTAAAAGGCTAATTTCTCAAGCCTTGTAATTTTGAATAAAATCCAGAATACAAGCGAACTTCTAGATCAAGTATTAGGAGAAAATTGCCTTCGTGGAGGACTTTTTGATAGGACTAACTCGCATTTGCGTTACATGGAGAAGAAAACAACAAAAGTCTCCCACGGTTAGTCTTATGACAAGGGGACTCTAACCCATAATCCATCTACTACTGAGGATATTTTACATCAGCTCTGTGGTCGGTGTGAGCCGGGCGCGGAATCTGTATCGACCAGCCAGCGCTGGGATTCAAACCCGGGACACCTTATTAGGAGGCGAGCGCTCTATCATCTGAGTCACCAAGGCAGTTCTAATATTAACATATTTGGCTTTTAGAAGTATAGCATACTAAAACATAATTAGTTTCAAATATTAATCATTAATCATAACATGCATTTAGGAAAAATTTAAAAGCATTCAAATAAACTACATTACTTCTAATCTAATTTTAAAGTTAAAGACCGAAATTCTGCATATGCAAATAAAATGTTAACTAGAAAACTATATTTCAAATCTTTTCTCTGTGTACACCTCATCTTCATAGGTCATTTTTCTATTTGTTATTTATTGATAATGAATATTTTAATTCATGTAAGTTTCTTCTACGCAGATAAAACTTGCTAAAAATAAGATATAAATCAAGAACATTGAATGTAAAATTGTTTAATAATTTTTGTGCGTACGAAGTTTTGAATTGCAAGTAAAAGGTTTAAAAAAATTAATTGTTAAAGTTGATTCATAAAATAATAGGAGCAAAAGATTAAAATCATAGTCTAATTTTTTTTTTTCATTTTAATGTCAATATAAATCAAAGGTCTGAAATATCTTCCTTCCTTTCGATGCTTAAATTTCTTCAATATTTTTCGCTTTAATTTTTCTACGTGTTTTATAAAAGTCATAAATATATTTCTTTCAAAAAGCTGCACATCAATTAAACTACTCACAAAATTGGAGTTTCTATATACAGTGCCTTAAATATCTTGATATTTTTTTTCTTTAGCAGTTTCCTAAGTTGCTCTACATTTCTTCCATTTTTCAAAAAAATAAATAAATAAATAAATAAAATAAAATATACGAAAACATAAAAGTGTAGAAATTATCGAATAATTATTCTCTTAATTGTTTAAAAAGTTATAACATAAATGCTGCTCATGAAAACCAGAGGAACATAGTTACACTGAAGTAAAAAAAAAAAAAAAAAGGATGATCAGAAGTACTAGAATATGATAAATTTAACCGTGTTTCTGTCTCAATGGGATCATCAAAAAGCTCGGTGATTCTTACCGAAACGCTTTTTGGTGATTTTAGTAAAATGAACTATAAAATATGATGATATAATATGTAATAAAATTTAATAATTTTATCATTATACTTTAGAGAAGGGCATAAAAATCATTTATTCGGTTAAATTTACTTTTCAGATTTGTATATTTTACTAAATGGGTAAGAGATAATAAAGAACTAAAAATTTGAAAACGAGAATTCCCATTAAACCGTTACCATATGAACGGACAAATTACCAAATGAATGGTTTGAAAATCGTATATTTTGATTTTATTACCCAAAATCATTTTTTTTTTCAGGAATATCATTACCATAACGTACGGTAGTTTTACCATAATTCGTTTTTCCAGTAGATTTAAATAAAATATTAGTATAAATTCGATAATCGATATCTTGAATATCTTCCTTTCACTATCTCCAGGCGATCTACATTTAGTCTACTCAACAGCTAAAAAAGAAAAGTATTCTAGTTACAAGAGAAAGCAAAATATACATTCAATGTTTTTCCATCAACTTATAATCACCCAATGATGACTAGAACACACGAAAATGGAACAAATGAGGCCAGACTAATCCGTTAAATATCTATCAGATTTTGTACTAATGATACATTAAGCTAAATATTCATCAATCGTTTCCGGCAGAATTTCCGGATTAAAAATTTATTCAGGTTATTTGAATGATAAGGATGAAATACTTTATGTTATGAGTTAATTCACATGAGGTTCCTGGAAAGTTAACGTTTTTATAAAGTGTAGTACTAGTTAATGTAATAATTTAGCGTGTGTAAGAAATTTAAGTGGGATTTAGTATGCATTATGGTCGCAATTTTTCTCCGTTAAAATAAATACAATTCACTAATAGTATTGCCTAGCATAATGATAATAATTAGCTTCTTCATTACTTTGCTGTCACGTGACAATAATATTAATACATATTTTCAGAATATGCATCAAAGATAAAGTCAAAAAAGATGCTTATTAGAGGTACATTTCTTAGTATGTTAGTCAAAATGTAGTAGCAAATTTGTCAATAATATATTGTACATTGCGCAATGAGTTGGAATTAGCACTGCTATGATTATTCAACTATATTAATCATAGCTATTTTAATATTGTTATGATTACTTTAATAATTCTTACATCATAACAATATTAATATTACACAATATATATTTCAATGATACCTTACGTTGCATTTTAAAATAACTAAATTCAAAATTTTTTACAAATAAAGACATTGATTTACTATTTCATCTTGTATTAGTATACAGATAATAAAAGATAAATAAAGTTAGATTAAAAAAAAATTACAAAATAATTTTTTTCCTATTGTACTATTGCAAATAGAGATAAATATTGTTGTGTTAATTATTAACTTTGTTTAATTTTTCTACAGAATTTTTGTTACGCTCATAATTTTTTGCTTTATAACTTGCATTTGATTACATACTCTAAACTCTTCCAAAAAGTATAATAATAAACATTTATTACATAAAGTTTTGTTTTATATGTTCATACATTGTATATAGTAATGCAATTATTGAATGCATCTTTTAATTCATGTAAAAATAAAATGTAAACAAAAAAAATTCTTGATTTCATGTTTAAAATTTATAACTATTTTTAAAGCTGACCCGCATTATTTTGAAGAAACCTGGAAATGATATCAAAGTAAAAATCAAAACTCTCTTGAAATAGAAAATTTTATTTCGAACAATTTTTTTCCCAAGAATTCTGAGAAGATCTGTTTTTCTGCGTGGCAACTTCTTGTAAATCCTTGACATCCAAACAATTTCTTCGTGGAAAAAATAAAGTGTTCATTCACAAATTGTTGCATTACATATTTGTTTATTTCTTGAACATCATAACTGTAACTGACACCAATTTAAAGCATCACTGAACATCTTCTATAACTGCAGGCCGCAAACAAAATCATTCCATTAGATACCATTATGTTCGATTTTAGAATAGTTCACTATCGAAGTAAATTTCTTCACGGTTGATTAAAACTATTTTAGAATTTAACATCTTTTGTTCTAAGAATTATGTTTCATGCTCTATGAGTTCACTGTTATGTGCAATATTCTAATTACCGTATTTTATACCAGCTTTGTAGTAAAAAATTACCATATGCTAGAGAAACTTTTCTAAATTTTGAAATTTTAATTTTTATAATCATGGCATGCTTTTGAACAAAACAATAGGTCACACAAAGGCTATATAGTTCAGAAACTATTTAAGGTTCCAAAACTTTAGGCAAAATTGTCCAAGTTAACGGAACTTTGCTTAAAGAGTACAAAGTACATTTTTAAAAATTCTTATAAGATGAACAAAATTGTACTAATTTTCATAACTAGTCTTATCGTAATAGCCAATTACTAATGTATGTCTAAATTTACAATTCTACTTCGAAAAGGGTTCGGACTCCGAAATTCGTATTTTTGGGAAAACTAGGGCTCCAAATGACAGTGTTGTCCTAGTTTTAATGTAGATGGAGAAAAAAATTCTGGCATAATTACTGTAATGTATGATAATGGCATTTCTGGTAAAAAAAAAAATCGTAATTTTGGTGAATAAAATCATAATTCTGTTGAATAAAATCATAATTCTGGTGAATAAAGCTAGAATACACAATATTTAAACCATTTAATTTGTGATTTATTCATTCATATAGCAACGGTTTAGCGGAAATTCTGGTTTTTAAAAATATAGTTCATATTACCACACATAAAGTAAAAAACACAAAAAGCAAAAAGTAAATTTAACCGAATAAATTAATTTTATGACATGTTCTGAGGTATTATGATAAAATAACCAAATTTTAAAACTTTTACTAAATTTTATCACACATTATAACGTTGTATTTTAAATATGATTTTTACTAAAATCATTTCCAAGGTGCTTCCGTAAAAGTAACCGAGCTTTTTGGTGCCCCCATAGAGCCAGAAATGCGGTAAATTTCACCATATTCTGGTAGTTTTAACCATGCTTTATTCTCAGTGTAATGGATAGCCACAAAAATAATTGATAATAAATTCGTATGAGTAGCTTTTTAAAAGTACGTTCAACTTTGTCAAACTACACACTAAAAAATAAAGATATTACACGCATTTTTTACTGTTCAAAGCCATTAAAAAACTAACTTTTTGACATTTTTTTTTCCTGCATTAAGTCACAAATTAATGTAAAAAATTTTGCTAACTAATTCACTGTCTTATCCAATATTATGGTTTCCAATATTATGGTTTATTTAACTGATATTCTTAATATATTTCTGGTAAGGAACTGCATTGATTAAAAAAATCATTCTTTTACAGAAATCCGTACAATCCTAAGTACAGATCTTACGCAGGGAGTTCCTACATCTATAGTTATTGCATCTGGTGTTGCTATAGCAACTTTAGCAGTCATCATTCTCATCACATGCATCGTAGTAACCAGAAGTCGTTGTAAAAGGGTAAGTTTTCTTTATCACATATAAATCGTTTTTGTTAAGAAAATTCTGTAACTAAACCATTCTAACATCATAAAAATTTTTAAGAATTTAAATTAAATAAAATACAAGAAGATAGCAGGATTAATTTTTACCTGAAAATTAAGTAACGACGTATGAAACATCAGTAAAAGAACATGTTAAGCATCATATTGTAAACACTCAAATTTCGGCATCTAACCACATTTTAATGTTAACTAACTTTTGTAGTTTTTTTGGTTAGGCATTTATGGGTGAGAATTTTATAGTTTAATTTAACGTGGTTATCTATGAAAAAAAGTATGTTTTGTGAACAGAAGTAAAGGTGTTAAGCTAGTTGTTATTCTAAAGTTGATATACTTTGAATTTTAAAATGTATTAACATGACACCTAGCGTGATCTGCTCCATGTAACTGATTCATGCAAGTGCGGGTTTGTTATTCAACTTGAATCCATGACGATGATATATCACGATTTCGATTCATTTATTTTAAAAACAATCTTATTTAAAAGCTCCAAGCAAAAATTTATATCTTAGAGCAATGATCTTACAACTGATCTCAATTCGAATTTAAACTACAAAGCGTGATTTTTTTTTTTTCTTTTCTTTTTTCAGCATTGCTTAACACGTTCTAACCAATATGCTCTTAAATTTTCATAAAAATTCTCTCAGTTGAACCATATTTGAGAGATTTAGCACTTTCATGTAGCAAACCACACAATCACGTCCATTTATTCAACTCAAATTGTGTAGAGGATAAAGATTCTTGTGTAGTAACTGCACTGCATAAAACATACGTACGTTAACGTACGTAATGCTGCGCGAAAGAGCTAAATCTCAGATGCCATGTTAAAGAGTAAAACTCACAAAAAATTACATCGTTTAAATTATACATAAATTAAATTAAATTATGCTAATTTCAAACAATATTAATTTTCAATGCAAACCTAATTTTTTTTTTTTTTTTTTTTTTTTTTTTTTTTTTTTACATTAGAAAGGTAAAAATAATTATGTTGCGTATGTTCTAAAAAGAATAAGAAAAGGTAACAAATTGATTGCATCGAATAAATTCATTATACATAAAGTATTGTTCTAGAATTATTTTGTATAGCTGGTAAAAAAAACTGTGCAAAAAACAATGCATATAAAACGACAATTTCCGTTCTGACACATTCTCGTCTCATCATCAACAACAAAATAAAACGTTCCATTTCGAACACATTCCGACGTTCTGTTACACATCATTTCAAAGCGAAAGAAATAAAAAGTCCAATCCATCATGGAACACAATGTCGCGGATGTTTATGCTCATCCTAGACCGAAGTACCTGTTCCGATTTGGCCGAGGATGTCCGATGGTTAACGGAGCGACATCCCCCATTCATTTTGCGCAGAAAGGAAAAACAAAGGCAAATGGTCCGCACTTTCACTGGGATACGCATTGGGGCGTTTCCGGCGGAAAAAGCGAATCACTTACGGAAACGTTCGCTTTTACGGCAGGAAAAAAAGAGCAAGGTGTATTCCTTTTTTTCTCCGCAAAAATCCCCGTTGTCTTTCTTTCCGGTAAATGAAGTGTTTTTGATTCTTTTTTTATACTCCTCTATTCTTACACAGTATTTTCTTTCAAGTGGAAAAAAATACAACGTTTAATAGCTTCTTTTTTTCCTGCTACAATTATCTACATCCAGTATATTTTTAAAAGAGATAAACGTTTCTTTTTCTTTCTTTTTTTTTCGCTTTTTTAAAACTAAAGTTTATCACACAAAAATCCATTAAATAAAGGATGCAGATGCACCATACGAATTCTCCTTTTACATGCCCAACTATGCACAATTATATTTAAATTTCTACACTGATTTATAAAACGCGAAATGAAATGTACATGAATAATAAACATAAATTAAAAAATATTTTTTTTCGCAAATGATCCAAAATATATTCCTTATTAAAAAAAATATAAAAAGTTCGCAAAAAATTAATTTCTCATCAGTAGAATTCTTATTTGATTTTTTTCGTCGCGTGAAATTATTATGGAATAAAATAATGTTAAATTACAGACATATCATAAGAATCTAAAAAGATGATTAGAAACTTATTCAAAATTCGAACATAATTAATTCATCTAAAAAGTTAACGGGGCTTAAATTTAATTTAATTTAAAACAAATTGTTGAGAAATTAATTTAGCACTATTGATAAACGTGTTCAAATTGTGGTAACATTAATATACTTTGTGATTGCATTAATATACGTTTAGGGATGAATATTCGTTATACTAATGACGACAAAAAAGGTATTTGTAAGCTGTGCCAAAAACTCCTAATTGTAGTTTTTCGTAGTTCTTCCCTGAAATTTGTCCAAAAAATATAATACAAGTGTAACTTTCACCAATTTTTCCTAAATTTCTTTGCTTCCCCAGCGGTGGCCAGCTGATACGAATTCCACACGGATCATGGGTTGAAGTCCCCTTGTCATCTGGCTAACCATGGGAAGTTCTCGTGGTATCTCTCTTCATGGAACGCAAATGCGGGTTAGTCCCATCAAAAAGGTCCTCCAAGAATTCAAATTTCTCTAACTATTTGAACCAGGTGTTCCCTTGTTTTCTGGATTGGGTTCAAAATAACAAGACTACGGAGTTGAGCATTGGTAGTCGTAAACTCAAAATTGGATCTGCAATTCAACGACGGTTATAAAATTTTTAAAAAAAATTAAAATATCATGTTTTGCGGTATACTCATATTATACTTTTGCTGTATACTAGCACATTATACACTAAAAAAATTTAAGTAGAACAATGAAAGGTATTGGCCTCTACGTATCTCACGTATCTGGCAGAATGAAAATAAAATAATAAAATAGATTAAACCCAAAACATTAACGGATTTTTTAATTTAATTTAATTTAGAACAAATTTTAATCAATTTATTTAGAACCGATAATAAACGTATTCAAATGTGATTATGCTGATTTATTTTTGAAGATTAATATTCATTCATTCTCTTTGTGACTATTTTCATTCTACTAATAAAAAAAAACAAAAAGTAATTGTATGCTGCGCCAAAAATTCCTTGGTACTTTTCTTAACTGTAATATTAATCAACAAAAAAAATGTGAATGCAGCTTGCATCAATTTTTTCCACATTGCTTAACTGTTAAAATCGTGAAAAGATTCGGTGTATTCAACATCAACTATTGCATTTGTGTATGAGATATAACATTATTGGATTATCCAGAACTTTAATGGATCTAAAAATTAATTTTATTTAACTTAGAACAACATTGTAGGTGATTCACTTATTGCAACTAATGAATATGTCTAAATTACTTTGCGTTTATGTCAATTCACTTAAGCAGATGAATATTCACTCTATGACAACTCCTAAATTTTATGTGCATACTGCGCCTAAAGCTAATAGTAATATGTTTTCTTAACTAAAATTAGTAAAGAGTTGTTAGTACAAATATAACTTGCATAATTTTTTTTTTCAATCTCGCTTCTTGTGCCACATTAAATAATAAAAAATTTAATTTGAACGATGAAGTAGAATTGGCGCGTTCGATTGCAACTCTTGCATCTGGCCAAATGAGAAATAATAAACAAATAAAAAAAGGATTCTTTGTAATATATTTCACTTAAGATCGTTGATCTGTATTTGATGATGGGAGAAAAATAACACCTGCCATGGTGCAGATATTCGCCGCTACGTCGCCAAATTGTAGATGGGATCGCCCACAACACACCTTACAACAGAGTATGGGAACAAAAAATAAAAGAGTATAAAACTAGAAAGAAAAAAAAATTCTCTTTCTTTTCAATTTTGCGATTGAACCGCTGTTATATTTTATAGCAATAAGAAAAAGATTAAGACGTCTAGCCGTAACTCCCACTCATAAGCAAGGAAGTCATGGGTTTGGACAAGAAAGTTTACGAGGTTATGTTTGAAATGGATAACTTTTAATGGATATTGTGTGCACTGCTATGCAATAAAGATTTTTAAAAATTAATGTTTTTATTAATAAAAGCTTCATAATGTGTCAGATTAGTAGACCAAATTTATGAATCAATTAATAATTAAAATTTTCTTTGGATAGTTTCATTAACATTGGTGTCACATATGTGTAATGGATAATCGAGTTTTTCTTCGTAATCACAAAATACCCCATACAAGGGCATTTAAAAACTTTTTTTGCATTTTAAATCTTCAAAATTATTCTTACATCATCTTCTAACTAAAATGAATATCGAAATTATTATTGTATTTTGTAATTTTTTATTCTTACATTTTTCAAAAAGAAATTCAATTAATTCTTAAAATTTTTACTTTTTTAAAATTTTATTTTATTTTTTAATTGTTCTTAGATCTTCCAACAAAAATAAATCTCAAATTTATATTAATGCTTTTCTATTTTGGTTTTTCTCACTAAATGGTTTTGATTCATTTGGTTTTGATTTTTCAAAAATACATTTCAGTTTTTCTTATATTCATAACTTTTCCAACAAATAATAATAATAATATTTATAAGAATGTCAAAGTTGTTTAAAATAAAGTCTTAAAGTTATATTAAAAAAATGTCTTCGTTTGTAGCAATTATATTAACTGTTGTGAATTGCAAATTCATCACTACAAGCAATTCTTTTTTGAAATTTTATTTGTTTTCTTGGCAATACACATAGAACCAGAGTTTAAATATAATTCTACAACATTTTTAATAAATAATTCAGGTGGGAAAAATGTTATAACATTACAATCACTATTTATCTAACAATTACATCGAGCTAATTTATATTTAAAAAAAAACAGTTAAATCCTTTGATAAATAAAAAATCAATGATTTACATTGATATGTTGCATGGATAAATGCATAAGTGTAAAAATAAATGTAAAACTTTAAACGTTCAAAAAACAACAATACAAAATGCTGTATTCTTCAATCTTATCTGTGGTGTATATCATTATAATATGAATGAAATTGATAATGCTTAAGCCATTTCTTTAACAACATTTTCCGAAAATTACCCCTGTTGCATAATGAATTGAAGTACGCACCTTTACTTCTGTCTCCAAACCATTTTTCAAAATCATCAATTTAATGAGATTTTATGCTGATTAGAATAAACAGGGGCGATGATACGCGGAAAGCATGCACCTACAGCCCTAGCAACGCGAATTCTAAAAACTTCTTCCGTATGAAAAGCAGTCACGTGACTCGTGTTTTGAAGAGAGGTACCTGGCTGGTCGGTGTGGGAAGATTTTTTTTAAATGGGATGGGGATCCTAGAAAGGTCACTAAAGACCTTTCTATAACACCTGCTCTCTTCAGAATGGCAAGGAAAAAAATCTTAAGAAAGTTGTTTATAGTCTGGAACACTTTTGCTGTACAGCAAATATTTGGTGACATTTTTTTGTTCTCTACTTCGACATTTTTAGAACGGGTAAGCTAGGGCAATGCATTCTGATAACTTTTAAAATAATGATAGACTTAGTTTCCAAGGCTAATATTAGAAACTAAGAAAGCATAGCATTTTTGCTATATGAATGCCAAAAATAAAAATGTAACAAATGATTTCTAAATTTTGCGTAACTTTACAAACAAAAACTGAACAATAGTCTTTTAGTCACCTAAAACTTTATGCATCACAATTTGTTTCAAAATAAGAGTTGAAAATAGAGAATTAGAAAGCAATTTTTAAAATCAACTAAATATAATAAGTAGAATATTCGGGAATTTTTAAAGCTAAAACTAAAGGGTAATCTTGTCATCGCCCAAAAAGTGTATCGATAAGTCATATTTTATTCCAAATTAAAATTGAATTGTTCACGAATTAGAAAACGATTATGAAAATCAGTTAGATATAATAAATAAAATTGTCTGCTCAAAGCATAACGTTTTTTTTTTTCTCACTTTAAAGTTCAGTTTTTACAAAAATAAACTATATCAAGACATTTTGACGCTTAAAAAAATTATTACTTAGAATTGAATTAGGATCAATTAGAATTTTAGTCTTAACATACTTTTAATTTAGTCTTAACATGGTTTTAATATTTTCCGAAAATTCTTTTTCTTTTCTTATTTGTTGCTCAGAAAAAGAGCTCTGTTTTTCCTTTTAAAGTATCGTGTTTGCTCTGAAATAATTTCACAAATTCTACAAAATTAAGTCATGCTATTTTTAACATATTTCTTAAAGAAATTTTGAGAGTAAAATTTTCAACATCCTTTGCATCCAAAAAACAACTTGACCTACAAGAAAATGCATTTTTTTATTTTTTTAAATTTAATAAAGGAGATTTTAGAAGCAATTTCAATTTCAAAATCATCAATATGCGAAACTAATATACATGTTATCTTAAATTAAACACAAATGCTCTTGGCAGAAAAATTTGCACAAGATGTACGAATTTCTTATTGCTTACAAATACTTCATATTGAAAAAAAAAAGTGATGATAGTAAATTGTCCAAAACCCAATGGGTCCTGTCTTCGAAAATTTGGTGGACTTTTCGAAGCTTTCGTAACCCGAATGTAGGTCAAATTCTCTGAAGGCTAATTTGTCTATTGATCCATGTGCCTAAGAAAAATTAAACACTTTTTTTAATAATGTTATTAATTGATAGCTAAAGTAATAAATTAAAAGCAGGAACAACCACCAAAAGTTTTTTTTTATTTACTCATCACAAGAATTAATAAATGGTAAAAAGAGTAGTTTTCCCTGAATACACAAAATAAATGCAGGAAAAAAAAAATTTTTTTAATGAAGTCTACTACCTCAAGTTAAAGTAGAGGAAGACGACTCATTAAAAGTTTCTGCGAAAATAATATGCTAAAACTTGTTTTTATCTTTTTGTATATATATGTTTTGTTTGTTTTTTTTTTTTTTTGGGGGGGGGGGGGGAGTTTTAAGAAATGTATACTGAGTTGTTCTTAAATGTAAGTTAGTTCTAACATAATATTTTTAATGAAACCAGCTAATGTGAATCTTGCTTAAAAAATAAATTTGTGATAAAGTTTACTTTTCTTTTAATTATTTAAATAGCAATGTTGTTTCATTTTTTAATATATTTTTCTTTCATTTAAATATAACTTGATTTTAAATGTTGATTTTTTTTAATAATTTATAATTAATTCTTGTACTACTTTAATCCTTTCAGACAAATAGCAGATATCCATATCAAGCTGTTGCTACTAAAGAAGCTGTGGTGATGTTATAGCATTTAAAATGAAAGGTAAACATTATGAAATCGGAAAATATTGTATCTAATACGTTTAAAAATTTTATAAATTGTTAATTATTTTGTACAACCACTCCATCTTAAAAAAAAATACAAAAAGAATTTTTTTCCTTTATTTTCATTCTTCAATTCTAGATTAAACAAACGCTGAAAAGATCTAATGAAAAACTATTTTTCCATATATTGCAGAAAATTAATCATTTAAACATTTAGTAAATATAAAAAAATAATAATAAATAAATTACTTTTCGTAATTATTGTTTCTAATTTTATTTATTATAAACAAAGAGTATAAACAAAAAATTACCATCAAAAAATGTTACCGTTGCTTGCATAAATAAAGAAATTACGTTCCAATATTCCTATGATAAAATTTAAAAACAAAAAAGAAATCAGAATGTTTGCTATTTAAGTGAATAATGGCGCTATTCTAAAGAGAGATGGTGCCATCATCAGTGTAATTTAATGCTAAATGTCGTTGAAAAAAATAAAAATCTTGGAAAGAATGAAAATATTACGTTTTAAGCATTATTAAAATTAATTCTAAAAATTAAAAGTTTGTACATCGGGCTCAATAATTTGAATAAAAACTCCTAAATAATAAAAATCCTCCAAGAGCGGCACTGTATGGAAGCTGAACATGTTATTCGAACTTTTATTTAAAAATTATTCCAAGAATAAAAAACTAACAGTTATATTTTTTAAAAAATCAAAAATTTATGTCGTTAAAAATCATGTATTGAATATAATTTGTAAATTAATATTGTTATAACAAACAATATCTTTAATAACTTCTTTTTTTATTACAGATAAGTACAACGCACAATTCTATGGTGCTGCTATCTAGTGCCACTTGTCTGTGATAAAACAATATTGTCGTCCAAAGAAATCTTTTGTTTGTGTTGTTTACTACAGAAATCAAAAAGACTTTTATTACTACAATCATCGAAGAATTGTTTTAACAAATTATTTATTATTGACTTTGGAAGAATGAACTTTCTTGTGTTTGGATGTTACATTTCCTAAATAATGGAAAACAAAACAAAAAAAAGACAATTTTTTGTTCGTTATTGATCTTTGAAAAGTAAACAAACATCTAAGTTACAATGGAAGTTGAAGGTTTATAAAGTCAAGATGTATTTATTTCTTTTATTAAGAATAAAATGCTAATATGGACTTGATTGAAGCAAAGCCAAATATTGTAAATATATGTATAAAGTAAATAAATATTGTATGAAACACGATGTTATTGTAAATAATTACCGTTAGCTTTCATAGAGTATAATAAGTGTATATTATTTTGTATCTCTGTACATAAAGTATTAGTACAATTTTTTGTGTGCTTATAAGTAATATTGTCAAAACATTGTGTTAGTCATTTTAATTTGAAGTTAGAAATGTTTGAAAATTCTATTAAAATATTTTTAGAATGTTGATCATTCAAAAGTATGTTCACAAACTATTTTAGTTTTGTTTTAAAAATTGTTTACGTAATACATTGTTTTTATTTATCAATCTCTTTTTTAAAAAATTGTGTTTAATAATAAAAGTTGTTTTTTTCTTCTTCTAAAAAAAAACATAAAGATGAAGTATTTTTTATGTAAAAAGAAAGTTTAGCGCTATATTTCTAATGCTTAAACTTGATTAATAATCTACTATATTTTCTTACTAATAGAAAATATTTGAAATTCGATTTCATTTAAATCTTTTTCAGTCATCGTGCGATAACTTTTTCTAATGAGTTACCAAGGAATTATTCTCATCGGTCGAATTTTAAACGATTCGTTTATTATAATATAACAGAAAAACTACGAAAAAATATGCTGTTTTTTCTTTTTTTTTGCCCCCTTCAAAACCCTTATAAACTCTTAAATTAAATCAATTAAGATTTACTTACCGTACTCAAATTGAAAATACGTATTTAAATTGAATTTTCTATTACAATCAGTAAGGAAAAATCGTATGCATGAAATTTATTCATTATCATATGATCTCATTTTACACTTTATGCCAACTTACTGTGGCAAAATGGAATAAAAAAGTTTTAATATTTTCTAGAATTGTGGTAAATTTTTCATTTTTAGAATTGTATTCAATTTTTTTTTTCTTTCAATATTTCATCTATTATTGCATTTAAATATTTAAAAAAAAATTGCATTATGTATGATCACATTTTATTTATTTGCGTATAAATTTGAATCAAAATGTTAAGATTTTTGTGCAAATTCTTTTGTATATAGTCAAATAAATGATTTATTAGCATATTTCAGTTGTGTTTTATTTATTTTATGTCTAACTTTCATCAAAAATTGCTTATTTAACCCACTTCCACAATACTGAAAGAATTTTGTTTATTTTGAGTTTTATGCTCATGTGCTTATTTATTTTTTTTATCGTATGTATATAAATGTAAGTATAAAACTTAAAATAGACGAACGGTTATCTAAAAACAAAGCTCGCTACGGTCAGTAAGAGGGTGGGTAACCACTTCGATTACCCTGAGTAGGAGCCAAGAGTGTACGGTGTCGATCCTTGTTAAACTGATCTACCGTAAAGTGCTCGATTTCGTGCACAGGTCATCGGGTTACCAGAGCAGGGGAACCATCCCCACTACAGAGGATCAAAATTGCGATGCCATGTCTTCGGATCATCCTCAGGCAAGTTTCCCAGACCCAGGACCGTAACTATGCCGGGGCACAGCCCCGGGGCCCCATATGAAGAGACCACGTCATGTTTTTTCGAAATAAAGTACTCTAATTATATATATGTAGGAAAGAAATTGTGTTAAGATAGAGTTGATGAAAATTTTCTTTTTTGTAATTGCGTACCATACGGGGAACATAAAGGGAAGGGTAAAAAACGGTAAAACACCTTTTCGCTTATTATTACCCTTTCTCAAAAGAACAAACACGCTTTGCAGAGAAGGGGAAAGGCCACAGCTGCATGTAGTTTATTGTTAACACTTTCTGTATATTGCACTTCTTGTTTACTTAGTTGTTTCCTCTACTATCTAGCGTCAGACCCAGTGACGTGCCAACCAAAGGGAGGAGAGGGCCCCTCTAAAATTCAAGTAATGGAGCAAGCGATGCATTTCGCCCCTACTGAAATTTAGACACTCATAAAAATAAAGTAAAATCGGTAATTTTAAAAATAAAAAAAAATTCAATTTTGAAGCTATTTTTGAAATGGAAAACTCTATATTCCTCTTACATTTATGTGCCTTGCCTCTTCTGATATTTAGTTATTCGCCAAGACGAAGTCTAGTAAAGTAGGTAATTTTAGAGAAGATAAAAAAAAAAAACTATTCTTTCTCAGCTTTGAAGATATACATCAAGTAGGAAACTTTATTTTGTTACGGGCGATTAATGTGTTTTTTGACTTTTGGAAAAGTAAAGTAAAAGTGGAAAAAAAAATTTCTTTCCAATTTTCACTCTATTTTCTTCCGAAATAGTAATGAGGGGCCGGGATAGCCTGGTCGGTAGGGCACTGGGCCCATGTCCAAGAGGTCGTGGGTTCGATCCTCGCCGGCTGAAGACTCCCCGTGTAGTAAAATGGTGACTGATGCACGTTAAATCTGTCGAGTCTCAAAGTCCTCCATGTTCCCATAACAAATCAATACCTCTGGGGGTACTGATTCAGGAGTTTCCTTGTCTTCTGGATTGGTTCAAAATTACAAGGCTACGGAGTTGAACATCAGTAGTCGTAAACCCATGAAATTGGGTCGGCTGTTCAACGACGGTTATAAAATAAAATAAAATAGTAATGAGGGGACGAACATAGTGTTTCGCCCCTTCTGAAGTTTCAAAGTGCTCAAATATAATAAAAATTGGTAACTAAAAAAAATATCATCATTGAATGTATTTTCCAAATAGAAAATTTTCCTTTCTTCTGAAATAAAAGTGAGGGGGGGGGGATTTGCTTCTCATCTTCTGAAATTTAGACATTAATAGAATAAAATCAAATAAAGTTGGAATTTTTAGAAGAAGAAAAAATGTTTTATTTCATAACTTCGACGATATTTTCCAACCAGAAAATTCATTTTCCTCTTAAATTATAGTAAGGGGATAGAAAATTTTATTTTCTTCTGAAATAATGTAAGGGGGGCTAAAATGTCTTGTATCTTCTGAAATTTAGACATTTGAAATAATGAAGTCTAGTAAAATTGTTTTCGTTTTTTTTTAAAGAAAAAAAAAAACCTTTGAAGCTATTTTCCAAAAAAAAAAAAAAAATGTTTTCCCCCTCTTAAATTAAAGTGAGGGGGTGAAGAATATACTTCACCCCTTCTGAAATACGGACATTTGCAGGAATAAAGTCAAGTAAAATTTATATTTAACCCTTATTTTCGACTTTAAATCTATTTTCCAAATCGAAAACTTTTTCTCCTCTGAAATTTAATTGAGATGGAAGATTAGGTTTATAAAATTGGTATTTTATGATTAGCATTATATTTAGAGGAAAAGGAGGCTACTGTGGACATGGGGGACAAGAGTAGACAACATGAATAGCTTTTTTTCCCCCTAGTCAGATTTCCTCGGTGGGATGTCGTAAATTGGTAACATTTACGTACAGTGAATCAATATTGTACCTCCCTGAATAACTTTTGATTTAAAGATCGGATCTTCACGTTCTAGGACTCCATCTTAATAATTCGAGGGTGTGACTTCAAATATGCAAATTAATTAGTGCACGATATTTTATTTTAAGTTATCACGATATTTTATTTTAAGTAATCACCCCCGTAATATAGGAGGTAGCTGTAATCTGGGAAATATGGTCCCAATAGTTGGGTCGGGTGAGCTATCTAAAGTTTGGATCCCCAAATGTTTATTTTACTTTTTTGTATTTCACTACAGATCGAAAGCTTTTTAAGGGAACTGAAAAATTTTTGCACGCGATTATAAAATTCTTTTTTCTAAAGATAATTCCAGGCAAAAAGTAACTTTTAGTAAATATTTATTATTTTTTATTTAATAATAGTCTGATGTTGATCATTTACGTCGCACTAGTGCTGCACTATAGGCTATTGACGACGGTCTGGGAAATATCTCCTGAGGTTTGTTCCTCTACAGAGGGGATGGCACCCCCGCTTCGGTAGCCCGGCGACCTGCATGCGAAGTCGAGCACTTTATGGTAGAACAGTTTAACGAGCACCAAACTAGTAGAAAAAGCAATCCATCAGGTTTGAAAACAGAACCTAATTGATGAAATATAATTAACTACGAAAAGCTGGCCGATTCTGATTGGTGAAATATCTGCAGAAAAACTCGCTAATCAAGATTTTACTCGCATGCGAAAAAATTGGAAACAGCGTGAACGGTCCCAAAAAACTTTCCTTCGCATCTAGGTTTTAGCTCATATGGATTTTGCCTTCATTCAACAAAATTACTTATTTTTAATATGGCAACGCATGTTTCTTCAATTCCCGCTAAATGTGGATGTTTGTAAACAAGGTAATGGTTTCGTTCTACTTTGCTATTTAAATAATGAACTAAGTATTACAAAAGTGCTATTATTGTTTCTTTTTTTAACCAATTTTTTACCTGAAATTATGGAAGTAGACCATGACTTGTCTTATGCAAAGCGAAAACTTATCCAAGCTAGAATTGAAGATGGAGATGCATATCCTATATTTCAATCTCTAACGTTAAATGAAGGTCAAGATGACATATGTCTCCTCCAATTAAATAATGAATTGATGACGGAATTAGAAGCAAAAAATTCTCTAATAATTAGAGGTGAACCTGATGAATCTGCTGTTCTTTGCACTAAATCACATACGTATGAATTAAGAGAAGCTGAAACTTCTAATTCTTTGTTACTTGTACCAAATCTCTTAATGCCCGATCAATGTTCCACTGGCGATGAAAGGATTGCGCCGCAAGAAGTGTCTGGTATATTTCACACTTACTTCGAATTGCGTTCCATTAAGCCTAGTTTCAAAAAACTTCGAGCAGTTTTAGAGAGAAGTTCATACAAAGGGAAAGAATATGAAGACGTTAGTATGACAGACGATAAACTAACTTTCAATAATTTACTTGATATTATTCAGTGCAGCGAGGAAGAGTTAATAGCAGAGTTAACGGAAATGCAAACATGCATTATTAATGGATATGTCAGAGTATTAGATTTTGATTATAAATTTAGTATATTCAGTCAGATTTTGGAAGTTATAGAGTCACAGTCACTACCTATAGATAAAATTCCAAAGGAGACTGTTATATCGGCTTTGGAAGATTTAGAACCAAAGCAAATTTTAGAAGATTGTTTTTCCTGGTTTACTGAAGAAACAGATACAGCAGACGAAAAAAACGGGCATAAGTTATATTCACTGCGTGAGTTACCGGTTTGTAGGATCTATGCTGAAATTTTACTTAGATCATCTGGGAAATTTCACCTTGAAGATTTTCTGGAAAGTTGGCAGAGAAGTGTACCAGAAGGTATGACGTGCAATTTGGAACAGTTACGAGGAATTGCTTTGACTGATTTGTTGAATAAACCTGCTGTGATCTTTTATTTTCCTATGCACGATTTGCCTGAAAATGTGAGTGAAAGATTTGAACACTTGTTTAGAATTAAGGAAAAGTGGAGTTATGATGAAATAGTACCTTTTCTTGAGGATAGAGCCTCTGCTATAACAAATGTTAAAGCACTGTTGATTAAGTATACTCGGGAGTCTACTAAAAATGGTGTTAAATATTATAGTTCGAAATGGTAAAATTAACCTTATACTGCAAAGTTTTTTTTCATAATTGTTTAACATAGGTGAATGATTTGAAAGTTTGTTTAGAAAAAAGTAAAAATTAAGTGGTGTATTAAGAAGTAGCATCAACTACTACTACTCATTGCTAAAGTTCATTTCTGATTCTACTAAAAATAGTAACAAATACTTAAGTTCAACATGGTGAAATTATTCTTATATTATATATAACATTTACTTTTTATATTATTTAGTTAGCAAGATACTTGTTTAAAAATAAGAAAAAATAGAGTATTAATGCAAAATTTGTTCTTTTTCTTAAAGGCCTATTCATTCATTGGCTATCACATATGTTCAAGCATTGTTGATTAAGTACACTTGTGAGTGTATTAAATGTTATGGTTAAAACTGATAAAATTATTTTTACTTTAAAATATATCTCTTTTATAATTGTTTAATGTTTTTATTTTCATAAAACATTTGATAGTCATAAACTCGGAATTGTATAGACTATTTATAGAGAAAATCCCTTTAACATTTGTAAATAGAAGGCAAAGTGTTATGGTCTTGGAAGGCTACATAGATCTGCACATCTTTCTGGGAAGCACCCTGACATGGTAAGGGACTGAGATCTTGGAGCTCTATATAATGAAATGGGGCTGTTGGTTCCCATATTCACTTTATTTTTATTTATTCATTTTTTTTTTTTTTTACTAATTTTGTTTTTGTAAATTTTTATCGAAAACAACACATGTGTACAAAGAGCTCGTGGCTGAATATTTTGAAGCTACGAATGTTAAAAGGATGGAGTGGCTAATGAGATCTCTAGACTGTTATCCCATAGAGCATGTCAAAGATGCTTTTGGAGATCAAATGCAGCTCTCCACCTATTGTCAGAAACCTCACATGGCAAACAATTGCCCTATAGAAGTAGGAATTATGATCCCTAGACTTTGGATTTATTGTATATAAACATTTGTAATCCTTGTAAAAAAGCATACAAGTTTGTTGTGAGTTCTGTAATGTAGTCAAAGAGGGTCAAATCTTATATTAAACCAACCATTCTGAACATTTTAATTTTTGTGCAAATTATTTCTTACCTATTTATTAAAAAAAATTAAATAGTTCATTTTTAATATAATCAATAATTTCACATTTTTATTGGTAATTATTAATATTATTAGTAAGGAAGTAATATTAAAATTCCTTTAGCATCCCAGTAACAAAAACTGTCCAATATACAGAACACTTTTGACCTTAGATATAGAACCATTTCTTTTTAAAGAAATATCAAAGAGACCTTTTTAAAGAAATATCAAGATCTTTTTTAAAAGAATAAATACCTTTTTTTGACGGAGTCGGATTTCTGACCCCAAAATGCAGGCGGTTTTCGTAATCTGGGAAATATGTCCCGTTTCGTTGAGAGGTTCGAAAATAGGACCCCTTAATAGTAATTTTATTTTTTGCAAATTTTTCCATATGTTGACATGTTTTTAAGCAAATTTTAAATATTTTTGCATACAATTATAAAATTTGTTTTGCCAAATATAGTTCTATGCAAAAATAATCTTTCAATAAATATGCGTTATTTTTTTTAATATTTTATTTAATACTAATCAAAGATATTTTGAATTGAAAGATATATAATTTTTTACATCATTTAAAAGAATGTAATTTTACATGGTAAAATACAAAATTTGAGCAAAATTGGTCGAATAATTCCCGAGAAATCAAATTTTAAAGAAGCTGTATATTTATAATTCGATTTTTCAGAAACTATTCAACCGATTTTGCTCCTATTTTGTATTTTGCCATAAAAAATTACATTCTTCAAAATGATGTAAAAAAGTTTTATATCTTACAATTCAAAATTTTTTTTGACTATTCTTAAATAAAATAATAACAAATATTTACTAAAAGTTTTTTTCTCCATGGAATTGTCTTAAATGGAAATCATAATTGTGTAAAAAAATTTTAAATTGGCTTAAAAAGTTCTTGGGATATGGCAAAATATAAAATTAACATTAAGGAGCTCAAACTTTGAACCTCTCTCCTGACTAAGCTATGGGGACCATATTTTCCAGATTGCTACTGCTCCATATATTTTGGGGGTCAGAAATACGAATCCCTCAAAAAGAGGCACGTTTATTCAGAGAAATACATTTTTGTATCAGATTTTGTAACTTAAAATATCATCTGCACTAATTAATTAGCATATTTAAGGGGGGACCCCGCCCTGAGATGGTAAGATATTAACGTTTTTCTTGAATTTTTTTTCAGTAATAGAGGCAATGCAGAGACTCCTTGTTTTTTTATGTTATTTAGCTACAATTTAAGTCTATTTTAAAAAAATTTCTTTTACAAAATAATAAAAATAAGTTGGTGGCAGGTCCGTGTGTGGCTGGTCATCAAAAAGTAGCACCTTAATGGCCTCATGGATTTAGAAGTTCTGAAGCATAGGAAAACGATTTTGTTTAGATTTTCTGAAACATAAAGACATTATTTAAAAAGTAGCATAGCGGTTTTTTGATATTCGCAAAATTACCAAAATGGCGGTAACTTTAAAAAAAAAGTAAGTTTTTCATTAAAAAAATATTCATTAAAATACTAATATAAAATCGAAATATGAAAATATCAAAAAAATCCTATGCTACTTTCTAAAGAATATATTTTTACGTAATTTAAAATAAAGAACAGCCTATTTCGTTGTATAGATCATGAGAAAAACGTTAGGCCAGGTCAAAAAACAGCGTTTTGAGAAAAATGCGTTTAAAGTTTTGACTTATGGTGGTAGAGGAAAACGTTTAATTTCATATATATAATGGTCGATAAATGAAATGCCTACAATAAGTTTCTATATACAGTCAACAGAATGGATGAGACACAAAAAGAATGTCGCCCCTCCATTTTCCGGAATAACTTTCAAACGAAGTTAGGTACCGAGAAATCGTTTTAGACAGACATTACGAAGGGTACAAAGATTCGAAAAATGCAAGAAAATTTTTTTAGAATTTTTTAAATATTCAGGGTGGGGTCCCCCTTAAGGTCACCGGTTCAATCTATTAAGATTTAGTCCTAGAACGTAAATACATCAAAAGTAATTCAAGGCGGTCCTTTTTTTTTTAAGCACTGTACATTATTTTTTTACTTAGCATTCGAAATAATAGGAACAAATTAATATTAACCTAGTTTTACAAATTACATGAATTAGTTTCAATTTTAAGATAAATAGCAATTATTACCCATTACTTTAGTTCATTAATGACAAAGTAGGAAACTTTTAATAATGTTCTGAAGATCAATATTAAATATGAAGGAGGGTACTCTTCTTTCTATTTGAAAATGATCCATAAAATTTTTAAATGCTATAAAAATGCCTAAAAAATTTTTAAATTATGCAAAATTCTAAGAAATAAAAGTATTTTTTCAAAAGCATTTATCAAAATTTTACTGAATACTAATAAAAATTTGAAAATTAAACAGAGGCAACATATTTCTTCTAGAAGTTGCAAAGAAATACTTTTTAGTCAGACTTGAAATAAAATAGCTTTATTATCAAATGAATGCTTGATAAGTGCTGATATTCATCAAATTATAAAAAATAAATGCAAAATTACTTAAAAGTTTGTATGCGCAAAATTACTTCTGTGAGTTTAGAACTGACCCTAAAGGCAAATGCTAGACATTATGTTATTAAAAAAAATTTTATCAATTAAAAAAATATGCTTTAGTTACTGCCCACTTCCACTCCAATCATTACGTTTTTTACTCAAATTTCCTTTTTTCTTTTAAATTTTGCTTATAGGGTAGTGTTATATATTAATTTTTATCAGTACATTAATTTTTATAAAAAAAAAACAAAAATTAAAAAAATCGAGACATCACAGACCAATAATATATTTGAATTGTGAAAAGTATTTTTATTTTAATCTGTTTTGTAACAATTGGCTGGTGGCTGGGTCGCGTGCAAGCGATTTTCCCTTTTTTTTAAATCCCTTCGCAAATTATTATTCCCCAGTAGGTGATGTAATGGATGAAGAGGAGTGACGTAATGGTAGGAGCGCCTATCAGCGACTGCCAGAGGGCGCTGTTTTCTCCCTCCTCTTTTTCGAATCTTTGACGCAGAGCACGTTAGCCAGTCTCTTAATAATTTTCTCCCTTGCAGGTCACATACTTTTAGGAGACGTTTTTGGGCTACGGGGCCCTGGATCCAGGGGCCGGATGACCGGATAAGTAACATTCTAATTAACCGAAAATTCTAACTTTCTTATTTGCTTATTAAGGCGAGTTAAATTCAAAATGATTGAAAATATGTTAATAGTAAAAAAAAATTTTTAACCTAAAATACATAGTTAAAAAAATATTTATATTTAATCACTCCGCGTTTATTATCCACGTGCATGTTAATTTTTTTTAAACCCAGCCAATTTTTTTATAAATCGTTAATGTGTGGTATGTTCATTAATATAATTTAAGTTGTTATAACATTTGAATTAATTTGAAGGTGCACCGAATTTTTGAATATATACTGCATTATAATTTGTTTTTACGAAACACTATGTTTGTATAAGTGCAAATGCATTGTAACCAAGGATTAAGTTTTATAAATACAGGCTGTTTTAAACGTTAAATTGGTCTTGATTTCAATAATGATCGAAGATCGTTTAAATCCTTCTAAATAACTAATTATTTCTTTAAATTATGTCAATTAATATACCTATTAATTATTTCTATTCCAAATTGCTGATTAGTTAATCAGATTAATCTTGCTAATTGATCTCAGGCACGTGGCTGGCCTGCACGTGTATGTTAGTGAATGATAATAATCATTGAGGTTAATTGTAATGTTTGAAGCTACTTTTTATTTTAAACACTAAAACCACAATGGAATTATTTTGATAAGTTTAGTTAGATGCTTAAAATTCCGATTTTAACTTACACAACGCAATTATCGTAATTAAGAAATTTTCTAAAATACTATACGATCGCAAGTAAATCATCATTTATTTAAAGGATTAGTGTGGATAGATAAATTACAAACTACATTAAAGGTTGTTAAAAATGATCCAAGAATTCAAATTAATTTATAACATCTTTTAATTTATAGCTATCATTTTTTAACATTATAACACTTGGTTAAATAAATGCTAAACTAAACAAATTTTAAAAATCTAACACCAGAATTTAAACAAATATAACACTGGTGCAAATTTTAAAATATAACAGTAGCTTTTTTAGAATATAATATTATATTTAGACTAATGATATAATATTTAGAAATTAAGTAGACTATGTGTAAAAATTTTTTGAAAATAGCTCATAGTAAGTATAATTTTGTTAGTAAAATTGATGGTATAAATATTATTAGCCTCTATTTCTAACATTAAAGTAATTTGCTCCTTGGGACAACTAAACAGTCTCTTAACTTCTCCAATGAAACCAAGTCAACTTGACTCCAAGTATAAATACTAAAAATGTGAATTAAGAGCAATTGAGGTAGTAAATTTTGAATATTTTTTTCTTCCTAAAAATGCCAGTTATTTATTTTGATTTAAATTTAATTTTCAAATTCTGTGAAAATATAAACATACAGTGAGTTACAAAATTATAAGACAATCCTAAAAATCACTCATTTTTATGGTACACTGCATAATATGAATAGTTTTAAAATAGTGAAGCAACTGAAATAAGTTATATTTTCTTAAATAAATGAAAAAGTGGAAAAAAAATGTAGTAAGTTTCATACAAAAAACAATTTTTTAAAATCTGTGTGTTACATAAGTATAAGACCATCTCATATAACCTTCTATTACTTTTATTTCTTGTTATTCACCTTCTGTTAGTTTAACAAAAATGTGATTTAAAGCCGATACTATTCTCTACAGAACAAGATTGGTTCTGTTATTCATATACATCAACTAAAGATGATTTTCGCATTCTTTAGCAATTTTTGTTTGTCTTTTGATATTTTTGAAATCAAATCAAATGCAGAGAGTGAAATATTATTTCAAACCCTAAACAAATTATAGAACTAGTTTGCATTTATCAAAATTGGAGTATACAAATACTTTTGCTTTTTGTACATAAAGATAATTCAAGGCCTAAAAAAAAAAAAAAAAAAAAAAAAAATTAAACAATCATAATAAACAAGTAACAAAATAATATTTATAATTTATTTGAATATTTATTAACAATGACCATTTTTACATAATTTTCTGAATGAATTTTAAAAATAATAAGATATAAACAATGTATAAAAATATTTCACAATTCATTAGGCTGAGTTATGAAAATAGCTTTTAACAGTTCAAGTATAAAACATACTTAATCTTTGCAAGGAAAATATTAAAACAAAAATATATATGAAATATATCAATCTTTTTACTATATTAATAATATCTTCAAACATTATTGGTAAAAATATATTTAGTCTTCATCAAAATAAAAACCAATTTGGTGACGGATTTCATCCATTATTTCTGCATGAGTTTCTGAATCTTTAAGAGGCAAAATAGAACTCTCCAGTTTTCCTGAAATTTAAACTACTTTTTGAAACCAAAAAAAAGACTAATAAAAACAAGATAAATACAACATTTGTTAAGTATAATAAATTTTGTTAACATTCGAATGAAGTCTATTGAATGAATGACGTTAAGAAGTTTAATAATTATAGATTCAGATATTTTAAAACCAAAATAAATATCATTATTACAGTAAGATATGATTATAATTATTGTTAAAATTTAAAACATGTTTGCAAAAGTGAGATATATTTTAATTTTATAGCCAGTGCTGAACAGTCAACCCAATTCTGAGTTTACAACAAACAATATTTCAACTCTGTAGCCTTGTAATTTTGAACCCAACTCAAGAGACAAAGGAACTCTTGTATCTAGCATTGTGAAAAACTAGCATCTTTGAGGACTTTTTGATTAGAATTAACCCGCATTTGTGTGGCACGCATAAACATTAAAAACCTCACATGGTTAGCTTAATGGCAAGGAGATACCAATCCATAATCCGTTTATCACTGAGGATATTTAATGTCAGCAATGTGGTCAGAGCAAGCTGGGAATAGAATTTTAATCAATCAGCCACCACTGGGATTCAAACCCAGGTCACCTAATTCGGAGGCCCTATCCTAGGAGCCAGCGTAGATCAAAGTGAAATACTTCTGGGTGTTTGTAATTACCAAAAAATATAGATAATTCAGGGGAAATAAAGCGTAACAGTAGCCTAAAGGAAAATTTTCCAAGAATATAGGTCTATAGAAACTATAAGAATATATACTGATCTCAATATATTCACACCCATTTTTTTATTTAAAAAAAAAATAATAATACAGTATACATTTAAATAGTAAGTCGTTATTTCATAATATATTTACTACTTCTAAACAATTTATAGTATTGTAAATAACAAACAATAAACTTATCTAAAAAAATAAATAAATAAAAAGATTTTTAAAATATAAACACTTCAAGCACATTTAGTCTAAAGTGTACAAAATTAATTGACTTGTCAAATGATAAAACTTTTACATTTGCTAACATTAAAATGACTTGAACATATTTAAACCAAGACATAACTATACCTTTCTGTAGGCATTCTCTAACTTCCATTGCTTCATATCTAAGACCAGAACTGTTAATGCAGTTAAAAGGCCGTATAGCATCAGGCAATGGAAACTCGTGAGTTTTTTCTGCTGTTTCAACGGCAGTAGGACACCAGAATGGTTTTTTTACCTATTTAAGAAATCAATAATTAAAATTTGATTTATAATACATAAAACAGAAGGTTTAAATCAGGGATGGCCTACCTATTAGATGGCAAAGTTTTAAAAATTGTATGCTAAGATTTATTGAAAAAATAATATGTTGTCCTCAGGAACTTGTCAAAATGTGTAAAAACCCAATTCAAGCACTGCTGAATACAGCAATGTCTGAAAGCTGAACTGCATCACATCGGTAAGATAGCATGGGGTATAAACAAACGCAAACACATTGTATGGACAGTCGGCAAAAAAAAAAAAAAAAAGAATCGCCCTGAATAACTTTCGTTCTAATGATCAGATTTTCACTAAGTGTCAATCTTAATGGTTCCTGGGTGTGACCTCAAATATGCTAATTAATTAGTGCTAACTATTAATTAAGTAATGAAATCAGACACAAAAACGTACATTTCTCTGAATAAACATATATTTTTTTTTACATATTTGGATTCTAAACCTTCAAAATATAGGGGGTAGTCGCAATCTGGAAAATATGGTCCCCATAGTTTGGCCAGGAGAGCGATCCAAAGTTCGTACCCCTTAATGTTAATTTCACTTTTTACGTTTGTAGTCATATTTTTAATTCTAATAAAGCAATTAAAAGAAAATTGCACCCACTCATAAAACTCATTTACCTAAAGATAACTTTATGAAAAAAAATATTTTTAATAATTATTTATTATTTTTTATTATTTAATTAAATTGAGGATGAAAAAATTTTGAATTATACAGTACCCTTCCAAATTATTAGGGACACTTAAAATTTCTAAAAAAATTTCATTTTTCAAAGTGTCATAACTTTTTCAAAAATGAATCAATTTTCATAAAAATTTCAGGATATCATGTTCAGGTCTTCTACTTTCACCTAAAAATTACAAATTTAGTTTATCTTAATTTTTTGCACATTTGAACAAAGCAATTTATTTTTTTTAAAAAATGTCAAGTCTGACAAGTTGCTACTTTGAAACAAAATTTTTTGCAAAAAATTATTATTTATACATTAAAGTTCAAGTCATTAGCTTTAAAACGCGCTAAAGTAAATGACTTTACGATTTTTTTTGACCGAGATATGAGATTTTGAAAAAAATTTTTCATTTATAGGGAAAACGAAATTATTGTGAATTCGAAAATTATTTAGTATAGATATTATTGCAAAAGCAAAAGCTTGAATTGAAAGTATGCCGCGAAGAATAAACGCAGTTATACAAGCAAAAATACATGTTACAAAATATTAAGATTTTTTTATTATACTTGTTTTTGTAAAAAAGACTTTGAATTTTATAATAAAGTTAAATTTCTTAAAAATTTCTTGAGTCGTTTTTTAAATTGTTATTGCAAATAATGTTCTTGTTTGTAATAATGTTTTAAATAAAAAACTTAATTAATCCGAATAAGGAAGTTGCAAAAAAATAATACTAAATAATTTTCGAATTCACAATAATTTCGTTTTCACTATAAATGACAACAAATTTTCAAAATCTCATATCTTAGTCGAAAAAAATCGTAAAGTCATTTACTTTAGCGCGTTTTAAAGTTAATGACTTGTACTTTAATGTGCAAGTAATAATTTTTATGCAAAATATTTTCTTACAAAGTAGCAACTTGTCAGACATTTAAAAAAAAATTGCTTTGTTCAAATTTTTGCAAAAAATTGAGATAGATTAAATTAGTAATTTTTAGGTGAAAGTAAAAGACCTGAACATGATATCCTGAAATTTTTATGAAAATTGTTTCATTTTTTAAAAAGTTATGACACTTTGAAAAAAAAAATTTTTTTAGAAATTTTAATTGTCCCTAATAAGTTGGAAGAGTGCAGTAAGGTATGAATTTTTTTATACCATATTAATTATATTTTATAATTATTAATATGAATGTGTAGTCAACATTAAGCATCTTAAAACTTCTTTACATCTTATACATCGCCTTAATCTTAAAATAAATTTGTAAATTACCTGTCTGCGCGTGTTTCGCAGAATTATTTTTCTAACTTTTTAATTAAATTTTAACGTTTCTCAAAATCTTATTTTTTATGCTACCATATATATTCTTTTTCCATTAATATACTAATCAATTGTTTTAGTACTTTAATTTATGCTTTCCTTAAAATTAAAATTACTTTTTAAGTTATTGCTAAGTTTTTATTGATAGAAAACTTAGAATTATTGCCAGCTAGCTGAGAATTAAATCTTGTTAAGAAATTAAAAATATTCTACTGATCAATATCATTCAATACTGAACCCTTGACTATTTACTAATCATACTATTGTTTTCGAAAAATGAAGATAAATTATTAATTTTCCTTTTTGTATTGTTTATTATTTATTTGAGTAATGAAAAGTAAATGAGTATGTGAGCAGAGCAAAAACATACAACAGAGTTTTTTTTTTTTTAAATGAACAAAAAACTATGGACATAAAATTTTATTTTGACGTTCAAAGTTATTCTTGCCCGCTAACTTAAAGAAAGTTACCCTTTTCTTTTAAAAAGTTGAAAATATCTGCTTAAAAAGTTTTTTATATTAGTTCTCAACTTTTGCGCAGTTCAAAAAAAATATTGCTATATCAGGAAAATGTTTGATATGCCTTGTTTCGTTAAACAACTACTAAAATAAAATTTTTTAAAAAGATTCGAAAAACGTGCTATTTTTAGAATCATCATCTCGAAAACTGTTCTTTTTCTAACATTAGGATTTTTCTACTTAAATAACCTATAATAATAGTTTTATTACAAATTTTGAAGAAATAATGAATGCAAATTTGGATATAATATTTCGTAATAAGGAAACAAGAATATTAATAATTCATTGATAATTGTTTCATTGAACCGAAGTAGTTAATTCTTTTCGAAACAATCGGCCTTGCAACTATTTAACTTTGATTCTTTATAATAGGGGTCATATCATGCATGTCATTGGACTTTAAAATTTCAAATATAAAATGCAAAAATTACAAGATAGCGTAAGCTGGCTTTAATTAATAATACAAAACTGACAAAATCGTCGGCAAAAGAAGTTATCTCAAGGAAAGAATGTCAGAGTTAAAAACTGTAACAAATGTTACTCTTGTTTAATTTGGGGTATTATAAACCTGAATTTTCTTTTCTTTTAATTTTTTTAATTATTTTTTTTAATAAACTAACGAAATGAGAATGTAAATAATATCCATTCGTTTTATTAGAAACCAAGTTTACTTAGTATCATTCGGAAATCATATGAAGTGAAAATTCTTAAGCTCAGGTGTAGGGTAGTAGGATATTTCATGCATGATCAGTAGTTTCAAAAGTGAACTCTTATATTAGAAGGCAGCTAACTTCTTTAAAAACTCTAATTCGGAAAAATACTTGTTCTTTTACAAATGTTATAAAGCATGTGTATTTTTTAAATGGTTATTTATATAATTTTCACTTTGGCCATTAGTTTACCGTTGATTAAGCAAAAACAAAGACCCTAGTAAGCAGTCAAAAACTAAATTCTATTCTCTTTTAATTTTTTTTTAATTCTCTAACCTTTCTATTTAAACTCTATGATCTGCTGTAATATGTTTTTGTTTGAGTCAAAATATTGGCATTTTTTATATTTTTTACAATTTACATACATCAACATACTTCAAGAAATTAACATTTTTAAAAATTTGAACTCATTTTTTCAAAGAGCGAATCTTTAACAATACTTCGGCGAATCATAAAAAAATAATTTAGCACAATTTCTGAGTTAGTTTACCCTCTAAATACTCCCCCTCCTTCAATTTAAAATTCGATGATAAAATTTATTAGTTTTTGTAAAAAGAGACTGTTACAAAGCAACTGAAATAAAAGAATTGAAAGGAAAGAATACATAAAAGTTTGCTACACTACACTAAATAAATTATTTATATTAAATAATCAAAATATAAATTTATAAAATATTTGTTTTACATAATTTTTACATTTAAAAATGAGAAACTTTATGGCATTCAGTTAATTTATGCTTTACAATATTTGCAATGTTCAAAATGCTTAAAACTATCCACTTAAATCCTATAGGAAGGAATTCATACATTTTGATTCTATTTATAGTTTTCTCTTAATTAAGCCACAGATTATTTAACGAAAGAATGTCACTGACTTATTGATCAAAAAGTTAAATTATTAATTTAACTCAGTAAGACTTAAGAGTTATCTACCACATATGCATTTTAAGTTTCAGATAGTTTCTTTTATTAAACATTTTTACCTTATATAAAGCGGTGGGTTAAATAGTTCCTACCAACAGCATTAAATTTTAAATATTGTTGCTAAGGTTTTTTTCATCTATAATTTCTGTGACCATCTTCTAATAATTTCAGAAAATAAAAAAATACCAATGAAATGATTTGTTTACATAAATGCTAGAAATAGTTAAGGGTAAAGGGGTATCATTATTTTCTCTAATTCAACAATTAAAACTAGTAAAATTCTAATTAAAATTAGCAAATCTCTAAATAATCTACAACTGCAAAATACAACGATAAGCTCTAAGTAATATTGACTCCAACTTCTGATTGATGATCTCTTTTTTTTTCTTTTCTTTGATTTGACCTTTTATTTAAAAAAATCAAGAATCTAGTCCTTAACAAATTCAGAACACTGTGATATCAGTATCGATCATAATTATAAAGTTATCATTAAATTTAAAATTAAATTTTCAAAATTAAATATTGAATGTTGAGGTGAATATAAACATAATAAAATACATCTTTTCAGTTTGGCCTCCACATTTTTAACTTCTTAAGGACCTTACAAACTCTACTTAAAATGACGCTATCGTATCAGATGTCGGTAGTGATGGTGAGAATAGTAAAATAAGTCTTTAAATAAGCAAATAAAACAAAGAAATTTTAGTAACCATATTTGGTGATAAATAAATAGCTGATCGCAATTGAAGAGCTTTGGGAAAAAACATGTTTGCAAAAGTCAGTTTCGGAATTTATACATAAGGATGCTATTTGCAAATCCTATACTTATATAAGAAAAACATGTAACCTAAATATTTGTCAAAATGAAATGACCCTTAACAATGAAATAAAAACGCAAGTAAAATTTACTCTTATACTATGTTGTTGTGTTGTTGCTTATCCCTTTCTGGCCTGACGAAGTCAGAGCAGATCTATGAACCCGTTGACCTGAAGAAAATCCAAGACCAAAAGAGGAGTAGAGTAAATGTCTTCCCAGAGAAGACCAAGACAGTTCAGGATGTGATCGGTGGAAGCCTGGTGTAGATGGCATTTAGGGCAAATGGGGTGGATTTTAGTTCCTTCGGAAAATAGAAGACCTTTAAGATGGCCGGTAGCTAGGCGGGAGATGGTGGTGCAGATTCTTCTTTCAAAGGGAAGAGTCAAAGGAGCTCCAGGCTTTTTTCCCTTGTACCTTGTTGGTGGGTGGGGGGAATCAGCCAGTCTCTGAGAAGCTGTGATTTCTTCAGGGAGTAAAGTTCAAGATAGGTAAGATCAGAAGAGGCAGGGTGCGGTTGGTTGCAACCCTCTTTAGCAAGGCTGTCCGCTAAATCATTACGATAGAGACTGATGTGAGAAGGAATCCACTGCAGGTGAATATTATGCTGAAGGGACAAGAGTTTTTGTTTGTTTAGGATGGAAATACTGGTTTTGTCGCCGATTTGGGTCCAGTTGTTGAGATGTTGCAGGGAGCTGCAGCTATCAGAGAGTATCCAAAAGTCATTAAAACAAAGGTCATTTTGCATAACAAATTCCAGACCCCTGTTGATAGCAAGAAGTTCACTTCTGAAAACGGAGCAGAAGTCAGGAATTGGCAGAGAGAAAATTTATCATCAGGAGTCTCGATGTAGACTCCAGTACCAGCATGACTATCTATTTTGCTGCCATCAGTGAAAATTTTTGTGTCTTGTTTCGGAATAGAGTGAATAATTTCAAGAGCCAGTTGCTTTAGATGGTCGAGCAGGAATTCCTTCTTATTGACAGGAGTGGGAAGGTTGAAATGGAAGAAAACTTCTGGAAGATCTTCAAAAGGGTTCAAAGAACTGTGAAGGGAGTGCAGCTCTACATAATCGGCAAGGAGGTTTTGAAAAACTATCTACTCTTATACTATGATATATATATATAGCATAATAAATAAATACAAAAAACACGAAGAAAATTAAGAAAAACAATAAATTTCATTTATTGCGCATAAGCTGCAAGTAAATAGAACTCATAAAATAAGTTCAAAATGTAGATAAAACAAGGAAAAAATTACAAAACAATGAAAAAAGGGGAAAAAAATAAAAATAACAAAACCTGGGAGGGGAAAAAAAGGACACGGAATTTTTTTTACAAAAATCTGGAAAATAAAAGATATTATCTTTTCATCAGCCCACACGATTATATCTGCAAAAAAAGAGTGCTTTCTAATATTGGGGATATAATCATGATAAAGATTATGTCTTTTATTTTCCGAATTTTTTTTTTAAATTGTCCTTTTTTCTTGCGGTTTTTTGTTATTTTTATTTTTTTATTGTTTTTCTTTTTTCCCCTTTTTTCATTGTTCTGTAATTTTTCCCTTGTTTATATATATATATATTATTTTATCGAAAAGAAATACCGTGAATTTTATAAAACCTTTTGATTTCGCATCAGAATCATGTCCCAAATTTTTTGCAGAATCACTTTTTTCTTTTCCTTGCCTGAAAGACTTGAACTGAGGTCTAAAAACAATTAGCCTTACAACTCTTCATAAATCATAAATTTATAATAACTTAAGTAAATTTGGTTTTAGAACAGTATTTTTATACAAATAACATCTTTAAAAAATAAAAAAATGTCAGATAATAAGTTCAACGTTTAAATTTTGAAATACTGGAATATCAAAAATAATTTAATTTTCATTTCGTCATTTTAAATTCAAATTTTATTTTCAAAGTATTAAAACGAATACTATTTTCTATGCCCAGAAAGCAGATCCAAAATTCTCTTCTTGGTTGCCTATAGCAACAGAGACACACAATATTATGACGTCTCGTCAATCATTCAGTTTCTTTATGGTTGTTTTAAATTGTTTCATTTTATAAGGCGAGGTAATTTGGCATTTTTTTTAACTTTTGCCATATATATAAATCTTTATTGCTACCGAATTTACCACCCAATTTTTTCGAAATTTTGTCTATTTCTAGGGTTAAGATTCCAAATATGCAAAAAAAATATATATATGTTTATTCAGAGAAAGTATGTTTTTTGTGTCTGATTTCGTATTTTAATTAATAGTTAGCACTAATTAATTAACATATTTGAGGTTACCCCCAGGAACCATTAAGATTGACACTTAGTTCGTGAAACTCCGATCATTAGAACAAAAGTTATTCAGGGTGATTCGTTTTTTTTTTTTTTTTTTTTGCGGACTGTACATATATTTTAGATAAATACATATGTACAGTCAGCAAAAAAAAAAAAAAGATATCACCCTGAATAATTTTCGTTCTAATGATCGGATTTTCACGAACTAAGTGTCAATCTTAATATTTCCTGGGGGTGACCTCAAATATGCTAATTAGTTAGTGCTAACTATTAATTAAGTTACGAAATCAGACACTAAAACGTACTTTCTCTGAATAAACATATATTTTTTTTTACATATTTGGAATCCAGATACTTGAATTAGGGGGGGTAGACAAAATTTTGAAAAAAATGGGTGGTAAATAGGGTCGCAACAAAGGTTTATATATTTGGCGATAGTCCAGAAAACCGCCAAAAAAAGTCGCCAGCTCAAATGAATATTTTAAGATAACCCATTGACTAATTCAAAAGAAGAATGCTTAATTTTACTAGGTTGCTAAGCAACCAAGCTCTGACTGGAAAAAAAATTTAAATAATGTTCTGTGATTACTCAGAGAGGTTTAATTAATAGTTAATAGAAAATATCTCGAGGTTTCTAGGCAATTGACAATTTTTAAGCTGATTTCTGTCCAAAAAGCAAAGTTTTTTTTATTTTAATCTCCTTTGAAAAGAAAATTTGAATCGATTATAAATTATTTATGATTTTCTAAGTTTTAGAATTTAAATACATGAACATTTTATCTGATATTATTTAGATTATGTTGTTTCTGCTATATTTATTCGAGGATTTCATACTAAAATCAAATTAACATAACTTATTATGGCTAAATACAAAATTTTAGGGATAATCACTTTTACAGCTTTAATCAAGTCTTCTAGGCAAGAAAGTTTGAAGAAAAAAAAAAGTGCTTGAAAAATAAAATGTATATTGTATAGTAATTCTAATGCGCATTCACAGGTTTTTCTATAATTTACGATATTTCTTTTTCCTTTAACTCAAGGAATTGCTGAATGTTTAGAGGTATTTTAAAAGCATTGAAATAGGTTATGTTTAAAAATAAGATATTGAAATAATATATTGCATATAGTATGATTCATTGTTTCAAAAATCGCTTCATTCTGCTAGATATTTAGATAACAAGGTTTTCTTTTGATAAAGATGATTAGCAAATAGCATCCTTATGCTTCGATACATTTAGAAACTTACGTTCGCAAATTCACCATAAAATATCGCACAGCGTATTCTTCAATTACGATAAGCTACATTTACCACCAAATACTGATACTATGATTATTTTTGTTTTCTTATATATATCTGATATGATACTCTCTTTTTAAACAGAACTTGTAAGGTCCTTAAGATACTGAAAGGGGGGCACGAAAACTTAAAAAATAAAATATTTAATTTCATTAACTCAAAATATCTGGTCTCAAAATTTTAATTTTGAACCAAGTTAAATATAACTTTTACAATATTGATGCTCTTATGTTTTTAAAGACCACATAATTCCTGTTGAAATATGAAAATGCATATTTTTACTTTAACGAGTGTAAAATCCTTATCAAAATAATGATCAAGACCCAAATGTAAAACAGTATAATTGATGATAAAAACTCAACTGGCTTCAAAAAATAAGAAGAGGGAAGTAAAAGTCGACATGTTTCGTGCGTTCAAATATATTCACCCATTCTCAAAACTTGTCAAGCTTGAATAACTTGTGACTTTTATTATTGTGCTCAAAACATGTTTATATTTATCATCATCTATTAATTTTTAAATCAATAATAAAGTTTTTATATTTTCAATTCAATTTCTTGGGATTATCTATTTTGTTACACAATATATTAAATTATTTCACTCGATATTAAAATAAGTTTTACTTTAGTTATAGGCACAGGTTCTTAGATTAAAAAAATAATAATTCGCTATTTTGTAAAAAAATCAATGCAGTACAATTTTTTTTGCTGCAAGCCTTATCATTTTAATTTAAGGACATAAAAAAATTCCGTTTACAATTGAAATTTCAAAAGTCGAATGTGATAATGGAATGTCCCCTAGCACCAGAAATCGAAATTAAATAGTTACAAGGACAAGTATTTTAAACAAGTTAGCGTTTCCGTCCTACTCGAAGTTGTTTGAAAAGGTATTTTGTATATATAGATTCCAAAGTTTATTCTACAAATATTTTAGGGTATACTTTCGGAGTATTTTGATCGAGTTTATTTTTACACCCTTATTTGCTTAAAATTATTAAATAATAAGCTTAAAATAAATTATTCAAGCAACATGATTTAACGCATTTATAGTATAATAGTAAACGGGGCTTCCATCGCATATCCTTAACCTTGATACCGCTATCATTAAATGAATGGAATAAGCTTAGATAAATAATAAAAGTTAATTTTTTCCCCGTTTTTATTTTCAAGGAAATATGTTTCGATCAAACAGATTTCATTCTGGAAATAGCGAAATTATTGAGTAGGTCCCTTGGAGCAATATCATTCTTATCCTCTTTTGACGAAATATAGGAAAAACTGTTTTTCACAGTTCTGTAAAAAGTATGTTAGGCTTCTTGCCACGTTTTTTATTATTTTTTTATTTTTAATCAAAATAAGTTCGGAAATTTACGTATTTTTTATTGCATTTTTTTAAATCAGATGATTCTAAAATTCGCACGGCTTCGGAAACTTTTTACAAATTTCAATTTTTAGTGTTTCCTGCTAAACAAAATGAGGCATTGTTCCTGATAACAAATTATACTACAATAATATCTTGGGAATCGTGCTAAAGTAAAAAATTAAACAAAATAGTTTAGTATATTATCCAGAAAAAAATCTACATGGAATCATAAAGAAAGAATCATTTAAGATACTGAGATATTTTAAGACGCTTTAAAGTTTTAGCTACGTATTTGTCAGCTTTTTATGTTCGGTATCTTTATACTCTTTGTAGTGACTTGTAAAACGTGGACACTATTATAGATAATCTATGTTGAAGTCACAAGAAACAAAACAAAAAAGACAATCAATGATTTATATTCTTTTTTCGAAAAAAATAGTATGCTTAGTAAATAATCAGCTGTTTTGCATTAAATAATTTTAAACAACGGAGTGTTTTTAATTTCGTAACAAGGCTTTATTCTTAGCTAGCAGACAATAATTCTTTCAAAAAAAAACTTGACTATAATGTAAAAAGGAACTTTACTTTAAAGAAAATCTAAATTAAAGTACTAAAAAAATTGATTAGTATATTAATGAAGAAATAATAAATGTAGTAGGGTAAAGAATAAAATTTTAAAAAATGCTAAAATTTAATTAAATAGTTGGTAAAATAGTTCTGCGAAACACTTCCGGACAGGTGATTAAAAAATTACTTTTAAGATTAACACGATATATAAGATGTTGAGAAATTTGCGATGATGTGAGATATGCTTAAATATGTTTACTACGTATTTTTATTAATATTCATAAAAAATATATACAAGAATCTGAGAAATATTTTATTCCAAATCTATTCATACGTAAGTATATTATTGTAATTGTATCAGTTACTGAGAAAAAAAAACTAAAAAATAATCACATTAAATAAGCACAATCTGGTGTATAATCATATTCTATCAAAAGCATGCTTTTATAAAACTCGACATTCGTTGAATAAAATGTTTTTTATTCAATAAAATGTTTTATTCAAATTTCTTTACTTAATTTCAAATAGATTTTTAGAGGACTAAAAAAGAAACATTGTATTTTATAGTTTTAAAAAAATAAAAATAAAAAGATTAGCAAACGATTATTAGCGAAAAAAATATGAATGAAATTTTACGCCACGTGCGCTAAATCAAGTTCTTCGTAAGTTTATCACATTTTAATATTAATCGGCCCACTTAATCATTTTTTCATTGTCGCCAAATTATTTTTTTTAAAATAATTAATTTTAATTTTTCTCATCTTCTAATAAATAAAAACAGTTGATACTTTAGATTTTTTAATTGAAAAGCATGTAGATTAATATGTTATAAAAAAATCCATACCTTATAATTCAAATTTTTTTCATCCTCTCTTTAATTAAATAATAAAAAATAATTAATAATTATTAAAAATTATTTTTTTCAAGAAATTATCTTTGGGTAAATGCGTTTTATGAGTTGGTGCAATATTTTTTTGAATTGCTTCATTAGTTTTTAAAATATGACTGAAAACGCAAAAAGTGAAATTAACATTAAGGGGTCCAAACTTTGAATCGCTCTCCTGACCAAACTATGGGGACCACATTTCCCAGATTGCGGCTACCCCCTATATTTTGAAGATAAGGAATCCAAATATGTAAAAAAAAATATATGTTTATTCAGAGAAAGTACGTTTTTGTGTCTGATTTCGTAACTTAATTAATAGTTAGCACTAACTAATTAGCATATTTGAAGTCACCCCCAGGAACCATTAAGATTGACACTTAGTTCGTGAAAATCCGATCATTAGAACGAAAATTATTCAGGGTGATATCTTTTTTTTTTTGCTGACTGTACATACATTTTAGTTATATACATATGAACATAAGTTGTGAGTAAATACATACAAAATATATCATCCAATGAGATGGCAAAGTTTTAAAAATGGTATGCTAAGATTTATTGAAAAAATAATATGTTGTCCTCAGAAACTTTGTCAAAATGTGTAAAAACCCAATTCAAGCACTACTGAATACAGCAGTGTCTGAAAGCTGAACTGTATCACATCGGTAAGATAGCATGGGGTATAAACAAACACAAGCATATTGTATGTACATATATTTTGGATAAATACATATGCAAATAAATTTCAGTTACATACATATGAACATAAATTGTGAGTAAATACATACAAAATATATCATCATACAAGCTGTAATGTATAATATAATAAAACATATAGTATACAATCGTATTTACTAGTAATTGTATATTTTGATTACTTGTAACCACGACTACAGTAGTAATCAAAATTATGCAAAGTTGTAATTAAAATTACAAGTAATTGATTACTGTTCAAGTAACTGTTACTAGTAATTTGATTACTAGGAATCTAAAAAATATATACAAGAATCTGAGAAATATTTTATTCCAAATCTATTCATACGTAAGTATATTATTGTAATTGTATCAGTTACTGAGAAAAAAAAACTAAAAAATAATCACATTAAATAAGCACAATCTGGTGTATAATCATATTCTATCAAAAGCATGCTTTTATAAAACTCGACATTCGTTGAATAAAATGTTTTTTATTCAATAAAATGTTTTATTCAAATTTCTTTACTTAATTTCAAATAGATTTTTAGAGGACTAAAAAAGAAACATTGTATTTTATAGTTTTAAAAAAATAAAAATAAAAAGATTAGCAAACGATTATTAGCGAAAAAAATATGAATGAAATTTTACGCCACGTGCGCTAAATCAAGTTCTTCGTAAGTTTATCACATTTTAATATTAATCGGCCCACTTAATCATTTTTTCATTGTCGCCAAATTATTTTTTTTAAAATAATTAATTTTAATTTTTCTCATCTTCTAATAAATAAAAACAGTTGATACTTTAGATTTTTTAATTGAAAAGCATGTAGATTAATATGTTATAAAAAAATCCATACCTTATAATTCAAATTTTTTTCATCCTCTCTTTAATTAAATAATAAAAAATAATTAATAATTATTAAAAATTATTTTTTTCAAGAAATTATCTTTGGGTAAATGCGTTTTATGAGTTGGTGCAATATTTTTTTGAATTGCTTCATTAGTTTTTAAAATATGACTGAAAACGCAAAAAGTGAAATTAACATTAAGGGGTCCAAACTTTGAATCGCTCTCCTGACCAAACTATGGGGACCACATTTCCCAGATTGCGGCTACCCCCTATATTTTGAAGATAAGGAATCCAAATATGTAAAAAAAAATATATGTTTATTCAGAGAAAGTACGTTTTTGTGTCTGATTTCGTAACTTAATTAATAGTTAGCACTAACTAATTAGCATATTTGAAGTCACCCCCAGGAACCATTAAGATTGACACTTAGTTCGTGAAAATCCGATCATTAGAACGAAAATTATTCAGGGTGATATCTTTTTTTTTTGCTGACTGTACATACATTTTAGTTATATACATATGAACATAAGTTGTGAGTAAATACATACAAAATATATCATCCAATGAGATGGCAAAGTTTTAAAAATGGTATGCTAAGATTTATTGAAAAAATAATATGTTGTCCTCAGAAACTTTGTCAAAATGTGTAAAAACCCAATTCAAGCACTACTGAATACAGCAGTGTCTGAAAGCTGAACTGTATCACATCGGTAAGATAGCATGGGGTATAAACAAACACAAGCATATTGTATGTACATATATTTTGGATAAATACATATGCAAATAAATTTCAGTTACATCCATATGAACATAAATTGTGAGTAAATACATACAAAATATATCATCATACAAGCTGTAATGTATAATATAATAAAACATATAGTATACAATCGTATTTACTAGTAATTGTATATTTTGATTACTTGTAACCACGACTACAGTAGTAATCAAAATTATGCAAAGTTGTAATTAAAATTACAAGTAATTGATTACTGTTCAAGTAACTGTTACTAGTAATTTGATTACTAGGAATCTTCTACATTTCTGCCCCACTCTGGTGTCAATGTATTTTATCACGTATTATCTATTTTATTTATCCAATCAGTCTGCGTTATCTGTCAGCTTGAAGTAAAAAATTTATATTTAAACATGACTGAAATAATATTTTTTTTAAGAAAATCAGAAAAATATCTTTAAAGTTTCATAATATAAATGTTTTAGATAAAATTTTGATTTTTCCTTGAAAATATTCTTAAGATGAAAAATTAATGACATTATGGCTTGTTAACTTTAAAAAAAAACAAATTTTTTTTTTCCACTCAAAGTATTCTCTCCCAAGCAATTCTAAAGCTTTTTTTTTTTAAATTATAATAATCAAGAGATTTGTACATTTCAAAGCAGATCACACCAAAATTCAGGAGTATTTCAGTCAAATCAGAAGAAATCACAAATAAAATGAATAAATTTCTTTGTGATTAAATTTGTATTATAACCAAATAATATTAAAAAAATTATTAGTTACCAAGTATGCTGACAAAAAAAAAAATTCTTTTTATTTTAGAAAAGCAGTTTTTAAATGAATGTTTTCTAAGTTTGGCAAAATCTAGAAAAATTGATTTAAGAACTCAATTGATTGATAACATAAGATTTACAAAAGATAAGTTATTTAACATAACATATTTATGATAACATAAGTTATTTAAATTAGAAAAAATTATTTACAAGAATTTATCCATAAGAGAATTAATCTTTTTGTGTTGTAACTAATCTAGTAAAAGAAACATTTTTTAATACATAAAATCATTTTCTGTAAGTCACAAAATTTCATCTGTAAATTACTGTTAAAACAAAATCTTCTAAAACACAAATCATGACTCAATATTCATGTATGGTTAAGATATTTCAAAAAAATACTTATGAAATTCAACAAAACTTCAATGCTATAATTATAAAAAAATATTTTTCTTACCTTAATAATTCCTTTAGTTCCAATTATGACAAGTTCATTATCGCAGGGTGCAAGAAGAGTTGAGGTAACATTTGCAGTTCGATTCTTAGTGTATAAGAGGCTTGTACTTTGTATTACATCAACACCTGGAATTGCCCATGAGATATTTATTACTAACATTAATATTGTAAAAGTTTATAAACCACAACAAAACCAATAAAATATGTTAACTATTTTTTGGTATCTAAAATTTCAAAAGAGCATCTGCATTCGCTTAAAACTTCATTTAATAAAAATACTAAAAGTTACCATTACATAAAAAGGACCACTTTCAGTATCAGTGTAAGACTGTACTGTTAAAAGATATGTAAAAAATAATAACTTTTTTTAATTTTAACCTTCAGTCCAAAAAAAAACAAAAAGCAGTCCTGAAGTGTATTATAATCATTTTCATAATTTTAGTGATAAATATATCTAACGCAATTAGAAAAAATATATTTATTAATAAAACGATGTTGTTAGGTTGGCATATTGAAGAGCATTAACTTTAGTTCAGAAATATAAGCGATATATTAGCCGTAAAAGATGGAGCAAGTTTTAAGTAAAAATTGTATTTATTTAATCATTGCACAATAATGAGAGAAAACCAAATCAGAGAAAAACTGACATGCTTTCTTTTTTATATTAGGGATTTTTAAAGAAATATCTTGCAAATTTTCCTTATAACTTGTTACAGTTGAAAAAATTATTAATTTAAATAGGCTTTCATAATTAAGGTCACACGATTTTACACACATTTTTAAAAAAAAATATTGGAATTTTAAGAAACTCATGCACATCACAAGGACTAAATTTTTTAAGGGGAATAAAATTAAAATGCATAGTCACAATAGCTCTAAATTTCATACATAAGGAAAAAATTTCTTACGTCATCTAATATTTACTAAAAGAGTGATTATATCTATCTTTTTAACTTCAATGAATTTAAATCGATGATAGTTCATAAAAATTTCTTTTATTTATCAGAAATATTGTTAGGGTCTTAGAGATTTCTAATTATTGAGATGGACATATAACATCGTCCCCTTGCCAATGAACCCATGCACAAACTAGTTCATTTTCCTGTCTATTGGGGATTTAAACAAAATTCAGATATTTTCTAATTCTGTAACCACTCTGAGTAACTTCAAGCATTGTCTTTGTCAATACTTTTGCTTCTTCATTTGATTTTATATTTTGCTAGAATTCTTTTCCATCATCTTCTCTTACTGTGCTGCAACCTCTTTTAATTTTATTATCTCTGATTCTTCCCGACCACCACATACTGAAATATTATTCCTTATAGCAACTCATAAGTATCATTAAAATAGCAAGTTCTAATTTTATGGGAGGATATTATTAGCGATTGATCTAGGCAATTTCGTTTCAAATATGGCGATTTGTTTTTGGTAAGATATCAAGAACTGATTCAAAAGATTATACAAGAAAAGTTTGCAAGAATTGTTGTTGAATGAAAAATTATTTCTGTTGATTCAAAGAATGAACCTGAAAATCAAAATGGAGAAAAGCTTCTGTAATCAAATATAAATACTTTCTTCCTTATAAATAGATTATATTAGCGTTTTCACTGATTACAACATGCACAGAAAATATTTTATATTAATACACAGCATTATTGCGAATATAAGAAAAATTCAAACAATTTGAGAAATATCAGAATCATTAATCTGTAACAAATCATAAGAATTAGAATTGTTTGTAATTCGAAATATTTTTCCAATAAAGTTGCTGCATTGAATAAACAATAAAAAATAAAATTTAATTATTTATAGAAAATTCACAAAGTTAGCTGAATTGTGTAAAAGTTAGCTGTTAGTGCTTAAACATTCAAAAAAAAAAAAAAAATTCTCATTCTCTAAAAAAATTATTCATTCTGCAAAAAAAAAAAAAAAAAATTTCACAACTAGAAAAAGACCTCTAAAGTAAGTTTGCTTACATAAGGGGTTACAAAAATGACCTTGAAAAATAAATCAAACAAAATTAAAAGAAAATAAGACTCCATTGTTTGTTGCATTCTGCTTAGGAAACAAGGAAGTCATAAAGTTTAAAAAATCATAGCAAAGTTTATCAATTGCTGGCAAAAAAAACTATAAATGTTTTCTATTGCTAATCAGACCATTCCAACTGAATTGTTTCTGTAATTTGTACATTTCATCCCCAGACTGAACCCTGCTGTTAATGGGGACATTAAGTTTTCTTTTTAAAAAAAAATTGTAAACTACAGGACTGTTTTTTTATTTATTCTAAGTGTATGCAAACTTTAAAAGAAATTATTCTTTGTGAGAAAGAATATCTGCTTTCCTAATTTACGGGCAATTTAAATTTTATCCTTCCAAATAATTTGGACTAACCTTCTTCACTTAAATGACCAACTGCTGCAACTTTTGTGGGTTTATCACCACCGTAAATCATAGTAACAGCATTCAAAGTGTAAACACCAAGGTCAAGGATAGAGCCACCTCCTTGGTCCTTCTTCATTAACCTCTCTTTTTTAAGAAGGTTCTGACCGAAGTTGACATTTATGTGCACGACATCCCCAATTTTACCACTTTTAATGAGATCCATGAAAAAATCTGCTCCATAATGCCTTAAACAAAAAGAATTAATAATTTTATAAAACAATTTTGACATTACTTAGTATAAATTATATAATTATTATTTCATTTAGCCATAAAAGGGATATACCAATTAAACTTTTCACCATCATATAACTCTAAACAAAACTAAACATTCAAAAATCCTTTCAAGAGAAGAAGAGAAATCCTTTCCTTCTGTGTCACAACACTAATGGTCATACTATTAATGTTACCAAACTAGTAATATAGTAAACATCATTAATGAAAATTTTTTTTAAATTGACTTTATTAAACGGAGGTGAGAGTACTAACTTTGCTTTTGAGAATGGGACCTTTTAGAAAATTTAATTTTGCAGTAGCATGAATAAAACCCCTATATTACAGGTGGGTGCCCCCTCCAGAAAAAATAACACCATATGAATTATGAGAAATAAAAAAAATTTCTTTTATAAGGTGTTTTTTAATTTTATTAACAAATAATAATAACCCTTAGCTAAACTTTGAATATAATTATTGTAAAATAGTTAGTTTTTTTCTTGTATTACCTATTAAGATAAATTTCATTTCAATGTGATTAGTTGGTAAATGTATATAATGTTTCAATTTAGTACCTTTTCTAAACTCTGCCTTTCCATTACAATTATTAATTAAAATAAAAATAATTTTATTTAATTTGTTTTTGCTTCATACTATATTACAAAAATTTTGTGTTCAGGCTAAGATAGGTGCATTTAAAAATACTGCATGAGGAGCAAACCTAAGACTATGTACGCCACTGCAATTTTGTATAAAAGGCACCTACTTAAAATTCAAATTTGTAAAAAAGATTTCTTCAAAAATTCAAATTTATAAAAACAACCTCTTTATAAAATTAAATTCGTAAAAGGTGCCCTTTTAATTTATAAAGGTATAATTACTTTCAGTATTTCGTCAAATTTTGACACACTTTAAATATTTTAGATATTAAACATGAAATATAGTGACTGTTAAATTAAAATTTTTAATTAAATAATTTTTATAAAAATATTCTTATTTTTTTACAGAAATGGGATAAAAAAAATTTTAAAAAAACATGGGCCAGCTCCTGATGCTCTGAATAATTTTTTCTTAATTATGTAGATATTTATTTAACTAATTTAAGTTCTTTTCCTTTCAATTTTAGTTTGCAAAATAAAATTATTTGTGATTTTAAAAAATAGAAACACAGTGACCACCACTAATAAAATCATTGGATTATAAAACCAGCCACATTTTAAAAATCGAAAAATAATTACAACATCAAACATGTCTAAAACAGTGTTAGTAATCTAGAAAAGCAATAGTAATCTAAAAAAAGTGATAAAATCATCATTGCTATTTTTTGTCAATCTATCAAAAATTAAATTTTTGTAGAGTATTTGTTTAAAGAAATGAAAAACTAATTTTTCTTGCCTGAATAATTAGAATTTTCTATTTTCTCACGCTTTGAGATCATATAAATAGCAAACAAGAGGAACAAAGTTATAGGTATGGATTACACTTCTAAATAGTTATAGAAATTATGTAACAGGAAATATAAAAGAATAGAAATGAAACCTTTTTTCATGAATCAGAAAAAGTTATGGAATGTCTATCATCATTCAATAGTAATGTCACTCATTGAATAAAGTAAAGTCAGAAAAAAGCTATATATTTTAAAATGAACTTTACAACAAAGAAAAAGAAATATTGAAAGTTACAAAAACTTGTTTCAGCTTTAAACCATGTTGAATCTTTAGAGATAAATTTTGCAAATGAAATACATACTATACTAATATTTAAAGCCTCTTTTATAAATAAAAAATGCAGCTTTTTAATTAAAATGTCAAATACAGATTCAATAAAATTAAAATATTATACTGGGCATAATACAAAATTTAATACAGGGTATGAAATTTCAATTCTTTAGAATTAGGTATTAGTCAGAGTTAGAGCACTAACCAGACTAACATTTTTGATCACTATTATTTTCATGAAAAAATAATTATTTTATAACGTTAACAGAAGTGTTTTGGTGATAAAGAATCTTCTGGTGACAAAAACCATAGAAGAATAGAGAAATCGAAAATTTTTAAACAAACTTAATGGCAAAAATATAAATAATAACATCATCCACATCAAAAAAGTAAATAAAATAAGAAAATTAAGATATCAGAAATGTTCCAATTAACACTTAATGTTCCAAAACCTTTGGGCACTAAAATTTCATTAGTGAATTGTAACTTTGCAGTCAAACTGTGTTAGGGAGTCCCATTTATAAAAATTCTGATCAAATCAGTTCTGTCAAACTTCAAATCCAGCAGTCTGGACAACACAACATTTTAAAAGACAAAACGTACTCGCCAGTCTTAAATTTTTGGTGGCCAATAGTTAGTTGGTGAGTGGAAATTTCATTGCCTAATTTAATATTCCATTTAGCTTTTTAGTGTATTAGCAAAGCTTACTTTTAAAACTTTTCTTTTTCACTAGTGTAGTTTATAAAATCAAATGCTCTTAGAAAAAGATGACATTTCAACGGGTGACAGTCATTGTAATTTAATTAGTGAAAATTGTTCAATCTTGATAATATCTGCAGAACATTAGGAATTATCAAAAATCTTATTACAAAACAACAAACATAATTCTACTCCTGGGCCAAATAAATAATATAAAAGACTTGTATGTTTCTTGAGCTTTTATAGTAAAATGATATGAAATGTATATAACAACAAAATGTACTTCAAAACTTTGGAAGCCGATAAAAATTAATATTACAATAAAGTCAACTTAATAGATTAATTATGGTTATTACTTCCATTAGAAATCGCTTCTGTTTCCTTGCAATTTCTATGAGTTTTTTTGTTTGCTTTGCATTCAAGGTCATGGGTTTCTCCAACAAAACATGCTTTCCACTCTCGAGCATAAGTTTTCCAACAGCATAGTGATGTGAAGCGATAGTGCCAACATATACAACCTCTTTAAAAGCATAAAAATTATTGCTAGGGATTAAAAATGATATAAATTAAAATAAGAAGTAATAGTAATAAATATAGGTCACCAATATCAGAATCTTTTGCTAGCTCTTCATAAGATCCATATGCTTTTGGAATGTCATGACTTGAGGCAAATTCTTTGGCAGAAGATAAATTTCTGGCAGCAACTGCAATAAACTAAGAATGGAGACTTTTTAAAAATGCATAAAAGTGTTATATTATGACCAACGTTGAACAGCTGTATAATGTAAAAATGATGTATTTATTGCAAAATGTGGGCCCTGTTTCAATAGTTCTCTAAATATCACACATAAAAAATTATAAAAAAATTTAAAAAAGAATATTTTAGTCTTCAGGAATGCCAAAATGTGTAAAAACTTGATTTATGCATTACAGATTGCAGCAGTGTATTACACCTAATAACCCTCTAATATTACTTTTCTGACACTTCAGTACAATATAATATTTGTACTAAAATATAAAATAAAAAAAAAGTACAAGTATATATAAGAATTTTTCGGTATCACTGCATATTATGAAAGACAAATTTTTTAAAAAATTAAGACTTCTAATAGAAGTCTTAATTTCTTCTAAGTACCTCTAGGATATATCATATTGAAAATAAATATCCCTATATAAATTTATATACAGTTTTCAGCAAATAAACTAAATAAAAACGTATAGCAACAAGCTAGAAAAATATAACAAAAAAAAATAATAAAAAAATTTAAAGAGAAAAATACAAATTATTAATAAACAAAATATTTTTTAAAAGTTTAAAAAGCCGCAAAACAAAATAACGAAAAGATATAAATTTGTTCTCAACTCATATGTTTAAATCAGCAAAAAGAAAAAAAAAGTGTTTTCTAATATTGTAGTAATATTGCCAAAGCAAAATACGCCAATACAATAGTGTGAGGAGGACCAAATAATTATGAAGAAAATAAATTGAAATAAAAATAAAACATATTAAGTAAAAAATACGAAAAAAAAAAAAAAAAAACATATCAAGCAAAAAAAATAGAAGTTACATATATATATATACTTCTTGGAATTTTAATCTTTTGCTTGATATGTTTTATTTTGTATTTTTTACTATATTATATATATAAATATATTAATTAAAATTAAATAATTAGAAATAAAATTACTTTCTAAATTTAAATAATATTACATACTTCATGGTCTCCCTTAGGCATACTTTGTACAGCAGTTACAAAGTCATGGCTTATTTTACCAGCACTAACTACACCCCACTTAGTTGCCATAATCTTAAAAAAAAAAAATTAAAATATTATTAGAATATTAGAAAGCTTAAAATATATTTCTTTTTCACGACAGTAATTTTTTATGTCATGTCAATAGAGATAAAAAAAATGAAGAATTATTTTGCTAAATTATTTATATCTATATCTATCTATCAATATATATATATATATATATATAAATATCCTTTCTGCAGTTTACGTTGACTTCAAAAATGCATATGATTTAGTGTGGAGAGACCGTCTATGCCAGAAGCTCCTGGATTTTGATATTAATGGTAAAATGTTTCATTGTATGAGATCATTCTTTGACCAGCGTCTATGCAAAGCGTCTGTCATATAATCTCAAGACTGGATTGCCTCAGGGAGCAGTTAGCAGCTGCGTTATGTTCAACATTTACATTAATGATTTGGTTCCATCTCTGGAATCAATAGAAGGTATTAAGTGCCTCCTGTTTGCAGATGATTTGATTATATGGACACAAGCACCAAAAAAGAATGCAGGGGTTATGAATGAGAGAAGATTAAGCCGAGCACTGGAAACTCTTTCGACTTGGTGCACGGAAAATAATATGATCGTTAACCTAAATAAAACTGCTGTGCAATCCTTCTCGTTAACCCACCAAGCCTTCTGCCCTAACTTAATTTATCGCGACACCACTCTTAAAACTACAAACGAGTTTAAACACCTAAGGCGTAATTTTCGACAATAAATTAAGTTGGAAGCCACACATCGAAATGCTGACTGATCGAGTGCTCAGCAGAATCAACATTCTGAAACGGCAAGCAGGATCAATATGGGGATGCGCAACATTGACTCTTAATTTGACCTATAAAACTTTTATCCTGGCTCTGATAACTTACTGTTGCAAATTACTCATGACATGCAGGGAGAACTCTCTTAAGGGCTTAGAAATTATTCAAAATAGGGCTTTGAGAGTGGTGACTAGTGCGGTTAAAACAATCCCAATTGAAGCCATGCTACTTTTGACAAATAACAGACCTGTTCAAACCATTATTGAAGAACGGGCCTTGCTCTTGTTTGAGAAACTCATTAGAAGTGAAAACCTCTTTTGGACTAATTATCAAGCTAAAGAGAGAAACCTGAAAAGGCAACTTGGATTCATTCAAAAGGTTCAGTCTTTGAAAGAAAATTTTAAATTTTGCAATGTGATTAAAAATAACTTAAAACCACAAAACCCTATCGAATCAGAAGAAATTATATCAAACCTAAATCTTAAAAATTTTATTATAAAGAAACAAACAGCTCCTGAAATTTTAAAATCCCTTGCATTGGAAACTATATATACTGAGTATCCAGAACATCTATGGCTACACGTTTATACAGATGGCTATTACTCTGACTCGCAAATGGCTGCTGGATCTGATGTTTTCTCTGATCTCTTTTCCTTCTACGCATCTGCCGGGAAATACAAAACGGCCTTCGATGGCGAAGTACACGCTATTTATATTGCATTGAAACAACTATTGGCCATCCATTCAAAATTTGGAAAAGTTGTACTGCTGTCAGATTCCCAGGCTGCAATCCAAGCAATCGGCTCACAGGGAGACACTTTGTCGGATGAAGTGCTTCAGTGTCGGATACTTATCAGACTTTTGGCACTAAAAAACAAAAGAGTAGTCATCCAGTGGATTCCCAGCCATTGTAACATCTATGGTAACGAGAAAGTGACTTTCTTGCTCGCAAGGGAACACAAATCCTTCAACCAAGTTGCTCTGGACTGTCGTATATATATAGATAGATAGATAAACCTTTGCAAAATATTTTATTTTAAAAATAGAAACTTCACTAAATTCTTCTTTTAAAAATGGAGTCAATAGTGAGTTCAATTCATAATTTTAAAACTACAACTCCTCGTCAAATATGATTAAGATTTTCAACAATATCACAAAATGAATACACACTATTTTCACAAAATTACGGGTAGAAAAAAAACAAGGTCTTTCACTAAAAGTTTGTCAAGACCAAGCAAAAATTACGATTTTTTTTAATATATTAAAAAAAGGTAAACTTATTTAATTTAAATCGGATTTTTTAAAAATTTAAATTGGAATTTTTTTTACATTTATAAACCAAAACATGTAATAAAATGTTTTAATATAACTTTAATTATTTAAAACAATATCTTAACTAGAATTGTAATATTTCTTAATAAAATGATGAAAATTATTAATGAATTATTAAAAATTAATCACTGAATAAATAAAAATATAGTTATATTTTTCAATCTCAAATTGCTAGTTGAAGAATGAAGAGTAAAGTAGTTAAGATCAAAAAATATTACTGAAAAAAAATTTTTAAATTACTTTGGGTACAAGTCTTGATAGACATGAACTACGTACACGAACTACATTAAAATAAGCATAGAACTAAATGGGAATAATTAAAATAAGTTTCTTGCCAACAAGCTACTTTACAATCATTTAATGAAAAATTAAAAGTTTAATGCCACTCTAATCCACGTTTAGTCTATTTTGTATTATTATAATTTACTTGCTTATCTTTTTCATTATTTTTTAGCAACTAACCTTCATTATCAATGAAATAAGACTTTAAAAAAAAACTCATACCCAAATAATATATTATTATTAATGGTATTGTATAAAAATATACCATATTTAAATTTAAAAAAAAAATCTGTTTGTTTAATTTATTGACCTTTTTTCAAAAAACACTGTTGATTTCAATTAGTGTTTTTATTTAACGAAATAATGAAAAAAATATGCAAGTAAATATAATAATTTGCATCTCTATTCCTAATATTATTTCTTGCTAAATATCTTCATTATCACTGAAATCAGACTCATAAAAAAAAATCACAACCTAACAAATGAATTTAATAATTATCTTGAATAAAAAATATTTCATTATTAAATTAATACATTTTTTTAAAAAAGATTCAGTTTGTTATAATTAATAGCTTCTAAAAAAATCACAGTTATTTAATCTATTTTTTTTTTTTTTAAATATCAGATGATTTCAATTGCACTTTAAATAATGATTTAAATGAAGCAAGCACAAATATTGGACTCTTTGCTGATGACATTGCCCTTTGGAGCTCAGGAAACAATCTAGATGACTTGGAGTCCAGACTAAATGCTTCTTTGGAGTCTACCTCTTTATTTGCTGCTGACCACAAACTTCACTTTAATCAAAGCAAATCTACAACTACCTTCTTCACTACAAATCAGCATTTGTATAATTACCACCCAAAACTGGTCTTTGAGAGCCGGGAACTTTTCTATGAGAAAGATCCAAAATACTTAGGCTTTGTTCTTGACCCTGAATTTACCAGCAATAAGCATACTTAACATATTACCCTGAACGCTAGAAAGCGTTTGAACATCTTGAAGTACATCGCTGGCAGAGACTGGGGTGTGAATGCAACCACTCTGAGAATTACCTATCTGGCTTTCATAAGGCCTATTCTCGAATAGGGTTCACCAATTTTCTGCTGTGCCTCTGAAACCAATCTAAATAAACTTGAACAGGTCCAACTAAGTGCTGCCTGTATTATCACTGGTTTGAAACAGAGTTGCCCAGCCAACATTGTACGTTATGAAGCTAACCTTTTGCCTCAAAACAAACTAAAACTCTTGTCCCTTCAACATAATATTCCCCTACAGTGGATTCCTTCTCACATCGGTCTCTATGGTAATGATTTAGCGGACAGCCTTGCTAAAGAGGGTTACAGCCAACCGCACCCTACCTCTTCTGATCTTACCTATCTTGAACTTTACTCCCTGAAGAATTCCCCCCACCCACCATTGGTACAAGGGAAATAAGCCTAGAGCTTCTTTGACTCTTCCCTTTGAAAGGAGAATCTACACCACCATCTCCCGCCTAGCTACTGGCCATCTTAAAGGTTTTCTATTTTCCGAAGGAAATAAAATCCATCCCATTTGCCCTAAATGCCATATACACCAGGCTTCCGCCGATCACATCCTGAACTGTCTTGGTCTTCTCTGGGAAGACATTGACTCTACTCCTCTTTTGGTCATTGATTTTCTTCAGGTCAACAGGTTCATAGATCTGGTCTGACTTCGTCAGACCAGAAAGGGATAAGCAACAACAAGTCATGCCAACCTTGGCTAAGACCCCTAATATAATAATTGTGTGACTCTAAAATATGCTGTTTTTTGATTATCATTGTCAGAATATATATTCAGAAAAATATTTCTGAATATACATTCTGTATAATACAAAAATTTTTATTAAAAAAATTCTTTTTGTTGTTGTTATAATACTTACAGTTTTCCTCTTAATTCAGATTAAACAAATATTAACAAGCAATTGAATGTAGCTACACGCATTAATTTCTCTCAAATAATTATGATCAAACCTATAATTTTTTTAATCTTTATTTACAGAATCATTTGTTTTACAAAAAATATCTCCTTTTTTCATAACATATTAATTAGAGTAAAATTTGAAAAGATCTGAGGTTTATTTTTATAATATTCTTTTTAATTATAAAAGAGATGTAAAATGAAAAGTTGTATGAAAAATTTTATGCATACTTACAAACGATTGTAATTTTTTTATATAGATATCAAAAAAATCTTTTAAATCAGCTCAAGTCTTAAATCCTCTGATTCTTCAAAAAGTTCTAGAAGAAAAAATACAATTAAGGACTTTACTAAAGATAATTTATTTTTTATTTTTATTTTCGAAAGACACCAAAATGATATCTGATTGATAAAGAAATATCACAAGAAAGTTTTTTTTAATAATAAAAAAAATAACTAAAACAGATCAGTCTACCAGAGTAAAGAGTCATTATCATGTAATTAATTTTATTTTTTAGAAATGAGATAAGATTTTATCGATCTAAGTTCAAGGTAATCGCATTATTGTTAAAACATACTACTAAAAGCAATCAAACTATGCTAAATATACTTCTAGCTAAAAATATTATTTCAAGCGAAATACACTTCTTTATTATTGCTACAAACATTAAAAATTAAATTTCATCCATGCAATATAATTTTTAATATTACATTGAATATTATTAGCAAATGCTTTAATCATAATTAATAAGAATTTGATTAAATTTTAAGTTTCTGTTTATTTGAAAGTTTTAAACTGCCTATTTCTGAACTACTTGAGACAATGCAAGAACGGATATTCCTTAAAAATATGAAGCATTAGTGGTGTAAATCACTCTTACTGTGTTTTTTCATCACGATTTGAGAAATGGTTCTTGCTCCATCTGCTTAGAGGAAATGTTGGATTTTTTTTTTTCTCGAGTGACTGTAGATGTTGAATTTGATGAAGAGCCTCAGAATCTTGATAGGCTAAATTAAGCCTTACCTAATGAAACGCAGTGCTATAAGCGAAAGCAGAGAGCACGCCGCACTTTACTATATTCAATACTCAAAATTGAGGTTTTTACGACGGACTATTGGAAAATTTCATCAATAACAAACTACAACAATATCAACGAGGATCGGGATCAATAGCCTTGAGACTATGGAAAACGTTTGGGATGGACTGGGTTAGAGACATTATTTCCAGGCAATATGTTCTCCAGAAAAAGAAAAAAATACTCACAAATGAACTAATCATAAAATCAGCTTTAGAAATTCAAAATTATATATTTTCTCGCCCATATGGTTCGTGGTTTTTTCAAGAACCAACTAATTGTTCTATTTGTTCGTTAAAGATTTTGGAGAAACCTAGGGAATCTTGTTGCGTGTCTTTTTGCAAGCCTATAGAAACTTCATAAAACTTTAGAAATGGAATAGGTCCCCCTAATTGGGGACTTATCCCATTTCATTCAAAACACGGTTTTTAAATTGAGTGAAGTATTTTCATTTACATGTGTTTAAAAGAGTCGAGTTAGGTATCTGAATTTTCCTGTAAAATTCTTTTTTATTTTCAATGATTTCTAGTGTTATTAGACGCCCGGTGGCAGAGTGGTAGCGCTTCGCTCTCCTGTGCCACAAGTCTTGGGTTATATCCTCGGACCGGGCAAGGTTGACTCAGCCTTTCATCCCTTCAGTGGGTCGATAAATGAGTACCAAGCATGCTTGGGAACTAAACAATGGGGGTTCCGCATTCGGCTGACCACCTGACCGGAACATCTGCTTCTGCACCCCAGAGCCCAAGGTCCAGAAAACTGAGATGAGCACAGTAGGCCTTGGCCCTCTGTGGGCTGTCGCGCCACTGAGTTCTAGTGTTATTAATATTCATTATAATTTGTTTTATCTTTTGTGTTGTGTTTGTAAAAATACTGTTTCTTCGTTTTTATATTGAAAGATCAAGTTTTGGTGGCATACTGACAATAGCTTGTGAGAAATTGAGGTTCTAGTGTAGAATTTCTCGATTGTACAATTTTGATCGTTTTAAATGAATTTGTTCTACATTTTCTGCAAATATTAAAATTAATTATAGTGAAGTACATCAAATGTTGCCCCCTATAGATAGAGCAATCAAATTATTTTATCACTAGTAATTCCTGATCTTTGTTACAAACATAATCAGGTTGAGATTGTAATTTCTTGTTGTAATATAAAGACTAATATTCAAGAGATATTACTAGTCCATACCAGGGTTGACAAATTTTTGGCAATTAACAGTTTTATCTGGTTTTAACTGTCATGTCAAAAATATTTTTGGACATAGTTTTTAACAATTGTCAAAAACCTAAAATTTTGTGAGAAAAATAATTATTACCTTTCATAAACAAGAAATAATTAGAAATAAAAAATACACATATAATTAGAAGGGTTCAATCTTTTATGTTCTTTAATTACTTAGACATTAAACCCCTTTCTTCGTCAGAAATCATTATCTATTATAAATATTAATTATCTTGCATAATTAAATTAAAGCTACTGTAACAAGCTAAAATTTATTCTGATAATTCTACTAAATATGGATAATAATTAAATTAAATATTGAAACTAATAATTCATTTTACTAAATAATTATGTTATTTTGTATTATTGGAGACCACTTTAGTTTTACTTAAGCTTACAATATCAACCTCAATCATAGACAAAAACACAGACCAAAACAGCATACAAAAATGGTAAAAATCTAAGGTAATCTAGATATGAAAAATCTAAGATTATGAAGCAAAAATTTTTTTTTATTTCACAATTCATTTTATTTAAATGCCTCATATTCTAACCAAGAATAACTAAAATATTTCTTCTCAGTTTCAAAAAGTTGATCAAAAGATACTGGGGCCAAATGTCTGAAGAAAAACTTCCTGTTGTGTCTTCTAATAAAAGTTTTCCTGGATTTCTTAAAGGTATTGTAACTTTGTATTCTCTTGACAAAATGAATTATTATAATTAGGATTAAAATACTTTTGTAAATGCTTTTATAAGGGCAAATTCAAAGTTTTAGCTGTGTTCAGAAACAACTAAAATGACTAAGAAAAGTTTTACAAAATGCAACTTTTTCTGAATATAAGTTGGAACACCATTTTTAGATGTCTGCTTAAGTTTTATTGTCATTTAAAAACTAGATTTAGAATTTATTTAATAATTAACTTTTGAAATAACTAAACTTTCTAACTTTCCCTCTAAACCAGGGTTGGCATGGTTAAAACCAAATGGTTTTTTCCTCAAAAAAAGCATTTGGTTTTTTCCTTAAGAATAATTTAAAATTGCATTTTTATTTATTTATTTATAATTATATTTTTCAAATTGTTTGATGTTGATGATTACTTACGGATGTGCTGCTCATATTTTGAACTTACTGGCTAGGGATATAAGTTATCCAAACGTAAAACTACAAATTTTGCATGTCATTAAGTATTTTAGGAATAATCAATTAAGTATTTTAAGAATAATCATTTATCAAATGACCTTAAGTTAATATTGCCATGTGAAGTTTGTTAAAATTCCTTTGCTGACGCCTTAGAGAGGTATCTAAAATCCTGGCCCATTCTAGTAAATATATGTGAAAGTTATAAAGATCAGATTGATAAAAATGTTCAAAATTTAATATTAAACATTTCATTAAAAATAGAAGATTACTTGCAGCAGTTAAAACCAATTAGTGTAGCTCTAGATAGGGCACGTAGAGAAAATTGTTCGATTGGAAAGACTGTTTTAATTTTTAAAAATTTAAAAAAGTAAATGCACGATAAGAAATTCAATAAAGATGTACTGAAAAAATTAGATCATCGTTATAAAATGGCAATAAACCCAGCCCACCTTTTTGCTTTTCTGTTGCATCCAAAAGCTGTAGATAAAGATGGTGAAGATGATTATGAGTTGTCAGCAGATGAAAAAAAAAAAAAATGGCCTTAGAATATGCCGAGAAAATGTTTCCTAAAAATAACTTATTAACTCTGATATTAAAATTTTGTGCAAAAAGTTTTCCATTCCAAAGGAATCTGTTTCAAAAAGAATTTATTGAAAATGTAACAGTTATAGAATGGTGGCGAATGCAAGAAAACGATATTAAGAAGTTTAATGCCGATGTGTTTAAGGAAGTTGAAGTAATTCTTACTGCAAAAGCAACCACAGCGAATGTTGAGAGAATTTTTTCTACTTTTGGAGTTGTACAATCAGACTTAGAAGTACTTAGAAAAAGCTGCAAAACTTGTTTTTTTGTTCAAAATGTTGAATACTAAGTGCTAAATCCTAAACTTGTTTTTCAATGGTAAAAAAAAAAAGTCTTTCTCTTAACTTTTCCTGTTTTATTCCCAACCCTGTATTTAAATATAAAAATTTTAATAAAATTTAGTGATTTAGTGCGGTTTGATATAATTGCTTGTTATTTACTTTAATTGTTCTTGGAAGTAATTTTCATCTTTTAAGTATGTATATTAGTTGAAAAAAGATTGTCGGAAGAAACCTGGTTTAAACCAAGAAAACCTGGTTTTTTTGCCAACCCTGCTCTAAACCTTTGACCACTTTCCTGACCAAACTATTAGGTTCATATTTCCCAAATGGCAGCCCACCCACATTTCGAAACTCAAGATTATCTACCAGATTTGGGAAAAGGTTTGCTTTCAAACCGTTAAGATTAAGTTTTAGTTTGTAAAAATCTGATCATTAGACAAAAAGTCATTCACTGTGTTTGTTCACTACTAGGATGCAATTATAATTTTGCACAATGCAATTATACATTTTTATCCGTTTTATTCATTTTCTGACTTGTATTTTTTCTTCATGGTTAAATATAATTACATTGATAGTTATATAATTCTTATAATGTGTATTATTCAATATTTTATAGAAACTAATACTGAGTGAAATGGACCTTTCTGCTTCATACAGGGCGCAGATACACAACTAGGTATGACTGAGGAATATTTTGAAATTCGACCAAATCCTGGCTGGGAAATAGAAATTGAATTGACCAGGAAAGCTATCATGGCTGTGAATAATTTATCTCCCAAACCTCGGTTTTTTGTTGTTTGTGGTGATCTTATTCATGCAATGCCAGGTGAATAATTTAATCCATTTAATGTCTTATTTATATAAACTGCAATTTTCACTTGTGCATAAGTTAGGTAGTTAGTTATCCCTTATAGTTAGCTCACTTATAGTTTGGTAGTTAATTCACTTATGCACAATTTAGAAAACATTATAAAATTATACTGAAAGAACTCCCTCACAACAAAGTCTTAGGCCATCTGCTGGCTATGAAAACAAGAAACAACACATTTCAAAGAGGGAGCTCCTCTCTCCCCTGATTCCCTCTCTCTCACCTGACCAAGCAGGATTATGCTTCAAATATTAACCCAACACCTTTCATTGAAGTAGTTAAACCTTGTAATCATAGTCACCACCACTGCTTCAAGTAAATGGCAAAAGGAGTTTTTTCCACAAACAAACTATATTTAGTCTTTTAGTTCCATTCAGTATGTGAATAAATTTTTTCCCAGGCATTAATAAATTTATGCTGAAATAAAATTTTAAAAAATTTGTTTTTATACTATGTTTAAAATTAATATTTCATGTCTAAATTAATATATCATTTCTATATCTTACAGTTATTGTGAATATTTTCTATTGAAACCCTATCCAGTTGCTTAAATTTGTTCTGAAATTTTCTTGTTAAACATCATTCCATCTTCAAAACAATAAAACAAGTTTGTTTTTAAGAATGTAACAAATCCTACTTCTAAAAAGAATTTAGTATCAAGTTATTAAAAATTAAAGACAGAATAACTGAAATAGATAAAATGCATATGGTATTTATAAATTATTTGTCATAGCGGAAAATTATATTTTGCAAGAAATAAGGGATGATATTAAGATAATAAAAGTTATTTTGGAAATTTATAATTCCATAATAACTTAATTAAGAAATTATTATCTCCTAATTAAGTTAACTTAAAATGCAAATTAATAGAAAATTTTCCATCTAAAAAGTTTTTCTATAATTTTCATAAAATAAAATAGGAAAATAAATGTTGCATTTTTAAAGAAGTTTTTTTTTTAACAATTATATTTTTTATGTGAAAATACTGAAGTTCATAAAAAATTAGTTAAAGTTATAAAATAATTGTTGTCATATATAAAATTAATATGTCCCTTTTCTAAAATAAAAATCATGTAAGAAAGCATTAAGTAACAAAATAAACAGTTGACATTATTTTAAAAAAGAAAAGTAAAAATTATTTTTAAATGTCTGTGTGTCAGTTGTACTAAAATTTTGTCTTAAAAATCAGTTAGAAGTGGCCCTTTAATTACCCTGTGCATATTAATGGAATTCAGGTTAACAACTTAGGACTGAGTTAGTTCTAGTGTTTATTGAAATTGTATAATTTCACTGTAAATGAATATATTCCTCATTTGACTAATAATTTGTGATTAGAAATAATTTCTTTTAATTTATGTAATATGTTTTAGGTACTAGTTTGCGTCTTCCTCAAGAAAATGATTTTATTCGCCTTTTTAAAGAGCTATCTCCTGATATTCCATTAATATGTGTTTGTGGTAACCATGACGTGGGTAATACTCCAACTCCTGTTTCAATTCAACTCTATCGAGAAAAGTTTCGAGATGATTATTTCACTTTCTATTGCTCTGGCGTGATGTTTATTGTAATTAATTCACAGTATTTTGAAGATGCTTCTCTTGTAAGTTTTTTACTTTGATTTTCATTTATTTAAATTATCTAACTTGTTATATTGTTCTTATACTATATAAATAGCCATATACATACACGGAGGGTTTAAGGCAATAAAATGATAAGCACCAAATTTTTTAAGGTGACATTTTTATGTCAAACTCTTTCTTAGCTTTTGCACATAAATACTTTATAAGTTTGTGGAGTTTGTGCAGCCCTATACCCAAAAATACTTATACAGAAATCATGATGTTTTTCAATAAAAGCGTTCTTGTGAAACGCTTATTTAAACAATTTGAAAACGTGACTTATCATATATTCATGATTACATCCAGTGTTACTCTTTTTGGCCATCATTAAAACTATTCATATATGCCTACAATTGTTTTCTAAATATGTATGAGATTTACTAGACAATTAATTTATAAACATAGTTGCATAAGTAGTACCATTACTGTTTTTTAACAGAACAATGTATACAAAGCAATCTATATTAAGTTACTAGTTTTATTTTTTAACAAAGTAGTCTGTATAAGTATTAAAATTGGAAATGAAGATGCTAAGATGGTAGGAGTTCTGTTATAACTGATCTTTAACTCTTTTGACTCATACCAATCTAGAATTTCAATAGGGGTGCCTATTTATGTGAAAAATTTTATTGACATTAAATTTTTTTTAATAATTTTAGCACAATCGTTAATTTTTGTAAAAGAAAATAATTTTATCTGAAATATATTTTATTGCAAAATTATCTTATTATTTTTGTGATGGTTTAAATTTTACTTGGGAAATTTTTGTGAAAATACTATTATATTATTTTATTAATATAATTATGTTATATTATTAATATATGTAATAAAAGGGCTAAAACCCCTTTTATTTGTGTTATAGATAGCTTAAATAATGCAGTCGTAAGCCATCGTGCGTTCTAAAATGGTTTATTAACGGTAGGTTGTTATTGATAACAGTCCACATCCGCTCTCCACAAGGGAGGGGGTGGACAAGACTTCGGGCAATTCCGGAATAACTTATCAGGATCACAACATGATGGAAAGGTACATGCGAAAAGCATTGCTCTCGCTTTTATACTAACACATTTTGGAGTAAAAAGGCACAGTCTTTGAAATACTTGTATCCTTACGCATTAAGGAAAATCATTTCATGCTTCCTTATATGGAAGTGAAAGGGGGAGAGATTCTAAAAATAACTCAATCATATGTTATTAGCCTTGACTTCCCAAAATAGAATCTCTCTACGCTTATTCTTTAACAAAGACATTTTATGAAAACAAAAGAGTTTTAATTCTTTTATTAATACAAAAGTATTAATAATTTTTGTATTACATATATATATATATATATTTTTTTCTTTTTGGTAAAGGTGGCAACTGTTGAAAAAACTCATTTGAATTTTCATTGAATCAGATTCTTTTCAGATGTAATTTCTAGTAACTTAAAAGTAACTTAAAAATTTTATTCTTTTATTATAAATAGGTTCCTGTTTTGGCTACAGAACAAGAGTCTTGGTTAGAAACACAGTTAGAAGAAGCAAAAAATGGGAATTATAAACATGTAATCATATTTCAACATATTCCATGGTTTTTGGAAAATCCTGATGAATCAAAAATTTACTTTAATCTTCTTCCTGATATTCGTCAAAAGTGGCTTCCCAAATTTCGAGATGCCAGTAAGCAATTTACTTTTCTCCTTACCTTTTAGTTTAGCTTTATATGTACACCTATACTTGTGCTATGATGGTGCAGTCAGTTAAGGTGATGCTCGGGTAGTGAGTTCAATCTTAGCGACCAACGAAACACCCAGCATGTGTAAACATCAAAGTACATCTAAAATTTGTTATGACTGAAAGTCCTCTCGTTGGTTGTGGTGCAGAAGTTTAGGGAGTGGCGCTGCTCACGTCATCTGACTGTGGTTAAAATTATGTGGCATTCCTACCACACACACCACCTAACCATGGCCAAGCACCTATTCCCCTTTTTCAGAGCTCTATATTTTAATAGCTATAGTAGGAGTGCCTCATAATTAAATGATAGTTAATTAAAATATAACTATTTCAAAATAGTTTTTATCCTTAATCGTAATTTTCTATAATGTTAATTACTCTCTTTATTTATTACTGATCATTAACATTATTTAGTATTATTTTATTTCCATTCAATGTACAATTTTTGTTAAACAAATCGATTGTCAACGTCATTTGAATATAAAATCTATTCCAGGATTCTTAATTTTTTTAATATTCCTGATAAATTTTTTTGTTTTGAACGTACAACCTTTATACAAACACAGGATTTCTAAAAAATCTTTGTATTTAAAGTTCATCACTAGAAAAGAATTTTTTTTAAAAAATAGATTTATTTGTGTCCAAAACATGTTTTAAATGAAAGGGAGTTGGAGAGAGAAAAAAATTATTTCTTCTTTATCATTCCCATTTCCTCAGAGGAACAAATTATTGCTGAATCAGTATTGTAACAGAAATTTGCTTAACTTTTTTTACAGAATCATTTTCTAATTTTGTTATTTTACATCCTAAATTAGTAGCTGGCACTTGACCCCAAGGTCATGCATAGCAGGTGTCTTATACATAGGCTACTAAAGAAGAGAAATTTTTAAAAGAAATAAAATTATTCTTACACTTCACACTAAAAATTTTTTTTTTTTTTTCGAAAAAAAAGAATATACCTTGCACTTGCTAAACTGCAAAATATGCCTGATATAAAAGTTAAATACTACTGTGGCTCCTATTTTAGAAAATATTGTAAGTTTATTATTTATTGTATTACACTTTATTTTCAGATTGCAGTCAGTCCTTTTAACAATTATTTTTATTTTATTCTAAATAGTCATTAAAGTCGGGATTATTCCTCCTTCTTTGTTAGTATAGTTTTGACACATTTCAAAACTGATTCATTTTGGAATGCTTATATTATATTTTTATTTTAATTAATAATGATAAAACTTAATAATTTTTAAAAAATTGCAAACATGATTTTGATGCAGACATGATTAAGATGCATTTTTTATATTGAATTTTTTTCTTTTATTTTGCCCAATTGCTAATTGAAAATCATTTAACTAATTAGTATTTTTGACTAGTAAATTCCAGTGAAAACAATTCTCTTTTCTTATACATTTCTGTTCATTTATTACAAAATTTAAAGTGATATAAGTATGCATTTACTGTAAGTAATGGTTTTATTTTAATGATTTTTTTTTTTCGCGATTCTGATGTATATATGTTTTCTTATCATTAATTTATTTTTATATACATTCGTTCTTTAGTTTCTATACTACATGCAAATTATATACCATGTTTAGTTTCGAAGTGATTTATTGTTGTATGAAAATAGCTTTAATTATCAGTTATCTTTGAAATTTATTTTGATCTAATTTTACATTGAAGAATCTATTTTATAAGTCAAGAAAATTCTGGTTCCAAGATTTCTCATAGTATGTGTGAAGTCATACCATTTTTTTAAAATCATTTTGACCAACTTGTTCCGATCATAATTTATTTATTTAAAAACAGTGAAAGATGCCCATGTTCTATTTCCATGGAGAATTAAAATATATGCCACACAAAACAAAATTTTGAAAGTAGTAAATCACACTGCTTTTGTAGCCCTTCATTTCTTCATCTTATAAATAGTCCATCTTAAAATATTGTCCTGATTTTTATTTTCAACCACTTGAAACATGTGTATTTTAATGAAAACAGTATTTGCTACAAATCTTTCTGCATTTTATTTTTCAATTTTAGATGTAAATGCTATATTTTGTGGCCATTGGCACGGAAATAGTGGAGGCTTCTATCACAATATAGAAATGGTTGTGACTTCTGCCATTGGTGCTCAATTGCTGGAGATAAATCAGGAGACAAATCTGGATTCAGAATAGTTACTCTCGGTGAAGACAGCATTCAACACAAGTATTACGATTTAGATGAAGTGCCTCAACATATTGATCTTTAATATTTACTATGTTTAACATAGAATATTTATTTTTATACAACTACAGAGGTTATAAAACTATCGATATTTTAATTTAAAAATTTACTTATATAAGCATTTAATTGATTGCTATGAAAATATATTTTCTTATTTTTAATTATAAATATTAGAAAAAGATTGATATTTTTTCTCTAGCGCAATTTAATAATGCTAATTTAAGTGGCAAATGTGCAATCTTTTGCAACTACTAAAAAATTAATGCTATTTTTTTATACTATAAATTGAAAAATTATCAAAAGCTCTCAGATATTCCTATTTTATCTTTTATTAGATATGTTACAGTTATGTATAAGTTCTAGTCTACTGTTAGGAAGTGTTGTATACTTATATACTTAATTATATACTTTTTTATATCTATTTTGTTACAAAACATTTCGTATATTTCATTATTTTAAATTTTTGTTTTGTTTTGTGCCCATGTAATTTTTAGTTGATATCTTTATTTCAAAGGTATCTTTTAACATTTACTGTAAATCATGTTCCATAGTTATGTTATATGTTAAACAAATGTTATTTTTGTTATAAATAATTCTTATGTAATGTTTATTTCATTATTTATTTATGTATAATTTATGAATTTGAACTTAATTGATAAATATTTTGTTTTTAAGGACTAATAATTTGTGTTTATTAAAATATATTGTTTGCTGAAATCTAATTCTGTTTAAATCTAACTGGTTTACACAGTTGGTATTTAATGATTAAAAATACTATGATTTTCTTATAAGATATAGTTTAATAAAATGAAATAAAGAAAGATGTCTTTCATTTGATTAATCATATATCCTGTGAATTTCTTGGCAGCTTCAATGCTACCCATACAATGTGCAAATTGCATATAACTTGTTATGTGCGATAGTTGCACTCTTTAAAATCTTACCTTTTAATGAATTTCATGTTGCAGTTTTTATGACATAAATATTAAATAAAGTAAATAAAAAAGATTGTTCCTTCACAAAATTTCACTATTTTATTTACTTTTGTAATATATATCATGTAGTCATAATCATAGTCATAATAAGTGCACATATATCATGTGTAAATATTATATATTGTGTAATATATAATATTTACTTATGTAATATATTAATTTATGTTTTTTCTATCTTTTTTTGTTTATTATTTTTTATCAAAATATTCTTTTTGTTACATTTTGTGCTTAAAAAACATAATTTTCATTTACAAAACTTTTGTTAAGTAAAAGTTTTTGTACAAAAATTTTTATTGGATTTTGTTTGTAATAGTGAATGCATAGCACAGCAATAACTATATTTACTATTTAAAAAAAAGCTCTTTTTTTTAAAAAAAAAGGTAAAATAATTTTTACGAAACATAGTGATTTAAGTATGACTTGTAAAACATTTGACTGCCATTAATATTATCAATAAACAGTATCAGTACATGTACAAAAGTTATAGGATATGAATGTTGAAAGACACTATTCTAATAATTTACTTGTTATTAGTTAGATGTTTTTTTTTCATATATGAAGGCAGTTTAATGGGACTTTGTGCAGTTTAATGATTAAGCCACATTTTTAAAATGTTCAGGAGACTGTTTTTGATGAACAACAGCACAATTTCTATTTAGGCAACAAGAAGTTTGTTTCTATCTCGTTTTCTTTTGATAAAGTGCCTTTCTGAAAAGGATCAGTTTGATACACATTGTCATTTTTGAAAAAAGTATATCCTTCACTATATACCCATAGCCTTTTACATATCAATTTATTGATATCCATCGATTATTTAATATTTGTTGAAATTTCATTAATGTGTACTTTTTAGTATTCATATAGTTTCATGAAAGTTATATTTATGATATTTCCCTGAATGCTTAATTTTTTAATCTTGAAATTTAAGTGAAATAACAATTATTAATTCAACTTTTAATGCTGGTAATGAAAACTGGAACTACTGTTTTTATTTTTACTAAAATAAAGTTTAAAAAAGTAATCTAACATTTTAATACTTCAAAAATTAAATTGAAATTTTTTTTTCTGAAACAAATGTGTAAAAAAAAAAAGAATAAATAATAAATATATCTGACGAGTTTTTGTTATTGACTTTTTAGGTTGATTCATTTCATTTTCTGTGTTTTTATTCAATTGATTTAAAAATCCAGTAATTTTCAGCTTGATAAATAATATAATACAGTTTTTTTTAAAACCTATTTAAGCATAAGTATTACCTAAAATTGCAATTTTATTGTAGCTTGAATGTTTTAAAAATTGGTGCTACAATATATACTCTAATAAATATCTTTTAATATATAAAAGTAATAGATGCATTTAATTTTTGTTTGTGTTTTTGAATAGGCAAATTTTTATGTTGAAACTTAAAGAACAACATAACTCTTCACTTTTTAAGAATGTTGGTAAAAATTTCATTTGAAATATATATAATATATGTAACAAGCGTACCAAAGATACATTTAAATCTAGTGATCTATCTAAATTAATCGAAAGTTTTGATGCCAATGAAACAGATATAAGCACATATTTGTTGCTCTTCGAAAGACAAGCTACGCGAATAAACATAGATTCGTTACCAGTATCGTCCAAATTATAGCTCAAGAGCCAGAAGAATCCACTTTGAACTATGATTACATAAAAACTTTGTTACTCAAACGTTTCAAACTTTCCCCGAACAATTTAGACAAAAATTTATTTACCACAAAAAAGAACAGAATGTTTATTGGCGAGATTTCGCTTATGAACTACAGCATTATTTCGAAGAATGAATAACCGGAAATGTAATGGTATTGGTTACCACACAGGATCGAACCTGAGTGGTTCGATCCTGTGTGGCTAAGAGTCTGTGTGACTATGTTATTATTAAAGAATAAGTATAATTATTATTGGTGTTAATCATATGTTTGATTAAGTTAATTAATGGTAACCAATACCATTACATATATATATATATTATTTAGCATTTATTTATAAAAATTCATAATATTGTGACAAAGTACTGGTTGAAATAATAACAACTTAAAGTTTTACTTACAGCTTTACTCTCATAGCAAAACATCTTTAAGTGTCAAAGACACTCTGGGAACTGCTCTATAGAATTTATTATTTGTCTGTAACTAAGTTACCAGCACATTATTTCTTTTACCAAAATTAAACTTTTCCCCCATTTTTTTCTAATGTGTTACGATATAAATATAGTACTACCCAAATTAATACAGTTGATTAGATACAGTTAATTGGAACAAGGCTTAAAATGTGAGAGGCTATGGTACATTTAGAGAGCATAGATTTTATTTGTGGTTGTTCTTGTCTATCTTTGATTTAAAAGTCTGTTAACAATATATATATATATATATATTTTTTTTTTATAATTTACTCATTAGTATTTTTTTTAATAAACTATGTCAAAATTATTATTCTACTTTTCAGTATTAGCTTGGTAATTGTTCTAAAGAAAATATTTTCAGTCACCAGGTGTGGCTTGATGCCCTCTCAGCATCAGATGGTTATTATCAAACAGCTTGTCTGGGTTGTGTATTTTACTGTCAGTCCACAACACTGACAACAATTAAAAGGATGTGGAAGAAACACTTCATGGCAAATCTAATTTCACCTGCATAAGCAATTTAAAATTGGGAGAAAAGTGAGTTCAGATAAACCTAGAATTAGTTAAGAAGTTTTAAATGCTGACAAAAATATTTGAAAAATAAAAAATCAACACAAAAGCTATCGTCAAAATGTGAACAAATTTTGCAATAGGGAGGTAATGCTACCATGATTTGTTTGCAGTTTGTAAACATTTTTGTTAGCTTTATTTGCATTTTCATGGTGTATTCTGCCATGCAATAGAAAAACCAACGTATGCGACAAAAAATTTGAAATTAAGATTTTTATATGTTTGGTACTTTTGTATGATAAACTATAACAAAAAAAGAAAAATAATATCTTACTTCAAAAATACATTTTGTTTTATCAGTTTTTTGAAATTCTATTTTAGCATTCATAGCATTAGCATAGCTGTCAACTCTATTGGATTTGCCAGTTTCTCCTGGTTTACTAAAAATTCTCTTGGTTTTTGTACATTTTAGAAAATTTTCTAAAATTTATGTTTTTTTAAAAAATCCCCTTTGAAATAGAATTTTTGCACTGATTATTGCTTGCTTGAATATTTAAATAAGTACATTCTTAATACATAATAAAGTGAGCCTAATTTATAAAAATGAGTTTAAAACTTTTTTTGTTCTAAAATATTCAGCTTATTTTTATTCAGAACTCCCTTTTTAAATTATTTAAAAAAATGTTTTAACTATATTTGATGAATTAATTGCCTATTACTATTCCAAATTATGAGTAAACATAATACATAATATTTCAAATTCATTTAATGTCAATCATAGCTGGAAAATATTGCAGGTTTTCATTACTATAAAAATCTCTAAAATTTTCTACATGTAAAATACATTTTCTACATGTTTCAATTTCGTACATAATGCAACAATTATTATGAAATTTATATCATTTCGTAAAATCTGGATTTTTTCCCCCTATCCATGTTGGCAGCTATGTATTAGCAATAGAAAGAAAATAGTTTTTCTAGCCACTTTTCTCGAAATCTTTTGTGAAGCACTTACGTTGTTTTTTCAATTCCTCAGCTGTACTGGCTATCGAAATGGGTTACAAGTGGCGCAGAGCAGAACCCTCTACCTATGGCTGTGTTTCCCAAAGTGGTCCATATGGACCCCCAGTGGTCCATGGTACCATTAAGGGGGTCCGTGAAATATAAAAACTGATTTAGGGGTCCCTGAACAACGTCAGGGGGTCTGCGTGAGGTTTAATATAAAATAAAAAAATTGTGATTAGTTTTATTATTATGGAAATTAAGATAAAATAGTAGGCTTTTTACGTCCTAAGTAAACTATAAATAAGGGTAGGTGCTTATAATTATTAACAGTGGTTTGTTACAAATTAAACAGTTGATTTACAAATTTTCTTATATCTTTTGTTCCCTTTTTAAGAGATAACAGTATGAATGAGTCGAAGAAAAAACGCTGAAAATACAGTGTTGAATATTTAAATTTTGTCTTTATTTCTTCACCAGGAAATAGTACTTTAACTATGTGTCTTCTATGTAATAAAACTACAACAAGTGATTCAATGAAATATTCCAAGCTTAAGAACAATTGATTAACTATTTTTCAAATAGTCAAAGAAAAATATCTGAAAACACCGTCACTGCAACAACTTATAGCGACAACATCTAAGCGAGGTGACGATGGATTGCATGTTTCTCATAGTTTCGCATGCTTCTACATATTACATGATTGCAAAGTCCGGAAGGCCTCACACTATTGAAGAACTTATTTTACTAGCTGTAAGTGAGATAATACTCACCGGGTTTCACAAACCAGCTTTTAACATTGTAAAAGGAATTCCATGGAGTAATAATAATGTACAAAGAATGATTGACAAAATATCTCAGTGTGTAGAAAATTCTTTATGTGAGTACTTAAAAATATCTGAATTTTCTATACAGCTTGAAGAGTCCACTTATCCAGGAAACAAAGCTTTTACTTTTAGCTTATGTAAGATTTTTAAAAGAATAAAAAGTTTACCAAGAATTGTTATTTGCTAAATGTTTGGAAAGGGATATCAATGGGGAAACGCTATTGACTGAATTAAAAGCTATACCCTTGACTAATATCATTTCTGTAGCTACTGACCGTGCTGCCATTCATCATATTATAAAAAGTAAATGCAAAATTACTTAAAAGTTTGTCTGTACAAAATTAATTCTGGGAGTCAAGAACTGTCTCTAAATGTAAATATTATGTTATGAAAAAATAATATCCATTAAAAAAATGAAATAATATGCTTTAGTTACTGCTCACTTTCAATCCAATCCTTACGCTTTTTACTCAAATTTTTTTTTTTTCCTTTTAAATTTCGCTTATAGGGTTGCTTATTTAGAAAAATGTGACAATATTTGGAAATTAAGTAGACTTTTTGAAAATTGCTGATAATGAGTATAATTTGATTAGTAAAATTGATGACATAAATATTATTAGCCTCCATTTTTAACAGTAAAATAAATAGCTCTTTGGGATAACTTTACAGTCTCTTAACTTCTCTAATGAAACCAAGTTAACTTGACCCAAAGTATAAATACTAAAAATGTGAATTAAGAACAATGGAGGTTGTAAATTTGAATTTTTTCATAAAAATGCCTGTTATTTATTTTTTCAATTAAATTTAATTTACATATTCTGTGAATTTGTAAACATATAGTGTGTTACAAAATTAAGACTATCCTAAAGATCACTCATTTTAATGGTACACTGCATAATATGAATAGTTTTAATATAGTGAAGCAACTGAAATAAGTTATATTTTCTAAAATAAAGTGGAGAAAAAAAATTTAGTAAATTTCATACAACAAACAATTTTTTAAAATCTGTGTGTTACATAAGTATAAGACCATGGTTGAACAAAAATGTGGTTTATAGCTATTTAATGTATTATTTCTGATTAAAAAATTTTATTTAATGAAGCTAATATACAAGAAAAGAATGATATCTGTCCTCAGGAGATGGTTACAAAAAAAAAAATTATTATTTTTAGCACATTAAAACCATATTCATATGTAAAAAATGAATTTTTTTTTTTTCTTTCTCTTAAATGTTTGACTGATATTATTCTCTCCAGAACAGGATTAGTTCTGTTATTCATAAACATCAACTAAAGATGATTCTCGTATTCTTTAGCAATTTTTGTGTCTTTTGATATTTTTGGAGAGTCATTTTCAAATCAAATGTAGACTGAAATATTATTTCAAACCCTAAACAAATAACAGCACTAGTTAGCATTTATAAAAATTGGGGTATACAAATTATTTTACTTTTAATACATAAAGATAATTCAAGACATCATTTTTTTTAATTAATTCAATCATAATAAACAAGTAACAGAATAATATTTATAATTTATTTGGACATTTATCAACAATGACAATTTTTACATAATTTTCTGAATAAACTTAGAAAATAATACGATATAAACAATGTATAAAAATATTTCACAATTCATTAGACTGAGTTATAAAAATAGCTTTAACAGTTCAACTTTTCAAGTATAAAACATACTTGAAAATATTAAAACAAGATATATGAAATATATCTATATTTTTACAACATTAAATATAGCTTCAAACACTATAGGTAAAATATATTTAATCTTCATCAAAATAAAAACCAATTTGGTGACGGATTTCATCCATTAATTCTGCATGAGTTTCTGAATCTTTAAGAGGCAAAATAGAACTCTCCAGTTTTCCTAAAATTAAAATTACTTTTTGAAACCAAATAAATGCAACATTTGAGTTCATAATTTGCTAATAAAAACAAAATAAATACAACATTTGAAGTATAAAAAAATATTTGAATGAATTAATCATTAAGAAGTCTGTAAAAATGATAGATCCAGATTTTTTAAAACCAAAATAAATATTATTCAAGTAAGATGATATGATTATTATTATCGTTAAAATTTAAAACATATTTGCAAAAGTGAGATATATTTTATTTAATAATCAGTGTTGAACAGTCAACCTAATTCTGAGTTTACAACAAAATGTTCAACTCTGTAGCCTTGTATTGAACCTAACTCAAAAGACAAAGGAACCCTTGTATCAAGCATTTGAAAAAACTAGCATCTTGGAGGATTTGTGTTACATGGATAGGAAAACATTAATAACCTCCCATGGTTAGCTTAATGGCAAGGAGATACTGATTTATAATCCGTCTATCACTCAGGATATTTAATTTCAGCAATGTGGTCAGAGCGAGCTAGGAGCAGAATTTGTATCAACCAGCCACCACTGGGATTCAAACCTGGCACCTCCTCCTTTCATTAAAAACCTCCCATGGTTAGCCTAATGGCAAGGAGATAATTTATTATCCGTCTATCACTGAGGATATTTAATGTCTGCACTGTGGTTAGAGCAAGCCGCAAGCAGAATTTGTAACAACCAGCCACTGCTAGGATTCAAACCTGGTTAACCTCATTGGAAGGAGAGTGCCCTATCCTAGTGAAATACTTCTGGGTGTTTATAATTACCAAAAAATATAGGTAAGTCAGGGGAAATAGTGTATCTAGGGATAAAAACTTAACTAGAAAATTTGCCATGAATCCAGGTCTATAGAAACTATAAGAATATATACTGATACAAATATATTTACACCCTATTTTTTATTATTAAAAAGAAAAAAATACAGTATACATTTAAATAACTAAGTCATTTCATAATATATTTGCTACTACTAAACAATTTATAGACAATTTGTTTTTATTATAATAATTACCACAGCTAAATATGACTTCTTGTAGGTCAAGCTTATAAAATGAACAAATTTTATGAATTTTAAATAAATTCGAGTGTTTGTAAATTATTTTAAGGAAACAAAAATAGTTTAAAGTTTGTTTTAGTTTTATAGATAAAGACTAGTATAAGAACTACAACTAAATTTTAGCCAATGTTAAAATATATGGATAAAAATAATTAATCAAATATTATTTCACTTGCAGTACATGTTAACTCATAAAACTATTTTATTGCCTAAAATGCACAATAAAGTAGTTAATGGATTAAGAAACATAATGTAGATACATAATTTTTTTTTTATTGGTAAAATTTTATTTAGTCAAATTTTCAATGCCCAATAAACATACTATTTTTTTGAAATACAATAATTAACACTTTAAAATTTTCCCAAATTCAAATTGCTATCCAATTAAACTAATAATGAAAAAAATCATTTTATTAATTAGATACAAAAATGAGACTATGTATTGGTAAAAATATTAATGAATTACATATACTGTATTCATTTTAGTTCAGATACTGTATTAATTGAGTAGCATTAAAATACTACTTGTTTTTGTTGTGTAAAAATACCTTCAATTAAGTGCAAAATTCAAACTATTATCTCAAAATTAAAAACTGTTTACAAATTTATTATAATTTGAACCCTAATTATTTTCTTTGAGATACTATTTTAGTGCACTTCCATAAAAATTTATCTAAAAAATAAATAAATTACAAGGTTTTTAAAATACACTTCAAGCACATTTAGTCTCAAGTGTGCAAAATTAATTGACATGACAAATGATAAAATTTATACATTTACTAACATTAAAATGATTTGAACATATTTAAACACTAACAGCCTAAAAACGTAACTATACCTTTCTGTAGGCATTCTCTCACTTCCATTGCTTCATATCTAAGACCAGAACTATTGGTGAAGTTAAAGGGCCGTATAGCATCAGGCAACGGGAACTCGTGAGTTTTTTCTGCTGTTTCAACAGCAGTGGGACACCAGAATGGATTTTTTACCTATTTAAGAAATCAATAATTAAAATTTGATTTATAATACATAAAATAAAAGATTTAAATCAGGGATGGCCTACCAATGAGATGGCAAAGTTTTAAAAATGGTATGCTAAGATTTATTGAAAAAATAATATGTTGTCCTCAGAAACTTTGTCAAAATGTGTAAAAACCCAATTCAAGCACTACTGAATACAGCAGTGTCTGAAAGCTGAACTGTATCACATCGGTAAGATAGCATGGGGTATAAACAAACACAAACATATTGTATGTACATATATTTTGCATAAATACATATGTTAATAAATTTCAGTTACATACATATGAACATAAATTGTGAGTAAATACATACAAAATTATATCATTATACAAGCTGTAATGCATAATATAATGATATATATAGTATACAATCGTTTTTACTAGTAATTGTATATTTTGATTACTTGTAACCATGACTACAGTAGTAATCTAAATTACAAGTAATTGATCACTGTTCAAGTAACTGTTACTAGTAATTTGACAACTAGGAATCTTTTACATTTCTGCCCCACTCTGGTGCCAATGTATTTATTTTATCACACATTATCTATTTTATTTATCCAAGCAATCTGCGTTATCTGTCAGCTTGAACTAAAAAATTTATATTTAAACATGACTGAAATAATATTTTAAAATAAAAATCAGAAAAATATCTTTACAAAAAATTTTCCTAATATAAATGTTTTAGATAAAATTTTGATTTTTCCTTGAAAATATTTTTAAGATGACATTATGCAAATGACTTTGGCTTGTTAACTTTCAAAAAAAAAATTTTTTTTTTTCACTCCAAGTATTCTCCTAAGCAATTCTAAAGCTTTTTTTTTTAATAATAATAATAATCAGGAGATTTGTACATTTTCAAGCAGATCACACCAAAATTCAGTAGTATTTCATTCAAATCAGAAGAATTCAATAAAATGAATAAATTTCTTTGTGATTAAATTTCTATTATAACCAAATAATATTTAAAAAATTATAAGCCAAGTATGCTGACAAAAAAATTATTTTTATTTTAGAAAAGTAGTTTTTAAATGAATGTCTTTGAGTTTGACAAAATCTGGAAAAATTGTTTTAAGAACTCAATTGATAACATAAGATTTACAAAAGTTATTTAAATTATCAAAAAATATTTATAAGAATTTATCCATTAGAAAATTATCTTTTTGTGCTGTAATTAATCTAGTAAGGGAATAAAATTTTGATACATAAAATCAATTTGTGAAGGTCACAAGATTTCATCGGTAAATTACTGTAAAAACAAAATCTTCTAGAACACAAATCATGATTCAATATTCACGTATGGTTAAGATATTTCAAAAAATACTTATGAAATTCAACAAAACTTCAATGCTATAATTATAACAAAATATTTTTCTTACCTTAATAATTCCTTTAGTTCCAATTATGACAAGTTCATTATCGCAGGGTGCAAGAAGTGTTGAGGTAACATTTGCAGTTCGATTCTTAGTGTATAAGAGGCTTGTACTTTGTATTACATCAACACCTGGAATTGCCCATGAGATTACTAACATTTACTTTTTTATTATTGTAAAAGTTTATAAACCACAACAAAACCAATAAAATATGTTAACTATTTTTGGGTATCTAAAATTTCAAAATAGCAGTTGCATTCGTTAAAAACTTCATTTTTAATAAAAATACTAAAAGTAACCATTAAAGAAAAAAGAAGACTACTTTCTGTATCAGTGTAAGACAGCACTGTTAAAAAATATGTAGCAAATAACAACTTTTTTTAAAATTTTAACTTTCAGTAAAAAAAAAAAAAATAAATAAACAGTCCTGAAGTGTATAAAATAATCATTTTCATAATTTTGGTGATAAATTTATATAGCACAACTAGAAAAAAAAATTTAATAACAAATCGATGTTGTTAGATTGGCATTCACTTTAGTTCAGAAATATATGCGATATATAAGCCATAGAAGTGGGAGAAATTTTCAAGCAAATTAAGTAAAAATTGTATTTATTTAATCATTTCACAATATTGAGAGAAAACCAAATCAGAGAAAAACTGACGTGCTTTCTTTTTTATATTAGGGATTTTCAAAGAAATATCTTGCAAGTTTTCCTTATAACTTGTTACAAAGAAAAAAATTATTTATTTAAATAGGCTTTCATAATTAAGATCACACGATTTTACACACATTTTTGAAAAAAATATTGGAATTTTAAGCACCCTCAAACTCATGCGCATCGCAGCGACTACATTTTTTAAGGGGAATAAAATTAAAATGCATAGTCACAATAGCTCTCTAAATTTCATACATAAGGAAAAAAATTCTTTTCTAATCTAATATTTACTAAAAGAGTGATTATATCCTTCTCATTTTTAACTTCAATGAATTTAAATCGATGGTGGTTCATAAAAATTTACTTTATTTGTCAGAAATATTGTTAGGGTCTTAGAGATTTCTAATTATTGAGATGGACATATAACACCGTTTCCTTGCCAACAAACCCATTTTCAAACTAATTCATTTTCCTGTCTATTGGGGATTTAAACAAAATTCAGATTTTTTTTTTTTAATTCTGTGGCCACTCTGAGTAACTTCAAGCATTGTCAATACTTTTACTTCTTCATTTGGTTTTATATTTTGCTAGAATTCTTTTCCATCACCTTCTCTTACTGTGCTGCAATTTCTTTTAATTTTATTATCTGTGATTCTTCCCGACCACCACATACTGAAATATTATTCCTTATAGCAACTCGTAAGTATCATTAAAATAGCAAGTTCTAATTTTATGAGAGGATATTATCAGCGATTGAACTAGGCAATTTCGTTTCGAACATGGCGATTTGTTTTTGGTAAGATATCAAGAAATGATTCAGAAAAGTTTGCAAGAATTGTTGTTGAATGAAAAATATTTCTGTTGATTCAAAGAATGAACCTGAAAATCAAAACTGAGAAAAACTTTTGTAATCAAATATAAATACTTTCTACCTTATAAATAGATTATATTGGCTTTTTTACTGATTACAACATCCACTGAAAATATTTTATATTAATATAAAAAATTATTGTGAATATAAGAAAAATTCAAACAATTTGAATAATATTAATATGTAAAGAATTAGTATTGTTTGTAATTTGAAATTTTTTTCCAATATACATATAAAGTTGCTGCATAGAATAAACAATATAAAATAAAATGTATTTATTTATAGACAATTTACAAAGTTAACTGAATTTTTATTTACTTCTCCCACATATTTTAAATAGAATTCTGTAAAAAAATATTTTTTTCACAATTGGAAAAAGACCTCTAAAATTAGTTCGCTTACATAAGGGGCTCCAACGATTTGAAAAATAAACCAAACAAAATTAAAAGAAAATAAGACTCCATTGTTTGTTGCATTCTGCTGAGGAAACAAGGAGGTCACAAAGTTTTTAAATTCATAGCAAAGCTCATCAATTGCTGGCAAGAGAGCTATAAATGCTTTCTATTGCTAATCAGACTATTCCAACTGAATTGCTTCCGTTATTATTTGTAAATTTTATCCCCAGACTGAACCCTGTTGTTAATGCGGATAGTAAGTTTTAAAATTTTTTTTTAACTATGAGACTGTTTTTTTTTAATTCTAAGTGCATACAGACTTTAAAAGATATTATTCTTTGAGAAAAAGAATATCTGCTTTCAAAGTTTACTTAATTTAATTATTATAATTATTACTTAATTTAATTATAATTTACTTAATTAATTTAATTCATTTAGTTAAATTTTATCTTTCAAAATAATTTGGACTAACCTCCATCACTTAAATGACCAACTGTTGCAACTTTTGTGGGTTTATCACCACCATAAATCATAGTAACTGCATTCAAAGTGTAAACACCAAGGTCAAGGATAGAGCCTCCTCCCTGGTCCTTCTTCATTAACCTCGGTACTTCAAGAAGGTTCTGGCCGAAGTTCACATTTATGTGCACAACATCCCCAATTTTACCACTTTTAATGAGATCCATGAAAAATTTGTAAGCTGGAAAAAATCTGCTCCATAATGCCTTAAAGAAAAATAATTAATAATTTTATAAAACAATTTTGACGTTAAACAAATAAAATGATTAGTATTTCATTAAACCATAAAAAGGAAATACCAATTAAACTTTTCACCATAATATAACTATGCATAACTATATATCTATATACATAACTATATCTATATACATAACTATATACATCATATACCAACACATAACTACACAAAACTAAACATTTCACCTTTAGGTTCAAATACCGTCATCAGTGTCATGACAAGAAATAAAAAGAAATCGCTCAATTCTGCGTCCCTGCACTAAAGGTCATACTATTATTGCTACCAAAGTAGTATTAATATAGTAAACATCATCAATGCAATTTTTTTTAAATTAACTCTATTAAATGAGGGTGAGAGTACTAACTTTGCTTTTGAGAATGGAACCTTTTAGAAAATTTAGTTTTGCAGTGGCATAAATAAAACCCCTACATTACAGCTGGGTGCCCCTTCCAGAAAAAAATAACACCATATGAATTATAATAAATAAAAAAATTTCTTTTATAAGGTGTTTTTTAATTTTATTTACAAATAATAATAACCCTTAGCTAAACTTTGAATATAATTATTGTAAAATAGTTAGTTATTTTCTTGTATTACCTATTAAGATAAATTTCATTTCAATGTGTTAAGTTGGTAAATGTATACAATGTTTCAATTTAGTACCTTTCTAAACTCTGCCTTTGCATTACAATTATTAATTAAAATTAAAATAATTTTATTTAATTTGTTTTTGCTTCATATTATATTACAAAAATTTTGCGTTCAGGCTAAGATATGTGCATTTAAAAATACTGCAGGAGGGGCAAACCTAAGACTATGTATGCCACTGCAATTTTGTATAAAAGGCACCTACTTAAAATTCAAATTTGTAAAAAAGATTTCTTCAAAAATTCAAATTTATGAAAGCAACCTCTTTATAAAATTAAATTCGTAAAAGGTGCCCTTTTAATTTATAAAGGTATAATTACTTTCAGTATTTCATCAAATTATGACATACTTTTAATATTTTAAGTATCAAACATAAAATATAGTGACTGCTAAATTTAAATTTTTATTTGATGAAATAATTTTTATAAAAATATTCTTATTTTTTTACGAAAATGGGATCGAAAAAATAAAACATAGGCAGGCTCCTGATGCTGTAAATAATTTTTGTTTAATTATGTAGATATTAACTAATTTAAGTTCTTTTACTTTCAATTTTAATTTGCAAAGTAAAATTATTTGTGATTTAAAAAATAGAAACACAGTGACCACTACTAATAAAATCATTAACTTATAAAACCAGACACTTTTTAAAATCAAAAGAATCATTCCATAAAGCATGCAAAAATCATCCATAGAAAGATAATTTTAGCAGGCCTAAAACAGTGATAAAATCATGTTTGCTATTTTGTGTCAATCATGTATCAATAAAAAATAAAATTTTTGTAGAGCATTTGTTTAAAAAAATGAAAAGCTGCTTTTTTTTGCATTATTAATAAAATGTCATTCATAATAAAATTATAATAAATTGCAATATTAATTAAAATTTTCTATTTTCTCAAGTTTTGAAATCATATAAACAGCAAACAAGAACAAAGTTACAGGTGAGAATTACACTTCTAAAGAATTAGAGTTATATAAAATTTATTTAGCAGGAAAATGTAAAAGAATAGAAATGAAAAATTTTTTATGATTTAATAAAAATTATGGAATGTCTATCATCATTCAATAGTAATGATATCCCTCATTCAATAAAGTAAAATCAGAAAAGTGCTTGTTATTTTAAAATGAACTTTACTACAAAGAAAAAGAAATTTTGAAAGTTACAAAAACTTGTTTCGGCTTTCAAACCATGTCTTTAATTGTAAATTTTGCAAATGAAATACTATGCTGATATTTAAAACCTTTTTAGAAATTAAAAAATGTAGCTTTTTAATAAAAATTCAAATAAAGATCCAGTAAAAGTAAAATATACATTTGAAATTAAATTTCAATTATTTAGAATTAAGTACTAGCCAGAATTTTAGTCAGGTACTAGCCAGACTAAAATGTTTGATCACTATTATTTTCATGAAAAAAATAAACTATTTTTTTTATGTTAGCAGACATAGCATTAAGAATCTTTTTGTGACCAAAACCATAAAATAATGTAGAAACTGAAAATTTTTAAACATCATCCACATCAAAAGTAAACAAAATAAGAAAATTAATATATAAGAAACATTCCAATACTTTTAATACCTAATGTTCATATACATATGCAACTGCTTTTCGGCACTTAAATATCATTAATGAGTTGTAGCTCTATGGTCAAACTATATAAGGGAGGTCCATTTATACAATTTCTGATCAAATCGATTTTAGCAAGACCAGCAGTCTAAAAAGTTTACTGAATTTGCATCCCATAAATGCTAACTCCTAACTCTGAAAAAACATTTGATTTTTGAAACACAACATTTTAAAAGATACAACATACTCACCAGTCCTAAATTTTTGGGGGCCAATGGTTAGTTGGTGAGTAGAAATTTTGTTCTCTAATTTAATATTCCATTTAACTTTTAGTGTATTAGTAAAGTTTAACTTTGAAACATTTCTTTTTCCCTAGTGTAGATATTCCAGTTTATAAAATCAAATGTTTTCAGAAAAAGAGGGGATTTCAAAAGGCAATGGTCATCGTAATTTAGTTAGTGAAAATTGGTTATTCTTGCAAAATCTGCAGAACATTAATAATTATCAAAACTCTTGTTGCAGAACAATAAACATGATTCTATTCCTGGGTCAAACAATATAAAACATTTGTATGTTTCTTGAGCTAGCAAAATGATATGAAATGTATATAACAATGGAGTGAATCCCAAAACTTTGGAAGAAGATACAAATTAATATAACAATAAAGTAAACTTAACACATTAATGATGGTTATTACTTCCATTAGAAATAGCTTCTGTTTCCTTGCAATTTCTACGAGTTTTTTTGTTTGCTTTGCATTCAAGGTCATGGGTTTCTCCATCAAAACGTGCTTCCCACTCTCAAGCATAAGTTTTCCAACAGCATAATGATGTGTAGCAATAGTGCCAACATATACAACCTCTTCAAAAGTATAAAAATTATTGTTAGGGGTTAAAAATGATATAAAATTAAAATAAGAAGTAATAGTAATAAATATATGTCACCAATATTAGAATCTTTTGCTAGCTCTTCATAGGATCCATATGCTTTTGGAATGTCATGACTTGAGGCAAATTCTTTAGCAGAAGATAAATTTCTGGCAGCAACTGCAATAAACTAAAAATGGAGACTTTTTAAAAATGCATAAAAGTATTATATTAAACGTTGAACGGCTGGCCCAATTCTGAGTTTACGTAAATCAATGTTCAACTAGGTAGCCTTGTAATTTTGAACCCAAACCACAAGACAAGAGAATACCTGAGCATTCTGGCAAACTAGCCTTCGTGTAGAACTTTTTAATGGAACTAACCCACACTTGTGTAGCATTAAGAGGGAAACCATGAAAACCTCCTATAGTTAGGTCGACAGCAAGGGGATTCTAACCCATAATTCGCCACTGAGGATATTTTTTTGTCAGCACTATGTTCAAGTCAAGCCGGGAGCAGAATTAGTTTCAACCAGCTAGTGCTTGGATTTTAACCTGGTTCACCTCATTGGGACGCAGACGCTCTAAACCCTGAGCCACTGCAGCTTATAAAAGTATTATAAATACAACGGATATTTTTGGTGAAAGCCAATTCAAATTTAAACACTTATTTAATGTATATATTGAAAAATGTGGGGGCTGTTACAATAGTTCTCTAAATATCACACATAAAAACAATTATTGACAAAAGGATATGTAGACTTCAGAAACTTTTTCAAAATGTGTCAAAACCAAATTTATGCACTACTGAATACAGCAGTGTGTGACACCTAATAACACTTTATATATTTCTTTTTTGACACTAAAATTACAAGTAAAAATATGTTTTGGTATTTTTCATTATAAAAACAACCTAATAGTTACCAAAAAAATCTGTTTGAGTATGGGAATTATATTTGGACTGAAATATAAAATCCAAAAAAAGGAAAAGTGTATTAATAAATGTTTTGGTTTCACCGCACACTATAAGAGACAAGTTAAAAAAAAATAATTAAAAATAATTTAAGACTTTTAACAGATGGAATGGTTGTTGAGGATCTCTATGATATATCATATTGAAAATAAATATTCCTATATAAATTTATATATATTATTCAGCAAATAAAATAAACACTTATAACAACAAGCTAAGAAAATACAAGGAAAACAAGGGAAAATCAACATAATTTTAAAGAGAAGAAAAATTATTAATAAATTAAAAGGTTTTTAAAGTTTAAAAAGCCAGAAAACAAAATAAGGAAAATATATAAATTTGTTTTTAGCTCACATGATTATATCTGCAAAAAAGAGTGTATTCTAATATTGTATAAATATTGCCAAAGCAAAATACATCAATGCAATAGAGTGAAAAAGACCAAATAATTATGAAGACAATAAATTGAAATGAAAATAAAACATATTAAGTAAAAAATACAAAATAAAAAGATATCAAGCAAAAAACAAAAATTATATATATGTAAGAGTATAATTTAACATTTGTCTAATATACTACAGATTTTTACAAATTTTAGGAATTCGAGATGCTACTTAAACATTTTAAAAAATAAGAAATCTATTTATAATTTGATAAAAATTTAACAGTATTTCTCTTGAGTTGAAGAAAATTTATTTTTGGATTTTTATTTTTCGCTTGATTTTTTTTAAAATTTTGTATTTTTTACTATATTATAAATATATACATATATATTAAAATTAAATAATTAGAAATAAAATTAAATTCTAAATTTATCTTCTTTCTGACACAGAAATACAATCTAAATACTTGAAAAAGAAAACATTTTAATATTACATACTTCATGGTCTCCTTTAGGCATACTTTGTACAGCAGTTACAAAGTCATGGCTTATTTTACCAGCACTAATTACACCCCACTTAGTTGCCATAATCTTAAAAAAAAAAAATTATTAGAATAATATTAGAAAGCTTAAAATATATTTCTTTTTCATGACAATAGAGAAAAAAAAAAACCTCAAGAATTAGTATGATGAATGTGTTATACATATATATATATATATATATATATATATATATATATATATATATATATATATATATATATATATATATATATATATATATATATATATATATATATATATATATATATATATATATATATATAAATATATATATATATATATATATAAACTTTTTAGACCTTTACAAAATATTTTATTTTAAAAATAGAAACTTCACTAAATTCTTCTTTTAAAAATGGAATCAATATTTTCTTCAATTCATAATTTTAAAACTACAACTTCTTGTCAAATATGATTTTTCTGTTGTTTTTCTTTTTTACAAAAACAGGATCTTATTTTAACATATTTGTAAATGATCTTGGCAGAAAGAACCTGGTTTGGACAATCATTTTAGATGCAGAAAATTATTTGTAGATTTTTCACAAATTTAGAAAAACAGGTCTTATTATAAAAAGTTTGAACAAACTGCCAATTTTTAAGGTTTTCAACAATATCTCAAAATTAAGACACACTATTTTCAAAAAATTATAGACAGAAAAAAAAAAGGTCTTTCACTAAGTCTGTTAAAATCGGGAAAGGCAAAAATCATGATTTTGTTTTAATAAACTTAAAAAAAGTGAACTTATTTGATTTAAATCTGATTTTTTTTATTTAAATCAGATTTTTTTTTAATTTTTTTTTTTTTTTTACATTTATTAACCAAAACATCTATGATATGTTTTAATAATACTTCTGTTCTTGTTATGATATTATTTAAAAACAATATCATAACAAGAATTGTAATATTTCTTAATAAAATGGTTAAAATTATTAATGAATTATTAAAAATTAATCATTGAATAAATAAAAATATAGTTATATTTTTCAATCTCAAATTTCTAGTTGAAGATTGAAGAGTAAAGTAGTTAAGATCAGAAAACATTACTGAAAAAAATTGTCTTAAATTACTTGTACAAGTCTTGATAGACATGAACTATGTATAAGAACTACATTTAAATAAGCATAAAACTAAATGGGAATAATTAAAATAAGTTTCTTGTCCACAAGCTACTTTACATTCATTTAATTATCATTTTACATAAGTTAATTCATCATTTTACATAAGTTAAAAGTTTAATGCCGCTCTTATTTTTGTTTAGTATATTTTGAATTATAATAATATACTTGCATATCCTTTTAATTATTTCTTAGCGAATAACCTTCATTGTCAATGAAATAAGACTTTTAAAAAAATCATACTCAAATAATATTATTATTAATTGTATTGTATAAACATATATAACTAAATTAATAATTTTTAAAAAAAAATCAGTTGGTTTAATTTATTGATTTTTTCTCTTGAAAAACACTGTTGACTTCAATTAATGCTCTTTTATTGAAATAATGAAAAAGATATGCAAGTAAATATAATAATTATCTTGAATAAAAAATATTTCATTATTAAATTAATAAATTTCTTTAAAAAGATTCTGTTTGTTATAATTAATAGCTTTTAAAAAAAATTACAGTTGGTTTAATCAATAATTTAAAAAAAAAAAAAAAAAAAAAAGATAAATCGATTTAAATTACAATTTAAATAATAATTTAAATCAAGTAATTTAAGTCATGCCAACCCTGGCTAAGACCCTTAATATAATTATTGTGTGACTCTAAAATATGCTGTTTTTTTATTATTAATGTCAGAATATATATTTAGAAAAATATTCCTGAATGTACATTCTGTATAACACAAATTTTTTTTTTACAAAAAAATTCTTTTTTTTTTTGTTTTTGTAATACTTACAGTTTTCCTCTTAATTCATATTAAAAAAATATTAACAAGCAATTGAATGCCGCTATACGCACTAATTTCTCGCAAATAATTACGATCAAACCTATAATTTTTTTAATCTTTATTTACAGAACCATTTGTTTTACAAAAAATATCCCCTTTTTTTCATAACATATTATTTACAATACAATTTGAAAGGATCTGACGTTTATTTTTATAATATTCTTTTTAATTATAAAAGAGACGTAAAATAAAAAGTTGCATGAAATATTTTATGCATACTTACAAACGATTGTAATTTTTGAAATAGATATCAAACAAATCTTTTAAATCAGCTCAAGTCTTAAGTCCTCTGATGCTTTAAGAAGTTCTAGAAATAAAAAAGACAATTCATAAAGGACTTTACTAAAGATAATTTCTTTTTATTATTTTTGAAAGACATCAAAATGATATCTGATTGATAAAGAAATATCACAAGAAAGTTTTTTTTAAATAAATAAATAAAAAAAAACAGATCAGTCTACCCGCGTAAAGAATCGTTATTGTGTAATTAATTTTATTTTTTAGAAATGAGATAAGACTTTATCGATCTAAGTTCAAGGTAATTGCATTATTGTTAAAACATATTACCAAAAGCAATTAAACTATGCTAAATTTATTTTTAGCTAAAAATATTATTTCAAGCGAAATACACCTTTTATTATTGCTACAAACATTAAAAAATAAATTTCAGCCATGCAATACAATTCTTAATATTACATTGAATATTATTAGTAAATGTTTTAATTATAATTAATAAGAATTTGATTAAATTTTAAGTTAGTAGAAAATTGGTTTCTGTTTATTTGAAAGTTTTAAGGCAGCCTATTTCTGGACTACTTGAGACGATGCAAGATCGGATATTCCTTAAAATTATGAAGCATTAGTGGTGTAAATCACTCTTTTCAAATCAGATGAAGTAAGAAACACGGCGACCGTAACTATGAAATTGCAAAATTGCTATTTTCTGAACTTGAAATCGGTGGATTGTTTTCGCTATTTTGATTTTATCTTTCTAAAATTAAAAACACGGTTTTTAAATTAAGCGAAGAATTTTTATTTACGTATGTTTAAAAGAGTTTAGTTAGTATCTGCATTTTTGAATTTTCCTGTTTTATTTTCAGTGATTTCTAGTGTTATTAATATTCATTGTAATTTGTTTTATCCTTTGTGTTCTCTTTGTAAAAATACTGCTTCTACGTTTTTGCATTGAAAAACCAAAGCATTTATGCATATGTTTAAGATTGTATTTTAAATTTTTTCATGATGCTGTATTTTCAATGAGAAATATACAAAAAAAAAAAAAAAATATTTGATTAAAATAGGGGTGCACAACCTTTTTAAATAAGGGGCCATGAAAATTTCCGTATCCGTGTTAATGGCTCAGTTTTGGTGACATCCAGACAATAGTTTGTGAGAAACTGAGTTTCTAGTGTAGAATTTTTTGATTGTACAATTTTGATCGTTTTAAATGAATTTGTGCCACATTTTTTGCTATAAAATTAATTATAGTGAAGTACATCAAATGTTGCCCCCTATAGATGAAGCAATCAAATTATTTGATCACTAGTAATTCCTGATCTTTGTTACAGTCATAATCAGGTTGAGATTGTAATTTCTTGTTGTAATATAAGGACTAGTATTCAAAAGATATTACTAGTCAATAACGGGGTTGACAAGTTTTTAGCAATTGACAGTTTTATCTAGTTTTTAACAGTCATGTCAGAAGAAAAAACTTTTGACATAGTTTTTAACAATTGTCAAAAACCTAAAATTTTGAGGAAAATAATGATTACTTTTTATAAACAAAAAGTAATTAGAAATAATACACATACAATTAGAAGTGATCAATCTTTCATGTTCTTTAATTACTTTGACATTAAACCCCTTTCTTCCTCAAAAATCATTATGTATTATAAATATTAATTATCATGCATTAAAGCTATTGTTACAAGCTATAATTTATTCTGAAAATTCTACTGAATATGGATAATAATTAAATTAAATATTGAAACTAATAATTCTTTTTATTAAATGATTATGTTATTTTGTATTATAGGAGACCACTTTAGTTTTACTTAAGCCTACAATATCTACCTCAATCATAGCATAAAAGAATTAAAATCAATATTTAATTTGATTTAGGCACTTCTTTATCTATAGTATAAGCTGAATAGTAATATTATTCTAAATTATAAACATAAAGAATAAATTTAGCACTATGTTTCTTGAAAAAGCAGTTAATAATTTCAATAATTTTAGCTTTATTTTTCATATATTATATGTAATATGAAACATAGTAGTATTATTGTATTAATTATAATGCAAGTGTTGTGAATGATTTAAGCAGTTATGTAACAAATTTTCTAATAAAATGTCCTCCAGTGACAGATAATTAATCTTGCCCCAGATTTTTAAGAGTTTTTGTCAGATAGAGACTACTTGTGAGCCATATTTGTCATGAGGAAAACCAGTTTTTGATGTCCTAAACCCAACCCTGGTCTACACATTTGTTTACATGGCTCTATTAGATTTTTTTTTTAAAGAAAAGGTCATAAAATCAATTTAAATAAAAAAATGTAATGCAAAGAATGTATCATGTTCACAATATGCTATTTTTACCAATGATGATGATTTATGCTATTTTAAGACATAGACTAAATCCAAAAGAGCATACAAAAATGGTAAAAATTTAAGGTAATCTAAATATGGTAAAAATCTAAGATCATGAAATAAACATTTATTTTTATTTCGCAATTTATTTTATTTAAATACCTCATATTCTAACCAAGAATATCTAAAATATTTTTTCTCACTTTTATAAGTTGATCAAAAGATACTGAGGCCAAATGTCTGAAGAAAAACTTCCCGTTGTGTCTTCTAATAAAAGTTTTCCTGGTTTTCTTAAAGGTATTGTATTGTAACTTTGTATTCTCTTGACAAAATGAATTATTATAATTAGGATTAAAATGCTTTTGTAAACGGTTTTTTTGAGAGCAAATTCAAATTTTTAGCTGTGTTCAAGAACAACTAAAATGACTAAGAAGGGTTTCACAAAATGCTAATGCAACTTTTTCTCAATATAAGTTGGAACACCATTTTTAGATGTCAGGATATGTTTTATTGTCATTTAAAAACAAGATTTAGAATTTATTTAATAATTAACTTTTGAAATTACTAAACTTTCTAACTTCCTCTCTAAACCTTGACCACTTTCCTGACCAAACTATTAGGATCGTATTTCCCAGATGGCAGCTAACTTTCTAACTTCTCTAATTACTAAACTTTCTAACTTCCTCTCTAAACCTTGACCACTTTCCTGACCAAACTATTAGGATCGTATTTCCCAGATGGCAGCCCCCCCCCCCCCATATTTGGAGACTCAAGATTATCTGCCAGATTTGGGAAAGTACTCCATGCCTGTAAAAAAAAAAAAAAAAAAAAAAAAATTTTCTCAGAAAGTACATTTTTATATCTGATTTTGTTACGTGGAATATCTTCTCGAATCGATTAAGATATTTAAGGTTTGCTTTCAAACCGTTAAGATTAAGTTTTAGGTAGTTTGTGAAAATCTGATCATTAGACAAAAAGTCCTTCAGGGTGTTTGTTCACTGTAACGATGCAATTATAATTTTGCACAATGCAGTTATACAGTTTCATGTGTTTTATTCGTTTTCTGACTTGTATTTTTTCTTTATGGTTAAATATAATTACATTGATAGTTATATAATTCTTATAATGTGTATCATTTAATATTTTATAGAAACTAATAGTGAGTGGAATGGACCTTTCTGCTTCATACAGGGCGCAGATACACAACTAGGTATGATTGAGGAATATATTGAAAAACGAACAAATCCTGGCTGGGAAATAGAAATGGAATTGACAAGGAAAGCTATCATGGCTGTGAATAATTTATCTCCCAAACCTCGGTTTTTTGTTGTTTGTGGTGATCTTATTCATGCAATGCCAGGTGAATAATTTAATCCATTTTATGTCTTATATATAAACAGCAATTTTCACTTGTGCATAAGTTAGTTATCCCTTATAGTTGATTCACTTATAGTTCAGTAGTTAGTTTACTTATGCACAAGTTAAAAAACACTAAAAAATTATATAGTTTGTATATTGAAAGAACTCCCTCACCCCAAAGTCTAAGGCCATCTGCTGCTATGGAAACAAGAAACAACACATTACAAAGAGGGAGCTCCTCGCTCCCCTGATTCCCTTTCTCTCACCTGACCAAAGCTTAAACCTGTTTTAAATGTTGAAAGTAAATGGCAAGGGGAGTTCTTTCCACAAACTAACTATATTTAGTCTTTTAGTTCCATTCAGTATGTGAATACAAGCTTGTTTTTTTTTTTTTTGTTTTTTTTTTCAATTCAGACATTAATCAATATATGACTTTGATAAAATAATATTTAAAAAAATATTTCTTTTTATACTATGTTTAAAATTAATATTTCATGTCTATAGATGTACAGTTACTGTGAATATTTTCTATTGAAACCCTATCCAGTTACTTGAATTTGTTCTGAAATTCTCTTGTTAAACATCATTCCATCTTCAGAACAATAAAAAAAGTTTGTTTTTAGGAGTGTAACAAATCCTACTTCCAAAAAGAATTTAGTATCAAGTTATTAAAAATTAAAGACAGAATAGCAAAAAACAGATAAAATGCATATGGTATTTATGTTTATGAGTAATTTGTCATAAAAGAAAAATATATTATGCAGGAAATAAGGGATTATATTAAGATAATAAAAGTTATTTTGGAAATTTATTATTTTTCTTTTCTAATTAAGTTAACTTAAAATGCAAATTAATAGAAAATTTTCCATCTAAAAAGTTTTTCTATAATTTTCATAAAATAAAATAGGAAAACAAATGTTGCATTTTTAAAGTAGTTTTTTTTTAACAATTATAGTTTTTTATGTGAAAATACTGAAATTTCTAAAAAATTAGTTAAAGTTATGAAAAAATTATCGTCTTATATAAAATTCATATGTCCCTTTTCTAAAATAAAACATATGTAAGAAAGCATTAAGTAACAAAATAAACGGTTGACATTTTTTAAAAAAAGAAAAGTAAAAATGAATTTTAAATATCTGTGTGTCAGTTGTACTAAAATTTTGTCTTAAAAATCAGTTAGAAATGGCCCTTTAAGTACCCTGCGCATATTAATGGAATGCAGGTTAACAACTTAGGACTAAGTTAGTTCTAGTGTTTATTGAAATTGTATAATTTCACTGTAAATGAATATATCCCTTATTTGACTAATAATTTGTGATTAGAAATAATTTCTTTTAATTTATGTAATATGTTTTAGGTACTAGTTTGCGTCTTCCTCAAGAAAATGATTTTATTCGCCTTTTTAAAGAGCTATCTCCTGATATTCCATTAATATGTGTTTGTGGTAACCATGACGTGGGTAATACTCCAACTCCTGTTTCAATTCAACTCTATCGAGAAAAGTTTGGAGATGATTATTTCACTTTCTATTGCTCTGGCGTGATGTTTATTGTAATTAATTCACAGTATTTTGAAGATGCTACTCTTGTAAGTTTTTTACTTTGATTTTTATTTATTTAAATTATCTAACTTGTTATATCGTTCTTATACTATATAAATAGCCATATACATACACGGAGGGTTTAAGGCAATAAAATGATAAGCACCAAATTTTTTAAGGTGGCATTTTTATGTTAAACTCTTTCTTAGCTTTTGCACATAAATACTTTATAAGTTAGTGGAGTTAGTGTAGCCCAATACCCAAAAATACTTATACAGAAATCATGATGTTTCTCAATAAAAACGTTCTTGTGAAACGCTTATTTAAACAATTTGAAAACGTGGCTTATCATATATTCGTGATTACATCCAGTGATACTTTTTTTGGCCATCATTAAAACTATTCATATATGCCTACAATTGTTTTCTAAATATGTATGAGATTTAGTAGACAATTAATTTATAAACATGTAGTTGCTTAAGTAGTACCATTACTATTTTTTAACAGAACAATGTATACAAAGCAATCTATATTAAGGTACTAGTTTTATTTTTTAACAAAGTAGTCTGTATAATTATTAATTGGAAATGAAGATGCTAAGATGGTAGGAGCTCTGTTATAACTGATCTTTAACACTTTTGACTCATACCAATCTAGAATTTCAATAGGGTTGCCTATTTATGTGAAAATTTTTATTTACATTCAATTTTTTTATAATAATTTTAGCACAATCTTAAATTTTTGTAAAAGAGAATAATTTTATCTGAAATATATTTTATCGCAAAATTATCTTATTATTTTTGTGATGGTTTAAATTTTACTTGGGAAATTTTTGTGAAAATACAGTCTAACCGAAATATATATGAAAATATAGTGAACCGTCTGCGGACTCAGTAATGTGTCCACTATAACCGATGGTTCACTATATCCAAATTTTTTGAAGAATATTTTTTACATAAGACAGTTGAATGATTGAAAATTAAGTTTGCAATTTTAGATAGGTTATTTAAAAAATTATTAACTAATTAACAGATAATAAAGCAAAAATTAATGAAAAAAGTGCTTACGTCGCTAAATATTAGTTTTAATTTCACTTTTTATGAAAAAAAATTGTGATTTTTGATTGAACACAATTTGATTTTAAATAGAGTTCATCAATTTTCTTATCCACTTTAACAAAGCTTCTTCTATGTTTTCTCTTTCAATTCCACACAGTTTTTTCGATGAAACCATATTTTTGTCGTATGCGGCAAGAATTGCACTTCGATTTTTCTAAATGTTTGAAACTGTAGATTTAGACAAGGAAAATTCCTGACACAGTGCCGATTGATTGGTTCTATCTTCAATACGCTTTACAATTCTGACTTTGTCCTCAATCGAAAACGGTTTTCTCTTTAGAGAATTTGCCATTTTCACTGCTTTTGAAATAAAAATCTTGTCTCAAATAGATAATGTAAGAATATGAAGAGAGCAGCTGTAGAATGAGTTAAATTGTTCCCCTTCTTGATTGTCAAAGGGTGATTTGTAAAGAATATGGTTTGAACAGATAAGAAAATTCCAAAAATTCAGCTGGTGGCCAAATTAACTAGTTGTAGAGCAGCTTGGGGAAAAGAGACAAAGAGAGGCTTCTCAGGGAGGGGGGAGTATAAGATAAATGTTCTGTTTGACATTTATTACAGTATAGTTAAAAGTGATAAGCATAAAGGAGTGAAATATGACACATTTGATAGGAATGCATTCATTTTCAGTCCAAACACCTGCAAGTTTAAAGTCCCAACCCTGCAAGTTTAGTTGGAGGACTGAAAAAGATATTTAAAGAAATGAAATTTGAGTCCACTATAACCGAGTTTCCAAGTTCTAAGCTGTTCACTATAAGCGTTAAAAATAACATTATCTAAATAGGAGTACGGACGGGACCACTAAAAAAGTTCACTACATCCGAGTGTTCACTATATCCCAGGTTCACTATAGCGGGGTTCGACTGTACTAATTTTGCTTATAATTTTTTTTTTCTTTGGTAAAAGTGACCACTGTTATTCTAAAAACTCATTTGAATTTTTATTGAATCAGTTCTTTTCAGATTTAATTTTTTAAAAGTAACTGGAAAATTTTATTCTTTTATTATAAATAGGTTCCTGTTTTGGCTGCAGAACAAGAGTCTTGGTTAGAAACACAGTTAGAAGAAGCAAAAAATGGGAATTATAAACATGTAATCATATTTCAACATATTCCATGGTTTTTGGAAAATCCTGATGAATCAAAAATTTATTTTAATCTTCTTCCTGATATTCGTCAAAAGTGGCTTCCCAAATTTCGAGATGCCAGTAAGCAATTTACTTTTCTCCTTACTTTTAAGTTTAGCTTTATATGTACACCTATACTTGTGCTATGGTGGTGTAGTCAGTTAAGGTGATGCTCAGGTAGTGAGATCAATGCTAGCAACCAACAAAACACCCAGCATGTATACACATTAAAGTACATCTAAAATTTGTTATGACTGAAAGTCCTCTTGTTTTTTGTGGTGCAGAAGTTTAGGGAGTGGGGTACCATCTCAGGCGCTGTTCACGTCATCTGACTGTGATTAAAATTATGTGGCATTCCTACCACACACACCACTTAACCATAGACAAGCACCTAGTCCCTTTTTTAAGAGCTCATTATTTTAATAGCTATAGTAGGAGTGCCTCATAATTAAATCATCGTTAATTAAAATATAACTATTTCAAAATAGTTTTTATCCTTAATCGTAATTTTCTATAATGTTACTCTATTTATTACTGATCATTAACATTATTTAGTATTATTTTATTTGCATTCAATGTAAAATTTTTGTTAAACAAATTGATTGTCACTGTCATTTGAATATAAAATCTATTCCAGGATTCTTAATTTTTTTTATATTCCTGATAAATTTTTTTGTTTAGAACATACAGCGTTTATACAAACACAGGATTTCTAAAAAATCTTTGTATTTAAAATTCCATTCACTAAAAAAGGAATTTTTTTAAAAAATAGATTTATTTGTGTCCAAAACATGTTTTAAATGAAAGGGAGTTGGAGAGAGAAAAAAATTATCCCTTCTTTATCATTCCCATTTCCTCAGAGGAACAAATTATTGCTGAATCAGTATTGTAACAGAAATTTGCTTAACTTTTTTTATACAATCATTTTCTAATTTTGTTATTTTACACCCTTTTTCATCCTTAGTTAGTAGCTGGCACTTGACCCCAAGGCCATGCATAGCAGGTGTCTTATACATAGGCTACTGAAGAAGAGAAATTTTTAAAAGAAATAAAATTATTCTTCCACTTCACGCTTACATTTTTTTTTTCTAAAAAAAGAATATACCTTGCACTTGCTAAACTGCAAAATATGCCTGATATAAAAGTTAAATACTGCTGTTGCTCCTATTTTAGTAAATATTGTAAGTTTATTATTTATTGTATTGTACATTTGTTGTCTGTTATAAATTTTGTACCTAGTTATAAATTTCTGTTATAAATTTTGTTTAATTTTGTACCTAGAATTATCTGTGATTATTTAAGATTTTTAAGGGCTCAACATTGTATGTTATTATTTTTTCAAGCATTTTCTTCCATTAGTATAACAGAGTTTATCTTTTTCCTTTTTTGTTTCCTTCTAAGACAGAGGCTGGGTTGCCACTTAGTTAGAATGTTGAAAGCTTTTCTCTCAATGCCTTTAATTTTGCTTTTTTATATATTTTATTTAATATAAAAATTCCCAATTTTTATTACCTGAAAATGCTAAATAATAAAGTTATATTACACTTTATTTTCAGATTGCAGTCAGTCCTTTTAACAATTATTATTATATTATTCTAAATAGTCACTAAAGTCGGGGTTATTCCCCCCTCTTTGATACTATAGTTTTGACACATTTCAAAACTTATTCATTTTGGAATGCTTATATTATATTTTTATTTTAATTAATAATGATAAAACTTAATAATTTTAAAAAAATTGCAAACATACAATAGTTAAATTATACAGACCATTCACTAATTAGTCCTCTTCCATACTTATCTTGTTTAAATTTTTTAGTCTTCTTATAACAAATAAGAAACTTAACATTTTTGATATTGAATTTTTTTCTCTTATTTTGCCCAATTGCTAATTGAAAATAATTTAACTGATTAATATTTTTGACTAGTAAATTCCAGTGAAAACAATTCTCTTTTCTTATACATTTCTGTTCCATTTATTGCAAAATTTAAAGTGATATAAGTATGCATTTACTGTAAGTAATGGTTTAATTTTTTTTTATTTTAATGATTTTTTTTCGGGATTCTGATGTATGTATGTTTTCTTATCATTAATTTAATTTTTATATAAATTTATTCTTCAATTTCTATACTATATGCAAATTATATACAATGTTTAGTTTCAAAGTAATTTATTGTTGTATGAAAATAGCTTTAATTATCAGTTATCTTTGAAATTTATTTTGATCTAATTTTACATTGAAGAATCTATTTCCTAAGTCAAGAAAATTCTTGTTCCAAGATTTCTCATAGTATGTACACATGTGTGAAGTCATACCATTTTTTTAAAATCATTTTGACCAACTTGTTCCGATCATAATTTATTTATTTAAAAACAGTGAAAGATGCCCATGTTATATTTCCATGAAGAATTAAAATATATGCCACACAAAACAAAATTTTGAAAGTAGTAAATCACACTGCTTTTGTAGCCCTTCATTTCTTCATCTTATAAATAGTCCATCTTAAAATATTGTCCTGATTTTTATTTTCAACCACTAGAAACATGTGTATTTTAATGAAAACAGTATTTGCTACAACTCTTTCTGCATTTTATTTTTCAATTTTAGATGTAAATGCTATATTTTGTGGCCATTGGCACGGCAATAGTGGAGGCTTCTATCACAATATAGAAATGGTTGTGACTTCTGCCATTGGTGCTCAATTGCGTGGAGACAAATCTGGATTCAGAATAGTTACTCTTGGTGAAGACCGCATTCAACACAAGTATTATGATTTAGATGAAGTGCCTCAACATATTGATCTTTAACGTTTGTTTGTAATACTATGTTTATCATAGAATATTTATTTTTATACAACTACAGAGGTTATAAAGCTATCGAAATTTTAATTTAAAAATTTACTTATTTAAGCATTTAATTGATTGCTATGAAAATATATTTTCTTATTTTTAATTATAAACATTAGAAAAAGATACAAGATTGATATTTTTTTAACTGGTGCAATTTAAACATACTAATTTAAGTGTCAAATGTGCAATTTTTCGCAACTACTAAGAAATTAATGCTATTTTTTTACATCATGAATTGAAAAATTATCAAAAGCTCTCAGATATTCTTATTTTATCTTTTATCAGATATGTTACCGTTATGCATAAGTTCTAGTCTACTGTTAGAAAGTGTTGTATACTTATATACTTAATTATATACTTTTTTATATCTATTTTGTTACAAAACATTTCGTATATTTCATTATTTTCAATTTTTGTTTTGTTTTGTGCCCATGTAATTTTTAGTTGATATCTTTATTTCAAAGTTAGCTTAAAAATTTACTGTAAATCATGTTACATAGTTTGGTTAGATGTTAAAAAAATCTTATTTTTGTTATAAATAATTCCTATGTAATGTTTCTTTCATCATATATGTATAATTTATGAACTTGAACTTAATTGATAAGTATTTTGTTTTTAAGGACAAATAATTTGTGCTTAATAAAATATATTGTTTGCTGCAATCTAAGTCTGTTTAAATCTAACTGTCCTTCACAGTTTTTATTTAATGATTAAAAATGCTATGATTTTTTTATTTTTTTTTTCGTTTAGCTTTTTTTCAACCTATAGTTTAAAAAAATGAAACAAAGTAAGGTGTCTTTCATTTGATTAATTATATATCCTGTTAATTTCTTGGCAGCTTCAATTCTACCCACACAATGTGCGAATTGCATCCTACTTGTTAGGCACAATAGTTGAATTCTTTAAAATCTTACCTTTTAATGAATTGCATATTGCAGTTTTTATGTTATAAATATTAAACAAATGAAGTAAATAAAAAAGATTGTTCCTTCACAAAATTTCACTGTTTTATTTACTTATGTAATATATATCATGTAGTCATAATTATAAAATCATAAGTACACATACGTCATAAGTAAATATTAGGTAATATTTACTTATGTAATATACAAGTAAGATTTTAATTCATGTTTTTTCTAACTTTTTTTTTTGTTTATTATTTTTTATCAAAATCATGTATTCTTTTTTTTATTATCATGTATTCTTTTTGTTACATTTTGTGCTTTAAAAACATTATAATTTTCATTTACAAAATTTTTGTTAAGTAAAAGTTTGTTTACAAAATTTTTATTGGGTTTTGTTTGTAATAGTGAATGCATAGCACAGCAATAACTATAGGTATTACCAAAAAAAAAAAAAAAAAACTCTTTTTTAAAAAAAGGTGGAATAATTTTAAAGAAACATAGTGATTTAAGTATGACTTGTAAGACATTTGTCTGCCATTAATATTATCAATAAACAAAAACAGTATTAGTACATGTACAAAAGTTATAGGATTTGAATGTTGAAAGACACTATTCTAATAATTCGCTTGTAATTAGTTATATGTTTTTTACATACATGAAGACAGTTTAATGAAAAGCCACATTTTTAAAATGTTCAGGAGAACGTTTTTGATGATTAAAAGCGCAATTTCTATTTATGCAGCAAGAAGTTTGTTTCTATCTCGTTTTCTTTTGATGAAGTGCCTTTCTGGAAAGATTCACGAAGGATCAATTCGATAACCATTTTCATTTTTTAAAAAAGTATATCTTTCACTATATACTCCTAGTCTTTTACATATAAATTTATTTATATCCATCAACTATTTAATGCTTGTAGAAATTTCATTAATTTTTACATTTTAGTATTCATGAAAGATATATTTTTGATAGTTCCCTGAATGCTTAATATTTTAATCTTTAAATTAAGTGAAATAACAATTCTTAATTCAACTTTTAATGCTGGTAATGAAAACTGGATCTACTGTTTTTATTTTTACTAAAATAAATTTAAAAGAAAGTAATTGAATCTAACATTTTAATACCTCAATATATATATAGAGAGAGAGAGAATTTGTTTCTGAAACAAATGTGTAAAAAAGTGAATAAATAAAAAATATATGTATAATGATATTTCATTATTGGCTTTGTAGGTTGATTCATTTCATTTTCTATGTTTTTATTCAATTGATTTATAGGAAAATCCTGTGTTTTGTACTTTTCATCTTAATAAATAATATAATACAGTTTTAGTAAAACCTATTTCATAAGTATTAATTTGCAATAATTAAAATTCCCTTATTTTGCAATTCCAATTTGGCTTGAATGTTTTAAAATTTAGGTGCTACAATATGTGCTCTAATAAATATCCTTTAATAAATAAAAGTAATAGGTTTAAAGCATTTAATTTTTGGCAAATTTTTATGTTGAAACTTAAAGAACAACCACAACTTATCACTTATGTTGGTAAAAATTTAATTTCAAAGCTTTTTAGGGCTCAAAAAACTTATTTATAATGTGTGTGTGTGTATATATATATACAGTAAAACCTCCGCTAAGTGGACATTCTTGGGACAGAAAAATTTTCCGTTTATGAGAGTTGTCCGCTTATGGGAAGAGTACCCTAATAACAAAGTTTAACACTGTAAATTGTTTTTAGAATATTTTCAAAGATGTAGAAATTATTAAATAATTTGCAAGAACTATCTACAAGGATATTTGTTTAAACTTTAAGAAAGATAAAAAAGAATATATAAAGAAGTTTGATATAAATACATAATTTTAGATGTAGCTACAGATAAATGAGTATATATAATTTTCCTATTAGCATATATACTCCAGTCAGACATATGATACCGAATAGGAGCTTTCAGTCCTCAGTTGGTTTCAATTATTAGGTTTAAATCCCCTTACACCTAACTAACATTTGATAGGGAACATGGTTAATACCCTCTTGAAAGTAAACCTCACAGTCATTCACAGTTAAATCATGAGAACCTATGGAGTTGATTAGTCACAAGTGATCAGCTATCAAGTGTCTGAATAAGTGTTTCATTTATAGAAACACATCAAAGATTATGTTTCAGTTCTCTTTTTTTTTTTCTTCCCAGCTGTGTTAAGTTAAATACAGTCTTCAAATTGATAAGAAAATTAAAGAAATTGTAATGGAGAAGAATTAATGAGAGCATTTAAGATGTCATTTCAACTTGAGGGGTCTCATAACCTGTGTGGTCCAGATCAAAAGATGCTGATGTCCCAATTATTTCAGGAGAGCAGTATCATTTTCTCTCCTTTCTTTACAATGATAACACAAGGTGAAAGGAGAATATTGATTCTTCAGTAGTGAAATAGCTTAACAATATTTTTAGTTATGGATAAAGCAAAAAATTTACATGTTTTAAAAATGGCGAAAAGTTGCATTTTTTTCCTTGCAATTTAAAGCAGAAGCAGTTATTATTATTATTTTTTTTTTTTTTTTTTCAAATTTAGATAAAGTAGTGTCCGGTTTGAAGAATGAGAAAATAACGTTTCAGGGCCAAAATTACTGTCCGCGTCCGGTTACGGGAGTGTCCGCTTTGCGGAGAATGTACAAAGTGGTTTATTCATAGAAGATTCCTGGGGAATTAAAAATATATCCGTATTGAGAGGCGTCCGTTTTGCAGGAGTGTCCATAACAGGAGGTTTCACTATATATATATATTGGTATTTGGTACATATATATATTGTTATTTCTTAAATATATTATTTATCATTTATTTATAAAAATTCATAATATTGTGAGAAATGACAAAGCACAGGTTGAAACAATTACAACTTAAAAGTTTTACTTACAGCTTTACTCTCTTAACTAAAATAAATTGCATGAAGCAAAACATCTTAAAGTGCCAAATACACTCTCGGAACTGCTCTAAAAGAATTTATTATTTGTCTGTAATTGTGTTACCAGCGCATTATTTCGTTTACCAAAATTAAAATGTTTCCCCATTTTTTTTCATTGCACCAAAAAACTTTTTTTTCGTTGGAAAACTTTTTTTGGTGGATCGTCTTTGTGATTTCCTTAAAAGAAGCCATTGTATGACTTGTTACCTGTGTCTACAACACTTTTATCTGAAGCAAATTTAAAAGATGTCAAACCACTTCTTCCCAGCAAATTTTTTTTGTCACTCTTAACTTCAGACAAAAGTCAGAAGTTGTTTATAATCAGTATGTTGAAGAAAAATAAATCACTGATATAAAGGGAAAATTTAAATCGTTTATGCCGTTCACTACTAACATCTCCAGTCGCAATGACAGGGCATTTAGAAAACTAAATATAGTTCTAAACTGTTTGTGCATGACACAAACAAATGACCGGATAATAATTTTATTCTATCGTCAGAAAAGGATATTGTAGACTATTAGAATGTAAATGATATTTCTAAGAATTGAGCTGTTTTGAAGCGAAGTCGCGTATAAATTCGTACGTAATAAAACATCTTAGATAAAGTTATAAAAAAATATAAAAAACAGCATTTCTTTTTACCCTCATTAAACTATTTCAATTCAATTATTCATTCAATTATTTCATTAATTCTTCAAATCACATTGACTTATTGAGAATATAAAGGACTTTTTAGCCAAAAATATAAATTTTCTTACATCGTTTACTGTTTATATGCATTATTTTTACGCAGAAATGTTCGGTTTTTAAGTGATTACAAAGGGAAAACTCGGGACTTTCAAACCTGATATTCTTTTATTATCAATAGTAATTTATTGTTTAAAATGAGTTAAAAAACTAATTAAAAATCTTGTCGGTTTTTTAATTGGTTGTTTTTGGTCATCGCAGTTGGTCAACCGACCTGCGAAGCGGGTTTACGACTTTTGGTGGCCCCGACATCGTAAAACTAACCCCACACTCCAGCAATAGTTGGGTTTAAAGCGAATTGAAGTTGGAAAATTTTGCCTTTCGTCTAGAATTGACAGCACTGTTCTCAGTTCGCCCGGATTCGAATCTCTATGACGGCTGGTCATTTTGTTTCCAGCTCGTACTGATGAAACTTGATACCCCGCCCGCAATAGACAAATCATGGTTCATATTCCTCTCAACGTCCTGGTAATCGTAAAGTTTACTCGTCTTCTATGTTGGGCTTAAAATTTACAAGACACATTTTTAATTTGTTCAGGAAAGCGTTTTTGGTTTAAAAATTTCATTTTGAGAAATAAAAGGTTTCTTTGTATTGTGCGACCATCATGAGCGTCGCAGGGTTCCAATTTTTCAGAGGGACAAAATTAGAATACACAGTCATAATGTTTATTTAAATTTTACACAGAGGAAAAGAAAGGTCTTATATCTGTTATATAACCGTAAAAAGATTATATTATATTAATTTTTTTTTTCTTGTTTATAATTTCAAATAGTTTAAATCGATGGCGACTTATGGAAATTTTATTTATTTGACTGTAGTATTGAGAGGAATTTTTAGAGATTTCTAATTATTAAGGGGGAGGGGAACATATGAACCCCCCCCCCCCCCTCCAACGATGTTCATGGCTGCCTATTATTGTAGATTTCATAGTTAGATATTCTGCCTTGAAAAAGTAAAATCAACGTGAGCGACAAAAATTCAAAATTCAGATTTTATATATTTGGTATTTTTGTATGATAAGCTACTTATTGCAAAAGATTAAATTTTGTTTTATCCGTTTTTGAAATTCTATTTTAGTGGTCATAGTATCAGCAATAGAAAAAAAATAGTTATTTGGTCTATTTTGAGACAAGTTTTTCCCCCTCATATGTACGGCAGTATAGTAGTCATGCGCGCATTTTTGTGATTGTGAGAGATCTAGTTTCTTCCTAATGCAAAGTAGAATTCGAAAGCTGTTGGGGCCAGGGAAAGGGCTTATAAGGGGGAGGAAGAAAATATATCGCTGTCTAGACAAATAAGGCATGGTTTACTGTGCATTTCTTTTTTTATTTTTATTTTTTAGGCTGAATTGTATGAACCATTATTTAACACTTATTAGTCCCAAGTAGATAGGACTAATAAAATATAGTTCTTATACCAAATTACGCATCTGACAGTGATATCTAGACAAGTGATATATTGTTAAAAATGTAGTTTTTACTAAAGTTTCTTTTCATCCAGCAAGTGAGGTATTATTTTCTATGTAATTTTACAAAAGTACATAGGAGTAAATAGAGCAGTTTTGTACTTATACCTATTTACACATGTGACAGTGCTATTTAGGCCAGTGAACTATTGTTTCCTATGTACTTTTAATAAAGTAGGGGAGTGTCGGGTACCCCCGCCCACTGTCAATTTCATATGTATAGAATATTTTTTCAAGTCAATGGGCGATCGGGCATTAATTGTTATATTAAAAAAAGATTATTTTCAAAGTTTCAAGTGTTTATACAACTGGTATCATGGTAAACAATAATTTTGAAAATATGTTGAATACAATAGTCAAATTTTTTAAATTTCTATTTTTTTTAAGTTAAACTATTCTTTTTTTGGTTTATTCTTTTTGCATTATAAAATTAGATGATAAAACAATAGAAACATACAAAAATATTGATTATTACTCAATATTATACAGAAATATAAGCAATAATACTCCTTAAGTGGGCGGGGCTACCCGACTCTCCCCTACATCGAAATAAAAAGTACAGTTTCGTAGTTTTATCTATTTTCGCATCAGACAGTTCTATATAAAAATATGAGGTATTGCTTTCTATGCACATTTTACACTGTAAAACTTGACAACTCTTCAAAAATTATAAAAGTTTGTAATAAAAAAAATATAGTTTTGGATTTACAGCTTATCTGTACATATCTTAATTTCCTTTATAATATTATTTTGCTGCTCTTATAATAACTTTTTAACTATCGACTTGGTTTTGAGTTTGAAGCATACTTGATTTAGCGTAAAACGCTACATTAGATCCAAACTATCTCTTTTCTGCATAACATATTTTATGGCGCGTAAAAAGGCATTCTCAATTTTTAAACATAAAACTTCTATGACTTTCAAAATATTGGTCCCATCGACATAGTTATAGTTTCATTTAATTCAACAGAGGAAAAAAAGTATGAAAAATAGGCGCAGTACCTCATTTGTCTATTTAGCACTTTCATGCGCATAAATACAACTACAAGACTATATAATTGTAATTATAGGATTTCATTGGCCGGGATAATTTGGTTAGCAGAGCTATGGAGTCACGTTTGTGAGAACGGGAATTCGGGACCCAGCCACTGTCCGCCTTAAAATGTCCAAAACCTTGAACTTTGGTAAAAGGTAAAAATTCTATAGGTGTAACCATTGTACCCATAATAATTACATGTAACAAGAAATATTTGATATTTTTTATACAATTTACTTTAACTTATTAATGGAAAATAATATAATATAATAGAAAAAAGTTTATAATTTTTGAAGCTCCACAATTCATTGAACAACAAAAGTGAATACCTAATCCTTTAAATATAAATATGCTTTTAATACTTATAAATAATGTTTTTGCATAAGGATAAATAATGCAATATTAAAAAATAATAATAATTTTTTTTAAAAAATACTAAATTTTTTTAAAAAATTAATCTTTTCTTTTTCACAATATTTTTTTAAAGAAATGTTATAATTTCTGCATCACAGGATGATAAAAAAGACATCTATTTAAAAAATAATAAATAAAAAAATTTAAATGTAAATATATTAGTTTAAATTGGAAATACAAAATAACTGAAAAATGTATTAACAGTTTTGAAGGGCATAACATCAGTTTCAGTTACTGACACTAGTGATGTATCACCACTATGCTAAAAGAATCAAACATGAATGAAATAAAAGTACTCTTGAATAGTACTATAGATAAATAAACATGTTTATAACTAACCAAGCACTTAGTCCCTATTAGCTTAACCTGTGAGGCAAGGTCAAACTTCAGTTATGTACTATTGAATGAGAGGACCAATTGAACTTGATTACTGATAAATCTTCCTTTGTTTAATGTTTAAATTGAAAAGTCAAACAATTTAAATAAAACATTATACTTTTAAAAACAAATATTCTCTAGTAGATTTAATTACCAATATGTTATTAGTTCTATATTTATTTTACCTTTTAAATATTGTTCAGATGAAATTGTGACATAATGTGAGTAAAAGGATTTTGGATAGGACGTTTAAACCGTGGATTAATCCATTCTGTCCCAAACCTTGCCAACCCTGGTCCGCCCTATAAACGGGTGCGATGTATGGGTGTGGCAGAAGTTGAATTCTTGGCCATAGATGGCGCCATTGGAAAACAAGAACAATCGCACCCTCTTCCTTAACGACTTTCGACAACAACAACATAAAATTTCAGTATCTTTTAAACTATTAGTTATATGCACTTGATTTGAATTAACTATTCTAGCGACAAGTTTCTGTGATTGAATTTTTTGTGGTCACAAAGCTGCGTGCGAACCTAAAATTTGTCTTAGAAAACTCACCAGAAGTGGCAATTCCGAAATCATGTAATGTACCCATCTGAAAATATTACAAAGGATCAGTTTGATATAAAATTCACTTTTAAAAAGTATGGCTTTTAATTATATTGTTCGACACTATTCAATTGATTTTATATAAATCAAATTTCAGAACCGATCGTGCACAGAAAGTTAATTACTAACTAGAAATGTATAATCGATTCTTTAAAGTATCATAATTATAGTATTGCCACAACTTTCATGCATCATATAGGTAATAAAAAATGTATGTCGAAATTTCATTTCTCTGTGCTAATATGAATGAGTTAAATAAATTATAAATGAGAGAAGAAAAAAAAAGATAAATGTTTAGGATGAATTCAAAATTTTTGTAACAAAATTTTCATTTCTTGCATCCTTATTTTTTCTAATTTGACAATTAAATTCATCAAACGCGTTTTTATTCTTATATAAATTTTTATTACTATTTATGACTAGTTTTGTTTTTAATTTATAAATTGAATTACAGAGTGGGAACATTCATTTAATATTCTAACTGAAATAATTTATTTTTTATTATTTTCTGAAATAACAATATTTAATTACATTTCTTTCAATATGACAATTAATACTTTTCGAATTGTACGAATTTATGTAATTAAAAACAAAAAACGTAAGAGCACTTGTTTCAGAATACTCATATAATTATTATACCAACGGTTAGAATAATGATAAGTTATAAAAATAAGTAATATTGCTACGAAAGAATCATTTTAAAAGACAGGAATAAGGAAATTTCTCTCGCAAAGGGAAAAAAATGTTAATAATTTAAAAATGCTTTAAAGTTAAACATCTCGGTTATAAAAACGAAACCTCCAGGGCGATAATTTAAAAAAGTTCATATCTTTTGATGGCAACACTTTTGGAAACCAAAGTTCGTTTCTGTTTCGATTCTAATAGCATTTTCTTTTCATGGCGGTGGATGATAATGATTTCTTTACAATGTTAGTTATTATTCTTCATACTTTTAAGAAACATTAATCGGAAAGTTTCCGAAGGTAAAGTATTACTTCCCTTATTGATCTATAAAGAATATAATTTAATTGATTTAGAAGCCAGTAAAACAGATTTAAAAAATGTTCTAAGCTTTTTGGGAAGATTTTCGCAACGGCACCTGCGCCAAAATGGCCGCCAAACATTTTTTTTTCTAAGAATGACACTATTAACTATTTACAATACCGTTAAAAGTCATTCGTATTGTTAATCGAATAAGTAGACTTTTGAATAATTAGCTTCTTTATCTAAACTAATAACATGAAATCAAAGTTAAATAAAATTCATAAGGGGCAGTCCAAATAATACGTAAATACTTGACGTTGGCGGCTTGTGATAAGTTTGCTTTGTCTGACAAAAAGGAAGGAGGGTATGAGTATGCTTACGTAAGTTATTAAAATCTTATTACTCTTAAAATTTTCTTAAGAACTAAAAAAATGAAACAAAAAGTTACACTTTGATAAAGTTCAATTCAGTGAAAAAATTTTTTTCCTTGAGTTTGAACACTAAAGGAAAATAAAAAAATATCCCTAAAGAATATTCTACTCAAAATTTCATAAAATTAATTGAAGCGCAAATTTTGTTTTATGCAAAATTACATCTTTTACTTGAATTTTATCCTAAAATTAGGTTATTACAGTAAATGCCATAGTTAAAGCAAAAACTGGGGGGGGGGGGGGGTATTGTGAGTTTCTTACCTTAGCACGAGTGGGTTGCGATTTGCTTTTTTTTCTGACACAAGAAGAGTTACTTAAAATATGCCAAAATTTTATAACTTAATTTTAAAATTAAAACAATTTTAATTTTTTTTAACTAATACTTAAACGACCCCTTAATACTAATGCATTGCTTTTCGCCTTGTAAGTGTATTGTATTAAAAAAAAAGTTTTCAAAATTGGTACCATTAGTATCAAAACAATGAAGTGATGTTACTCAATACTATGGTCACTAAGTTTCGGTTTTGGCTTATTCATATCGATTATGATTAGTGTTTCAAGCTTAAAGTCTACTTATTTTGGTAATGACATGAGTAACGGCGGTTAGCATGAGTAGAAGTTGAAACAAAACGCTTATGTTTCGGATAAGCCAAAATTCAGTCATTTAATTTTAATAAAACTACACGTAGAAACTATTTTTAGCGTAGGAATGCCAAATGAAAACGTTAATTTTTCATAGCTGAAGTATAAAATTAGTTTGCTAAACGTCGTTTTAAATTTGTCCGAGTCATTTAAAATCGAATTGAATGCCAATAAACTGCACCTAACTCGCAATACAAATATTTTTAACATTGTGCAGAATAATAGGATTGAAAATTGCTAATTGCAATAAATAATAGTTTTACCGAGTCCCAGTCTCGCAGTGGACTGACTGATCGTATAGATAGACACGGTTCTCAGTAGAACACCGAAGTCAGTAAGCGGGTGGGTGATCACTTTGATCAACCAACGAAGGAACCGAGGGCTCGCGGTATCGGTGCTCGATAAACTGTTATACCGTAAAGTGCTCGACATCGCGCTCAAGTCGTCTCTTCTGCAGAGGATCGAAATTGCAATGACATATCTACGGATCATCCTCAGGTATGTTTCCCAGACCGTCGCCAATAACCCATTGTGCAGCATTAGTGCGACGTAAATAAAGTGCCTACCTTTACCGAATCCTAAATGTTCAGAAAAAAGAAAATATGTGAATGTGAAAATAGAGAATGTTCTCATTAAAATTCAATGTAGGTGTAGTTTTCTAGCACGGGAAATAAAATAAAGCATATGAAAAAAGGGGAATTTCCTTTTCATTCTTTATGCTGTTTTACTTTCCTTTTTTCTTTTAAACCCGGTGTTATTAATAATCCATAAATTAGTCTATTCTCGAATGCTCGTGTTCGCTGATTAAGGTTTAATGCAGCATAAAACCATTTTTCTCCCGCATAATTTATATACATTTATTTTAATAAGCGAATTAAGCATGTTCTTGCTGTTCCAATTTCGTTCTTTATTTATTTCCTCGTAACACATTTTGATTAAAGTTTTAAGTTCCATTGATAATTAGATTACTTTTATTTATTATTTCTTTCTTTTTTTTTGCATGTCTAAAAATGTGAAAACTTTTTTTTAAAAATATTATTTATCTTTCTACTAATAAACAATTAACTAATAAAATTTAAAACTTTTCTTTTTATCTCTATCCGTGTTTAAGCTATTGGTTCCCAATCCAAATTGAATCGTGAACTATTTTCAATGATTCATTTGATTTATTTTAAAAATTCCTGAGAAATTTATTGCAATACTTAGTGATTAAAAAATAATCCCCCATCACATTTTTCATCAATTTTTTTGTGGGAAAGGTGCTCTTCATCTGCATTATTTGATAGAAAAAAAAACTTTCTGACATGATTTCTTTAAACTTCTTTTTTTATTATTTTAAGCAACTTTCAATTTTTTTTTTGGGGGGGGGATGCTGTAAAATAATTACTACCCAGAGTTTTCTGTCATGCACTTTTAAATGTGTATAAAAACCTGTTGAAAACTTATCGAATAAACTGAAGGCTGGTTTTAGCAAATAGAATTTTTCACTACTATGAGATCACTCTCTGATTTGTTTTGTAAAACAAGTTTTTTAATTAAACTAAGACTTCTATAGCCAGTCTTGCTATTCGAGTCTTTTTTTGTTAATTTTGGCGCATTTCTTAGGTAGTAAATTAATTTTATTTAACTAAAGTTAGTTAATTATTTTTTATCAAGATAATTTGTAATTATTTTTCATCTTCAAGATAATTAGTAATTATTCTTCATCTTTAAGATAATTTGTATAATCCAATAATGACAACGCGTTAATTCACAATACGGAGCTCTACCAATTAGTGCTATAAGAGAAACTGACATAGAGCATGAGTTAAAGACTAAGTTTAAACCTTGTTGCGTATAATTGTACATTTTGGCTAAAGTAAAACCATTTCAATTCAGCGGGATGAATATTTTTATACTATGCCGTTAATTTTAAAAGTTAAAATGAACATATATCATTATTAATGTTATGTTCTTAAATGTCATTAAAATAAAGGGTCATTCAAATATTACATGAGTTCCAAATGGGGGAAGGGAGTTGGCAATTTACTTATTTTTGCTGGCTAAGGGGGAGGAGGGGAATGAGCAAATTTTGCGAAGCTACTAAAATCTTTTTATGTTCAATTATCTTTCAAAATGCAGGAAAAAAAAAGTAAAAATAAAATTACACTCGGACAATTTTTTTCAATAGTTAAATTATGAAAAGAAAAAAGTTAAGAAAAAAATTCTTCCAAGAGTTTTAAAAATTAAATAAAAGGAATAAATTCTTTTAAATTCTTTTTTTTTTTAAAGTTACGCCTTATTTGATTTAAAATTCGTTAACTGCAGTAAAATTTGAAGCATAAGAGGGTGCTCCGTCTTTCTTGCGTAAGCATGATTAGGTTTGTAATTACTAAATTTTATTAATCATTGTCTAAGCAAATTATATTTTTAATTTGTTACATATGAAATTGTCACAATTTTTTAACGCTTTAAAAAAAAGATTTTTAAAAGCCTAAATGAGGCTGGGGGATTACTTTAGCCGAGGAAGGTAATGCATTGCACGTTGATTCTGCAAGTTAAGAGTAGATATGTGGGTTTTTCAAAATTTTTTTGAAAATAACATTATCTGGGAAATTTTCTAAGCTATTAAATTAACAAGGTATTGTAAAATTTAACTTTAAGTGAACAAAACCTAAGCATTTTCACTAACTCGTTATGTAATGCTCTTTTGAGTTTTCCCCTTCCAACAAGGAAAAACAAAAGTATTAACAACGCTTAGAAATCGTGTTTTAAAAGGCTTTAATTTTTTTCTTATTAATGACGCTGACACATTTCCTGAAAAGCTAAAAATGTTATATGATCCGGTTTTTATGCAATCTCGAACTTGTGGTAAAAAATTATGTACAATAAGAATTTTATCAAAATTTTTCTAGAAACACTTTTCTAATTGTCCCAACATCAAGATTATATGACGCTGATATTCTATTTTCTGGGTAACTCCAGAGCTGGAAATCATAGGGTTATATAAATCCGAGCTGCTGCTAATAAGTGAATGTCCCGTGTCTGTGTGTTCCGTTGCAATATCATGCTCAGAATACGAAAGCATAACATTGTCATCGCCCATCATCTCACAGAGCAATGCGATTTATTTTTATTCCAATCTAGTGCTGCTGTTGTTATTTCTAATGATATTTGAACAAGTCAAGTTCACCAACTAAAGATCTTTGTCTTTTTTGCGATTTAAGTCAGGAAGGTGCGCCTTTCGTTTGACGAGAGCACCATAAGGGTGAAATCACATATAGTGTTAGCTCAGAACTCATCAGATAGATAGCAGTATCACTCATTTCTTGCTGCTACTTCCTCAATTTCGACATGGATCTGAAGAGGAAGGACATTTTCTCCAGATCCCTGTACTGAACTGCTCAGTGACCGACGACCCACAGGACTTACGATTCCACAGATTTTAAGAGCACGTATACAAGGGTCTGCCCAGAAATTTTGTGAAAGGTCCATTTTTTGTAAAATTGTGAAAAAATTACTCGTAATTTGTGAATATAATATAAACGTTAAGTCACATTCTTTCAACCAGGGTCCTGCTTTTGTGAATTTGTGCAAATAGGGTCCGTTATTGCAAAAAAAACTTTTTCAAGAAGCTTTAAAATTGTAAAGACATACAAGATTTTGCTCAACACTGCAAAATTATAATTTAAAAAATTAAATTTTAAAAAATAAACAGCAATTGCTGCTACTAAATTAGCGATGCAACATGCAAATATTTGGTATTTGGCCTATACTGCTGAACGCAGAATATTCATTTCGGACGAATAAAGGAAGAAGCGTCTGCGGAAGGCAAAATTTAGTTTGTTTACATCTGTATTTCTCTCCCCCCCCTTACCGGGAAGAGTTTATTCGATTAACAAAACAATAATGAAGATAAATAAATTTGTGAAGGGTCCGATTAAAAGATAAATTATTTTGTGAAGGGTCCGTTTTTAAGTTAAAATATTTTGTGAAGAGTCCGTTATTATGAAAAGATATTTTGTGAAGGTCCGTTCTGTCCAATTCTTTGAACTACTGGGTTTCCACGGCCCAATCTAGTACTATTTAAACGAGGGATAATAATATTATAATTGCTGCAGCCAGAACAGTGATGCCATCTTCTTCTCTCTGCCACAACCTCATTATTTTATTTATCAAATAAGGGAAGTGGGTGATTAATTTTGTGAGAGTGCTCGTTTATTATGAAATAGGGTAAATAGAATTGTTACGAGTTGCAAATTAAAGAATAAGACAAATCTTAAGTTCAACTGAATCAAACTTAATTTTATTTATGTGGATTGCAAAGTTTATAAGCTGTTGAGTTATTGCAGGAATTATTACTTCTAGTTATGGTATTGTAAGAATTATAACCAGTAGTTTTTGTTTAAATAATACATAAATTAACCAATAAAAGATAAATTGTGCCAAAACTGTTTTTTTTTTTTTTTTTTTTTTTTTTGTCTTCTAAATTTTCGGAAAAAACCTAGCAAAAGTTTTCTAAAAGATTTACCATTTTGGAAAATTTTCCGCAGAAAATTTCTCTCCCCAAATCTCCATTTGGGAGTAATGTCCTAGTCCTCGCCTATAGCTGCATACTCTAACACATCTTACCCCATTAGTTTAGAAAAAATGTATAGCTTTAAATTTGTTGAAGTTCAACCTAAAAGTTTGTTATTATTTTTTTAGGTTCATAAAAACTATTTTTTGATAGTAAAAGTGCAGATTAAATGCGTTCCAAACATCAAAATGCTTCCAAAAAGTAAGGAATCGAAATCTAAAAAGACTACTATCGAATCTACAAATTGGAAAAAAGCTCTCATGACTAAGTCTGCAAAGAAAATAAAGCGAAAAATAACATTTGATACAAAAGCAATGAAGAGCGAACAAATTATGGAAACGAAATCTCTGTCTTTCAAGAATAATGACAAAAATGGCAATAAAGCTGTGAAGATAAAATCTGAAAAGAAAGTGGATCGAAAAATTACAGTCGATATAAATACTGTAAAAAATGAACGAATGAAGGAACCAAGTACTGCAAAAAAAGGTCGAAAAACTCAAGCTGATACAAGCATCATAAAAAATGAACAATTAAAGAAAGCAAGCTCTCTGTCTTCCAAGACTAATGATAAAAAAGGTATTAAGACAAAGTCTGCAAAGAAAGTAGATCGAAAAATAACAGTTGATAGAAATACGATTGAATATGGACAGATTAAGAAAAGCACTCAGTCACTCAAGACTAATGACAAAAATGGTAAAAAATCTCTTTTGACTAAGAAAGTCGATCGAAAAATAACTGTCGATACTAATACCATGAAAAAGGGACAAATGAAAGAAACAAGCGTGCTCTATTTTAAGACTAATGACAAGAGTGATAAAAAAGGTCTTAAGACTAAGTCTATAAACAAAGTAGATCAAAAAATAACAGTTAATTCAAATACCGTGAAAAATGGACAAATTAAGAAAATAAGCACTCATCCTCTCAAGACTAATAACAAACTTTCATTTTCTTGTAATTGTAAATCCAAAAGATTTTCTTTAAAAAAGCTAACTATACTTACGCCCTCTATAAATAATACTCCAGTGAAACGTGTGAGTCCTATCAAAATATCGTTAAAATGTAAACTACAAATCAATAAGCCTAGTAATGCAGGTACTTTGTATAAGAATGATAGAAATGAAATGAAATTATTGGATAATCTCTTTGTTATTGATAGCAATGACTTAGAACGAGCAACCAACGAGGCTTCGACTAGTAAACATATTAGAACTCAAAAGAAAGGTCGAAAAATGCCTACTGGTCAAGTAGTTGACGATAAACATAATATATTAAGAAATAATTCTGTTCTGAATTACAGTGTTCGGAAAAACTCCGTTCTAAAAACTAGCAAAACTTCCAATGAAACATATGCTTGCAAAGCAAAGAATTTATGTAAAAAAATGCCAGCTGATCCAATTATAGGGAAGAGTCTTAAGACTGATGATGAATCTCCATATAATACAAGATCTAAATGTATAACAATAAAAAAGGCTACTAAACTGTTCCCTGCCATAGATTCTCCCCCAAGATGCGTCACCCCAATGAAATTATCTTTAAAATCATCTACACTAACCAAATCTGTTTCGTTTAAAGAAGACAATAAGCCTCCAAATGATAAGCATACGAAATATGTAGGTGAAAAAATATCTACTGATACAATAGTTAGAAAATTAGCTGTTAAAAAAACGAACCCGCATGCTTCCATGATTGATAAAAACTTGACATTAAAAGTGCCAGATAAACAGTCCCATGCCATGAAATCTCACATAAAAGCTTTAGATTATGATATAAAATCATCTGCATCATCCAGCACTGCCAATTCCCCTGAAAGAAGGAAGTCATTTCTTTTAGATATGGCAAAGAAGTTTAGTACAAGTCAGATCTCAGACAGCAAAGCACCTACTTCATCTAAAACTATTTCTTCATTTGCGAAGTATTTGAATAAAGTAAGAAGAAGCAAGAAGGAAGAAAAAGAAAAAAGTAATAATTCTAGAGTTGAACTAGAATCTAATTTAAATATTGACCCTCAATTGAAGAACATTGAAGATTCTAATCAGAAGATCAATTTTGTTGACCTTTCGAATTCAAAACAAGTAGGAAAAAATGCTCTAAAAACTACAGAACAACGAAGTGCGCATGAAAATATTTCTGAACCTACGGAAATGGTAAAGACTGGAACAATTAAGAATGCAGGTATCTCCGAAGTTACTGATATTATGAAAACAGTTCAGGTTAATTATAAAGAAATGCTCGCTTTTTTAGACGGGGAAATGAAAAAAAGTGTCGAAAAAAGAAGTGATAACCCTATATATTATCTGCCTATGGAAATAGAGAACGATGAAAGAAATGACTCCAAAATAACTGATATGGAAAATATTCAGATTGATGAAAAAGAAATATCTAATTTTTTAGACGAAGAGATGAAAAAAGGAGTTGAAGATTTGAAAATTGATCTGTATCCTGGATCGCAAGTTTTTACTTCAGGTTCTAATCTGGAAAACGAAATTTTACACAATTCGTCTTCACACATGTGCACGTCCTCTATACCTAACATTTTAAACGAAACTCTTAGTGCTGACGATGTTAATCATTGTCCTTTGTACAATCCTGATGCTCAATCCACCTCTGAAATGGTCTTAATTCTTCCAGTTGTTTGCAATTTTTCTGCAGCGTCAAACTCACTTGATTTAAATTCTAGCACGCCTTTCCAGTCGTCTATTACAGAAGCAACGTGTGATTCAACGAATATAGATTCTGTTTTTAGAAATTTCTGTAAAATCTTTCAGAATTCAAATGCTTTTGATACAGATAGTATCAACCTACAGACAGATTCCCCTGATTATGCCAATTCTCATAGTTCTTCATCATTGAAAACGTGTCAGAATACAGGAACAAGTTTTGACGATTCTTCAGCTTCAAATGAAATTAACTCACCGATTCAAACTACTTCTAACAATATTTCCTCAACAAGTAGGTGTTTAACCTTCTGTAAAACCTTTCAAAATTCAGATTCATCTCTTAATGCCTATTCTCTTAGTTCTTCACCACTGAAAGCGTGTGGGAATATCGGAACGAGTTTTGATGATTCTCCAGCTTCAAATGAAATTGATTTTCTGATTCAAGCCACTTCTAACAATATTTGCTCAACAAGTAGGTGTTTCTGTGAAACCTTTCAAAATTCAGATTCAGCTCTTAATGCCAATTCTCTTAGTTCTTCACCTCTGAAAACACATCAGAATATAGGATCAAGTTTTGATGATTCTCCAGCTTCAAATGAAATTGATTTTCCGATTCAAGCCACTTCTAACAATATTTGCTCAACAAGTAGATGTTTCTGTAAAACCTTTCAAAATTCAGATTCAGCTCTTAATGCCTATTCTCTTAGTTCTTCACCACTAAAAACACGTCAGAATATAGGAACGAGTTTTGATGATTCCCCAGCTTCAAATGAAATTTCTCCGATTCAAGCCACTTCTAACAATATTTCCACAATGAGTCAGTTTTTAGAAGTAAGTGGTACTAATTTAGAATATACAGAAGCAAGATCTATTCCTGTACTGGAAGCAAATATTAAAGAAGTGAGCACCATTGATAGAAGTTCTTTTTTTTTGGGAAATTATTTTCAGTTTATGAGAGATAGAAAGAATCTTACTTTAAAGGAATGTAAAAAAGTAGGAAGCCGTTTTTTTAATAAACTTTCATCTTTCCCACATTGCTTGTCAGTGAAATACTTCTGTGACTATGCAGAGGAATGTTTGTCTGACTTCTGTTTCTGTGATTCGTCTTCTCAGACGACGAGATATAAATTCGACGAAAATTTTCAAGAGTCTCGCTTCAATGAACTCATTAAGAAGTACGTTTCTTATCAATTAAAAGAAATTGTGAAAGCTTTACCAGTCCTACCGTTCTGCATCAAATCGAATTTGCTTTTTAAATCTAAAAATTCCAAACTAACCTACTTTGAGAAACTACTTCTGAAAAAAATGTTAAAAAATAATCAAGTAGTTGGTTTGGAAGATCTGATTGATCGATTGATATTTGTGGGTATAGTTGTGGTATTTAATGAGAATAAGAAGCTAAAGTAACTTAAGTTATATAAACAGACTACTTTTATGTATCACCTGATTCACCCTAATACTTATTGTCGTAAGTTTAGTTCATGATTTTATTTTGAAATAGGGATAATAATATTTTATAAATTTTTCATGTAAAAAAATAAAGTAGAAATTATTTTTTAGTATTGTATAAATGTGAATATCAAATTTCTAATAGATATTTTTAATACTAATTTTAATTTGTATCATCATATAATTGTTAGTTAATTTTTACGAAGCAAACCGATTTTTAATTGTGAATTTTTGTTCGCATTTTACAAATTTTTCATTTAAAAATAACTGAATAATAATATACCAATTTAAAAAAAAATGATTTTAAAGTGTTGTAATATTCTGAGTTATAAAATTTTAAAGAATGAGAAGTTTAAAGGATTTTCTTGAATATGGGATATTAATTATAAAAAATAAAACTTTTATAATTTAAAATCATTAAAAAAAATTCGATATTTAAAATAACAAATTATAAGAAAAACTTGACCAGCACAAAAAGATTTACCAAAGCAATAGTTTTTCTAAAAAGAAAAACATTTTTAATTGTTATCTGTATTAAACCTTGTAAACTGAAATACTACCAGTAAGCTAAAAATAAAGAGTACACATTATAAATATTTTTTAAGAAAAATAAAATATTGTATACAGGTTTTAACTCAGTATCAAAATAATAAAAATTTTGTGAAAATATCTTTTTAATATCTTTAAGTAAATGAGAAAAACTCTTTACTTTCTTGTTTTGTTTTTTTTCTTAAATTTATATTAATCTTATTCTTTTAGCTAAACAATTGTTGCTTATTTTTAGTTTCTTCCATTTTGTCCTCTTCCTTTTTTTTCTAAGTCTTAGAAGACATAAGTTTTTCTGGAAGAATTGGCAACCCTAGTTTTGTATGTATTTAAGGATCATTAATAACTAACCAGTAACTTTAGAATACTGAATATTGTATAAATTTTTTTATTCGTTTGATTTACGTTTTTGCAAATCTTTTCATCATTTAGTGAGTTTTAAAAACTTATGATACCAACAAAAATATTATATATATATTTTCATTTTATGATATGTTTATACTATAGTGATATATGTTTTGTTAATTTTTTCATTATTTAATGAGCATTAAAAACTTAAGATGTGAACAGATCATTATATATTCCTTGATTGGTATAATTAATATTTTAAGTTTTGCTTAGGATCATTGGCTTAAATATTTTGTTACATTTTATTTTTTATCATTCAATAGACTATATAAAAAACTTAAGTAAAATGAAATTTGAACAGAATATTATTACATTTTTTTGCATTGTATGATTTATATTCTCATTTAAAATTGTATTAATCATAATTGAAATATACGTTTTCTCTTCTTTTTTTTTCTTTTTTTTTCTATGAGAGTTAAAAACTGAGAAGATACATATATTATACATATACGTATATTGTTTGATGGGTATGATAAATATTTTCCCTTGCAGTTCTGCATAGGATTGCAGGTCAAAATATAATTTTTTTCATAAGTATAAAAAACATAATCTTAGATATGAATGGTAGTAGACATATAACTAATATTATAATATGATTTTATCATATTATAATATTTATTATGTTTGATCCTTGTATATTTTCATTGTTGGTGTTGTTGGCAATATTCCAATTTTAAAGTATCAGTGTATAGTATGTTGTATTTTTTCATTATCTTTTTAAATTACTGATGTAAACGTATATTTTTCTTGTAAACGTTTTTTAAGTTCTTTTCATTTTAGAAAATTAAGAAGATAAGTTTTATTGCTATATCTATTCTAAAAGTAATGCTTACTTATGATGTCACTGTTTTAATTATCCATGTCATTTCTTAGAGTTAATTTTGTTAGGTGTCAAATTTTAAATTGATAGTTGTGGTTGTCTTAAACTGTTTTCTTTTTCTATTAAAAATTATCATTCACAAACTGCAGAAAAAAAATTTATTTTTAGCTTTTAATTTCTACTGTAACAAGTAATCGACTATGTTGGCAAGTTTTAAACGAATTTCTATTATTAAACTTGTATGAATAAACGAACTTGATAATATTTATTCAGTAATAAAGTCTAGAAAAATTAAATTGTTATATAATCTAATGAAACAAATTGATATATATTATACTTACTAAACTAAGCTTCGTCAAAAAGATTTGCATTATATTTTAAGTTAAGTAAATTTGGGTTCTTTATACTATAGCTCTTAAAATCTTTTAAAGTAAAACTTTCATAACAGTTTTTTGAGTTTGTAAAAACGTTTTTAGTCTCTTGTTCTTAATTGCTTATTAATGACTTAACGGTTCTTAAAATGTTAATTTTTTTGGCTTCCTGTTAAACGGTAACCATTTGCTTATCGTAAGAAAGTGTCGATAACGTTTATAGTATAAATTGCTGATTTTTGCTCTTTCAGGGTGCGTAGCGTTTTTAAAAAGTGCTTAAAGGTGCTTATTTTCGATTTTCGTTTTTTAAAAGCCATTAAAGGTGCCTTTTTACATTGGGTGTTTTTAAAAAGTGCTTATATTTCCCTTTTTCAAAACGAGATTTTTCCTTTACTATGTTGATTTTAGCTTCGAATTATGCAAAAAGACACAGTTCACATTGTTCAATTCAACGTTTTCACAATTAATTCAACCCCAATCTATTTCGGCGTAATGTCAGTCCGTAGCATATGAAAACGCCATTCGTTATACATGATTCAAAATTTCATAATTGTCAAAAACGAAAGTGCTTAAAGATATTTTTTGAGTGCTTAATTTTTGTTGAATAATTTGGCTACGCACCCTGTCTTTACATTGAGTATTTAAGTACGGACAATACAAATAATGAAGCCAAATTATTGGGCACAAAATTATAGTTTACTGAGCAACCAGGATTGCACTGTTGTAACTAAGTCTTATCTAAAAAATTAAGATTTCACCAAGGGAGAAGAACCATTTATATTTTCACAAAAATTGGATTTTTAAGATCACTAAATTTTATCAAATAAATAATATGCAAAATCGGTCCTCCTCGAAAGTTATTACACTTTGAAGGCTGGCCATTCTGGAGATAAACGTTTCCTGCCCACGCGTAGACAAGACTATCAAAAAAAGAAAAGCGTGGTGAAAAAGACGAGGGGAGTTCTGAGAGGACTAATTAATTAAAGAGAAATTTCCAGGAAAAACTGTTCTTGTCTAATCCTTCAATTCAAATTACATATTTAAGTTTCTCATTAGATATTTAAATATTAAATTTCAAATTACATATTTTTTCCCTACTTTGAAAATGTTAAATTTTATTTTAAAATTCATTTATTTTTTAAAAATTTTTGAGGGATGTAAATAAATTTTTGTGATATATATCTATATACAGTTAAAAATATAGAGAAAACAAGGAAAAAGAAAGAATTTTTTTAAAGGAGAAGAAAAAATTGATTAAAAAATGTTTTTAGAAAATATTCACAAATTTAAAAAAAAAATTGGAAAATAAAATAAAGAAAAGATACAATCTCGGCATCAGCTTATACGGCTATGTATGAAAAAAATAGTGATTTTATGATATTGTATGAATATAGCTAAAGCAAAACTTATTAATACAATAGTAGGAGCACCTAAAAAATTGAAACGAATAAATAAAATATTATTATTAATTTTCTTCTTTAATCTTTCTTTTCTTTTATCCTTTTTTTCTTTATTATGTTATTATATATATATATATTTTCTTTTTGTTTACGATTTCACTTCTCAATAAACGATCTCAAACCTTCAAATTCGTTTTTTCATCGAATCAGCTTTCATGATCATTAACCGCATTTCACCATTGGTCTTCTATTATATTGCTAACTGTAATAAAAGTATAGCATTTTAAAAATTAACTCTAAAATTTAGTTAGCCTCAGACGTATGGCGCTTTCATGTTTAAATCATTGAATGTTCTACTTACACCGTAAAGCCTATGTTGCCGGCGCCTATATTGTTAACTTAGCACTTTTTTACTGCAACTACTATTCTTGTTTTATGTGTAAATTTATTATTTCAATAAAATTTCAACCGAAAATTTGTTGTTTTATTTTTTATTAAATTGAATGTCATAGTTTTTGTTATTTGTGCAAAGTGACCTTAACTCAATTTAAAAAAAAAAAAATTTCTTTCATTATCTAAGCAAAAAGTGCCTAGTTAAATTGGCCAGTAAATTTAATTAAACATTAGATCCGAGTCTGGTATATATAAAATAGTATCCATTTTTTATTGATGCGTGATTAACATAGCAGTAATATAACTAAATTTTAGTGATTCAGACAATGGATCTCTTCAGACAAAGGTTCACAACCGTTGTCTGAAGAGATCCATTTAAAAAAATAGCTTTCGAGGACATTAATTATCTCAGTTTTTTTTATAATCAATTTATAAAAACAATATTGAATTCTCTTAAAAATTAAATAAAAAACAAGCAATTTTGAAGTAAAAGCATTTTAACTGTGCACACTCTGTCTCGAATAAATTTATTAACCTTCTTTTGCTCTTCAAAACCCATGTAACTTTTTAATTAAGACAAAACACAATTTTATTTTTCTTAAAGACTATTGAATTTTGAAGACTTATCATCTAAAAATTAATGAAAATATTAGTTATATTTTGTCCACCCTCTGTCCCACCCTGAGGGTAGCCATAGATTTTCAAATGTCTGATCAGGTTTCATAGTTGTACTGATATTCCTAATTAAAATATTCCGCCTCTTATTCCTCTTTTTATTTATTAGTTTGCTCGAAACATGCCATTTCAACGAACACGCGATTTTAAAAGTATCATTTGGAATTTTTTTAAAGTAAAGAAATAAAACACCTAGACCTGTCAATATCGATGTTTTTTTTTGAGTAAAAGTAAATCCAAAACATGTATCAAATGAAAAGGAGATAGATGAAAACGGAACCCTTTCTTTATCTTATTATCTTCCTCTTTTCCTTAATAGAAGAAATTGTTGCTGAATTAAATTCTCTTATTTATCATCCTGCAAACAATATCATTTTCTATAGTTGTGGTTTTACCCTTATTTTCATCATAAGTCAAGGTCAATCATGCATAAAATGTAGAAGAGCAAATGTTTTGCTTTTTTTTTTTTTTTGTTTTTTTTGCTGCAAACCAGAATTTGAATTAAAGGGTAATGAAACCTTTCTTCCATTTTATAATTTTTGTTGTTTCTAATGCGACTTGCCAATACCAGCAAGCCTGCTTGTTGAAATCAAGTATATTTAAAAGGGCCGGGATAGCCTGGTTGGTAGGGCGCTGGGCCCATGTCCGAGAGTTCGAACCCCGACGGCTGAAGACTCCCCGTGTAAAGTCCTCCATGATCCCATAACAAATCAATACCTCTGGAGGTACTGGATTGGAAATCGATCGTTCTCTGATTCAGGTCAAAATTACGATCTGTCGATGAATGAATGGGTTTGCCTTATAAACGTGTGTGAGGTACGATGTGGCTGAAGTCGGTTTCTTGGCCATAGATGGCGCCACTGAAGAACAAGAAACGCACTCTCTGCCTTAAAATTGCTCGGCACCGCCGAGCAGGCTTGCTAATGTGGCAAGTAGCATTAGAAACAACAACACCCACTTGAGTCGCTCATTTTTAAATAAAATAAACCAAATAATTACTGTACTGCAATGCCTGCATATAAAAGTTAATACTGCTGCGAGGATCTTGATGCGCCTCTTATTAATATTGTAATTTTAATTATTGTATTGTAATTTTATTGTCTGTTAAAAATGAACTATGATTTTGTACCTAAAATAGCCGGCGAGTATTGTAGTTGTTTAAGAGACTCATCATTGTTCGTAAATTTGGTTACTTTATGGATGTTTTGTTTTATTACTGTATCAGTGTTTTATTACTGTAAATTATTGCAATTTTAACTTCGAAGGGAATTTTTCAACAATGAAAATTTCGACTTGCTAGAATATTTAAATTTTATATGGAGCCTGAATTGTATCGTTTCCTTATCACTTTAATCACAATTCATAATCAAACAGAATTGATCAAAAGTCAAAATTTCGATTACGTTCTTGACATCTTGCCGATGTAAAAATAACTGAATCATAAAAAGAAGAAAATGAAAATAACGAAATTTAATAATTTTTAAAACTATGTTTATCAAATGAAATGAAAGGGAGAAAATAAATCTTTTTTTCTTCTTGCACCTAAATGAAAAATTTAGATCCCATAACTTTAATAATAATTTGTTGACACCATTGAAAATCCACCCTCTTTTAAAAATGAAGCGCCCTACAAAATTTTATTTTAACTACGGTTGTTTCTATCCATTCAAAGCATTAAAAAAAATTTGTTTTATCATTTTAAATCAAAAAATAGTTTTTATATTTAGTACAATATTTTGAGTAATTTGTTTTCTTTGATCCCAGATAGCGAAATAAGGTTTATTTTCACTCGTTAAAAATCTTTTCTCACGTAAGCCTTAAATTTTGTTTTCGACTTACATCTAAACCTTAATATAAGGTATGTAATAAACTGCTCTATTTTACGCACATTACCCTAATACAAAATCTTGAGAATCGACCTTCTATATCACAACCTTAAAACGAGGCTGTCATAGGATTTTATTAGCGAGGAAAAATCCTTGCAGAAAGCTTGTTTTACGATAAAAATCATATTAGATGTGGGTATTTAAAAGGTTTCCTTTTACACCGTTTTGTTCAATGAGCTTAAAAGAAACCTGTTCATACCTTTTTTCGTTGTTGCCGTATTCCATTAAGGCAATGAGACTGTGCTTCTTGTTTTCAAGTGGCGCCATCTATTACCAAGAATTCAACTTCTGCGTCACAACCCGTTTAATGGACAGACCCATTCACTCACAGGTCATAATTTTGACCTGAACCTGAGAAAGATCAATCTCCAATTCAGTACCCCCATATTTGTTCGGGGATATCGAGGAATTTGTGATCCGACTGATTCGACCGGCAGGGATCGAACTCGCGACCTAACTCAGCCATACGTTTTTCGTTGACAGTGTAATTTGATTCTATTGCTAATGTGACATCTCTTCCAAGGCTGTATGACGTCATGTTTTGTACTACTTTTTTCTGTGTTATATTTTACTTTTCATGATTTTTTATTCCGCTTAAATATTTTCTATATTTACTCTTTTATTCCAAGAAAAAATAGTTCTTTTTTATCATCCTGTATTCCTCTGATATGAAAAAGAAATAAGGGATTTGTAAGTAAAAATATGGTTAAAAATGCAATAGTTATATTTTTTTATTAATGATTTGATTAATATAAAACAAAGGAAATAATCTATATCTTTACTCAAAAAGACAGTCTAGATATTTTCCTCTCTGTGATTTGGTAATTTCAATGGTGAGAGAAGTCTTGATAAAGTATAAATGAAGTTTTTGTTTAATTATAGAGAAAACTAACATCTTCCTATTTTTTCAATATAAATAAAAAACAATTATTACATTTGTATGATATATGTTATGCTAATGATACATATTATGTTAATGATATATGTTATGTTAATACATTTAATTAATTATGTTTTAACTATAAAAGAAACGATGTAGAGAAAAAAGTTGTTTTCATATTTGAAATCCATACAAATACTTTACACGGTGTGTTTTACAATTAGTTAGAAAAAAGAAAATAATTTCTAAATTCGGAGGATTTACAGATTTGATTTATGAAGTTACATTACCGTTTTATTATTTTAAATTATATATCCTTACTGGAGCCTTTTTCTTTCCTTCTAGAAACTATGTCGGGTTTTCATTTAAAATGTAAAAATAAAGGACGTGGCAGTTGAATCATATTTGCTTACTATCAAATAACTTATCATTTTACAAGCATACTTTATGTTATCTTTTTTTTATGAATGAATCTCCTCATACGAGTGCTTTCAAATGAAAGTGAAAGTGTTGTAGAAAAATTTGAACAAAAAACTCTATTGAAGTGTTAATCCAATCTTATGAAATGTTAATCCAATATTATGAAACTCTTTGTTATCTGCAGCTAACCTATAAAAATCGGTTGTCGTAACTTTATATGGCATTGTGAAAATTATTTCCGTATTTTATATGAAAATAGAAGTAATCATTTTACATTTTTTAGTCATTTTCCCGAGGTGAGTGTTTAAGTTTTCGCTTTCAAGATTTTATTGCGTTGAAGTATTTGTTTTTAATAATGTAAGGGGATATCGGAACATTTAAAACTGAAATATTTCTTTAATCAATATTTGGTAATTTATTATGATATTTTTTTAATCTAACTACTGCGAATGTTTTTAAATCGGACACTTTTCGAAAATTTAAATGAAGAGAAAAATATTTTTTTTCATAACACTATTATTAGTCATAATTTAAAAAAAAAAATATCTGATATCTTTCAACTGAATTATCATAACCTAATCAGCTGGATTGTCTTGTAACATAATGATTATTTATTGTATCCAATTATTGTTTGAATGAGCTAATAAACAATTAATTCTATACTCTATTGTTAACTATGTGGCCACGATATTGCCGTGGTCGATATTTTTCGAGTGTCGATTTTTATAATTGCCCATATTCTTTTACATGTAATGTTGTCGATATTTTTCAATATTTATCGTTATTGATAATTAATTATCGAAAATTATCGTAATCGATAATTTTCACTTTATATTGTTATTGATAACTCTTGATAATTATCGATAATTACGACCGTATTCACGATAAATTGTGGAAACATATTTTAAATGACGTTAGCGCGATATTTAAAAAATAAAATTATCGATATTTCATGATATATCAAACGCTCATCTGCTCTAGTTTTTACATTGGTGCCGTCCAGGTGTAAAAAGTCATTTCTACGAATAAAAACACAACCATGAAGTAATGTTTTATAGTAGTCAATGGTATTCATTATTAATACATTCAACATTCATTATTAATACATTCATTGTTAAACAAATTGTGGTGGTGATTTTTAATTTCTCCTCTGTGACTAATCCCCTCACTGTCTGACATTATCCATGAGTCCATACACTCTCAAAAAATCCAGGGGGCAAGCAAAGGGTCCGTCGCTAAAGTCTCCTTAGAAATGCGAAGACAAGCCAGAATGTGCTCCGGGGGCGCACTTTGCACAAACCAGGAAAACCCTATTATCATTGCTAAAGAAGCAACTCCTCAGGTGGCCGCGGGAAATCTCGACATCGCCGTCTGGTCGGCTCTTCGCAGGAAAGGCCAATACCAATCATGGGACTTTAGTCATTGTTTTTAGTCAATACTTTAAGTCATTGTTTTTCAGCTCGTCAAAAGTCAATGAGGCAACTGAATACAATGGCTCAACCGAGCCCTGCTTTGTTAAGTCGTCGGCGACCTCATTTCCGTAAATCCCCACATGCGAGTAAATCCATTGGAGTTGAACGTCGTGATCCACAGCAAGTAATTTCAAAATAGCGATGCTAGTGCGGTCACCAAACATTGAACCAGTTCTTCAAGTGCTGCAATGAACTCTTACTAACAGACAAAATCCTTACCGCTCCTTAATTAGTTTCATCCAAAATGGCCTCAATAGCCAACAGTTCGCTTCTAAACACCGAGCAATTTCTCCTCTTCAGCCCAGTTTATTCTGGTTTTTCCAATTTCTTCCACTGTCCTGTCCCTCTATGACTGCCCTTAATAAATACACAGGGTGCGTAGCATTTTTAAAATATACTGAAAGGTGCTTATTTTCGATGTTTGTTTTTTAAAAGCCCTTAAAGGTGCTTTTTTTTATTGGGTGTTTTTAAAAACATCCTTAATGTTCCCTTTTCAAAATGAGATATTTTTTTTTATCATGTCGGTTTTTCTCACGAATTATGCCAAAAGCGTTGTTTTCACACTATTTTATTCGAAGTAAATAATAAATCTTTTTCTTCCTATTATTGAAAGTTTATATAAATAAACTTTCAATAACAGGAAGAAAAAGATTTATTAGTGCGCTTATCCTAATTATATTTCAGGAGATTTACGTATCGTGATATGTTGCAGGATAATCGCCAAGTCTTAGCAACTTCCGGGTAGCGGTCCGCGAGAAAACAAAAATAACAGAAAGGGACCAACTTGAATTTTAGCCACCCACGAGCAAACATCTATTTTATTTTTAAAAAAAATTTGCAAGTTTAAAATCTATTTGGCACCTTAGCGATTATAGTTGGTGTAACAGATCACGATACTGAAATATCCCCTAATATATATATTTTTTAATAACGAGTTTAAGAATATTTTTTGAGTTTGAAAAATGCTTATTTTTTATTTAAAAATTTGGCTACGCACTCTGATACATTTAGATTCGCTTAAAACAATGAAGTAAAAAAAATATCTATTTATTTAAAATATCTTGCAGTAAACTGTTTAAAAAACTGATTTTCCTATTGAATATTTCTTACGAAAAAGTTTTGAAGAATTTTCCTATTGAATATTTCTTTCATTTTTTCAGAAATCTATTTCATTCAGATGGGTTTTTTCAATGGTATTTTTCAGCTCTTGAAGAAATTTGCGATCCCTGTAACATTTATTTTCCGTTGATTTTGTGGACACCCTGCAGAATCGGCTTGCTCCTGTTATGAGAAATTAATAAAATTTATTTCAAGAACACTGACATTTTCTTTTTATCTATTTTTAGATATCAATTAAAAATGCAAAGTCAACTCATTACTGATCAAGGCCTTCTGAGGAAAGCTTCTGGACGTAGCTTTCCAGGATTTCGAAAAGGTTTTTTATTTTATTTATTTATTTTTTGTTTTAAGATTTTTTTCTGTGAACATACAAATTAAAAATCGATTCTCGACGAACATAAAACATTTAATTTTAAATGACTATATTGAATGCACTGTGATGGTACAAAATGGGATAGGCTATCAGTTTCAGAATGTTCTTTAAACATTTCTGTACAACTGAGAAAAATCTCATGTTAATTATTGACACATACTACTTTTAAATGATGAGAGTTAAAAAGCTGTTTGGCGAAACTTTTCTGAAATAGAGACGGTGCCTATATATCATTAAGTTTTTTATATAGAGAGAAAAATTTTGCTGAAAGGGGAACTTGCGAAAAATTAATTAGAGCCATGGTGCTCACCTTCTAATTAGGTGACTCGAGTTCGAATCCTAGTGGTGGCTGGTCGATACGAATCCCGCACCCGGCTCGCACCGACCTCAGTGCTGTTCTCAGTGGTTGATAGATCATGGGTTAGGGTCTCCTTGTCGTCAAGTTGACCATGTGAGGTTTTCATGGCTTTTCTTTGCGTGTAACTCAAATGCGGGTTAGTTCCATCAAAAAGTCCTCCAGGAAGGCTATTTCTCCTAACACTTGAACCAGGAGTTCCCTTGTCTTCTGGATTGCGTTCAGAATTACAAGGCTATGGAGTTGAACATTGGTAGTCGTAAACTCAAAATTGGATTGACTGTTCAACGACAGTTATAAAATATATTATGTATTATCAGATTTTTAAAATTTATATATTTGAAACCATTACAATAAGCAATAAGCGTTACACGAAATTAAAGATAATATACCAATTTTTTCATGTATAAATGTTCGATGTATTTATTAGCTAAGAAACATCTAATCAAGTTTGTCCCATACATTATGTATTTTCACACTACAGAGTAGCGATCTTTAAGTTCTTGCAGAATTTGATGTAACTCCACGAAAAGGCTCTAAACTGGTAAATAGTCGGGAGATCTTGGTGTTCATGTAGTTAAGTATAAAGTACTTCTCACCTGCATGCCAAATACATTGTTTATAAACCACTGATGCTCGAAACACTGTGAAGTGCCGCAGCAGGAACACTGACATTATGAATCTGCAAACTGTTAATTGTTTAAAACGAACTTCATTACAAATAAGATGTTAATCCTGTAACAAAAGGAACATTTGTTACACGATTTGTTTCACAAATCAAACATTTGTAACTGAAATAACAAATTGATATATTTTCCTTTCAAATTCACGTATATCTGCTTAAAAGTGTACGGATTTCCAATGGTACGATTTCGGCATATGGATGGGTGGCTGAATATAAACAACAACAAGCTTCCTAAAACAGGAAGAAATATAAAACACTTCCGGTGTGTCCCACCGATAATGTTACGTTTACGAGGCGATGTGTGAACAGGCTTGATATTCTGCGAAGTTTCATAAGTTAATTATTTAACTGACTCGCCCTGTTTAGAGCATACGGAGAAGAACACAAATCACAATTTAAATTAAGTTTTATAATTGTGATTTATGTTTAAATTCACGCTTAATTTTGCCATTCATTAGAGTTTTCTGTAATTTATAAATTCTAAAAGGTCTTGAGCCGTAAATAAATTTGTGAAAATCAATATCACAATATAAATAAAGCGTAAGGTGTCCCATGATTCGAGGGTTGTCTCTTATTTGTGTGAAATATCACTGTTAGTTATTTTCTGGGTAGCATCATAGTATGTTTGTGGAATCTTGCAAAAATAAATTTTGAAGATCCGGTCATTTATTTTTGCTAATCCTGTACACAACAGTAAACCGCGAAACAGTAATGTTCTTTTTTTCATTATTGCTATAGAGTGGCATGTAAATGTTTTATTCTATGTAAACAGGATGAATAACTATCGATCTTTAAACTGTATTTACCTATATATTTTTTCATACCTATTACAGAAAATGAAGAAGAATGGAAAGGACCATTTTGTTTCATCCAGGGTGCAGATACTCAACTTGGAATGATAGAAAATTTTAGAAAACAGCCGGGATGGGGCTGGGAGGAAGATCTTCAGCTAACAAAGTCTGCTATTGCAGCTGTAAATGCTTTAATTCCCCGTCCACGTTTCTTTATCGTTTGCGGAGACATGGTACATCACACGCAAGGTAAGGACATTTTTTTTCTTATGGTGTTCAAAACTGATTTTAATTGAATTAAAGGAAGAATCCTATGACATGGCGCTAGTGGAGCATGCACCAAATTGTCAAATATGTTTCTGTACGTAAAGAGTTAAAAAAATTGAATTGCTTAGTTATCAGAGAGCAAATATATTTCCCCGCCTTCTCCTTCTTAATGTAAATAAATGATTTAGAGTGAAATAAAATGTTTGTATTGAAAAATAAGGCTGTATTGATAGTATTGAACTGTAGACTAGATTTGTGATTCTTAAGTAAACATGGAAAATGAAAACATCGTTTAAGTGGTTAAATTCCCTTTATTGACAATTTTAGTAGTATTTTTTAAGATCTCTCAGATCCCACAATTCAAAAGTAAACGCACCAAAGTATCATTGCATTATGAACTTAATGAAAATAAGAGTTCTAGAAAAATATTGTTTTCAAATTGTTAAACAGCAGCGGCCGCCATAACAACGCATGCAATGACTACGCGTGCGCATTATTTGCTCTTGATCAGTTATTTTTAATGCAACTTTATCATTGCGAAAAAAAAAAAAAAACGTCCTTATAAAATTTCATTTTGAAAATACGAATCTAATTGGTGCTATGCAGGTAGACCAGTTCTATCGGCGCTGTAGGGGTGCAAAGTATTTAAAAATTATAAATCAATATTATTATTTGTTAAGTTTCTTATTATGAGCTTTTATATTTTTTTACAGAATTATTTTAAACGTTAAAATACTACTTTTATTTAAATAAAAATTTACGACTTCACGTGAAAAAATATGTACTGGATTGTCCAAAAAGATCGCAATCGTGTAAATATTTACAACATGCAAGTAGAAGAGATTGAGAACATGCTCTATTAATTTCGTGTTACCAGTGGCGTGCGAATTGTGGATGCCCCAGCTACTTTTACCCATTCAATTAAACGATTTGTTCTAGACCAGTCTTTGATTAGACGAGTCTTTGACGAGTTGTTACAGTTCCGCGCTACCTCTTCAATTAGACGATTTACTATACGACTCTTTGATTAGACGAGTTGTTACAATTCCTCACTACCTCTTCGATTAGACGATTTACTATAAACGACTTTTTGATTAGACGAGTTGTTACAATTCCGCTCTATCTCTTCGATTAGAAGATTTGTTATAGACGAATCTTTGATTAGACGAGTTGTTACAATTCCTCACTACCTCTTCGATTAGACGATTTACTATAAACGACTTTTTGATTAGACGAGTTGTTACAATTCCGCTCTATCTCTTCGATTAGAAGATTTGTTATAGACTCGTCTTTGATTAGACGAGTTGTTATAGTTCCACGCTACCTCTTCGATTAGACGATTTGATATAAACGAGTTGTTATAGTTCCGCTCTATCTCTTTGATTAAAAGATTTGTTATAGACGAGTCTTTGATTAGACGAGTTGTTATAGTTCCACGCTACCTGTTCGATTAGACGATTTGATATAAACGAATTGTTATAGTTCCGCTCTATCTCTTTGATTAGAAGATTTGTTATAGACGAGTCTTTGATTAGACGAGTTGTTACAATTCCGCTCTATCTCTTCGATTAGAAGATTTGTTATAGACGAGTCTTTGATTAGACGAGTTGTTACAATTCCTCACTATCTCTTCGATTAGACGATTTACTATAAACGACTTTTTGATTAGACGAGTTGTTACAATTCCTCACTACCTCTTCGATTAGACGATTTACTATAAACGACTTTTTGATTAGACGAGTTGTTACAATTCCGCTCTATCTCTTCGATTAGAAGATTTGTTATAGACGAATCTTTGATTAGACGAGTTGTTACAATTCCTCACTACCTCTTCGATTAGACGATTTACTATAAACGACTTTTTGATTAGACGAGTTGTTACAATTCCGCTCTATCTCTTCGATTAGAAGATTTGTTATAGACTCGTCTTTGATTAGACGAGTTGTTATAGTTCCACGCTACCTCTTCGATTAGACGATTTGATATAAACGAGTTGTTATAGTTCCGCTCTATCTCTTTGATTAAAAGATTTGTTATAGACGAGTCTTTGATTAGACGAGTTGTTATAGTTCCACGCTACCTGTTCGATTAGACGATTTGATATAAACGAATTGTTATAGTTCCGCTCTATCTCTTTGATTAGAATATTTGTTATAGACGAGTCTTTGATTAGACGAGTTGTTACAATTCCGCTCTATCTCTTCGATTAGAAGATTTGTTATAGACGAGTCTTTGATTAGACGAGTTGTTACAATTCCTCACTATCTCTTCGATTAGACGATTTACTATAAACGACTTTTTGATTAGACGAGTTGTTACAATTCCGCTCTATCTCTTCGATTAGAAGATTTGTTATAGACGAGTCTTTGATTAGACGAGTTGTTACAATTCCTCACTACCTCTTCGATTAGACGATTTACTATAAACGACTTTTTGATTAGACGAGTTGTTACAATTCCGCTCTATCTCTTCGATTAGAAGATTTGTTATAGACGAGTCTTTGATTAGACGAGTTGTTATAGTTCCACGCTACCTCTTCGATTAGACGATTTGATATAAACGAGTTGTTATAGTTCCGCTCTATCTCTTTGATTAGAAGATTTGTTATAGACGAGTCTTTGATTAGACGAGTTGTTATAGTTCCACGCTACCTCTTCGATTAGACGATTTGATATAAACGAGTTGTTATAGTTCCGCTCTATCTCTTTGATTAGAAGATTTGTTATAGACGAGTCTTTGATTAGACGAGTTGTTATAGTTCCACGCTACCTCTTCGATTAGACGATTTGATATAAACGAGTTGTTATAGTTCCGCTCTATCTCTTTGATTAGAAGATTTGTTATAGACGAGTCTTTGATTAGACGAGTTGTTACAATTCCGCTCTATCTCTTCGATTAGAAGATTTGTTATAGAGGAGTCTTTGATTCGACGAGTTGTTACAATTCCTCACTACCTCTTCGATTAGACGATTTACTATAAACGACTTTTTGATTAGACGAGTTGTTACAATTCCGCTCTATCTCTTCGATTAGAAGATTTGTTATAGACGAGTTGTTACAATTCCTCACTACCTCTTCGATTAGACGATTTACTATAAACGACTTTTTGATTAGACGAGTTGTTACAATTCCGCTCTATCTCTTCGATTAGAAGATTTGTTATAGACGAGTCTTTGATTAGACGAGTTGTTATAGTTCCACGCTACCTCTTCGATTAGACGATTTGATATAAACGAGTTGTTATAGTTCCGCTCTATCTCTTTGATTAGAAGATTTGTTATAGACGAGTCTTTGATTAGACGAGTTGTTACAATTCCGCTCTATCTCTTCGATTAGAAGATTTGTTATAGACGAGTCTTTGATTAGACGAGTTGTTACAATTCCTCACTACCTCTTCGATTAGACGATTTACTATAAACGACTTTTTGATTAGACGAGTTGTTACAATTCCGCTCTATCTCTTCGATTAGAAGATTTGTTATAGACGAGTCTTTGATTAGACGAGTTGTTATAGTTCCACGCTACCTCTTCGATTAGACGATTTGATATAAACGAGTTGTTATAGTTCCGCTCTATCTCTTTGATTAGAAGATTTGTTATAGACGAGTCTTTGATTAGACGAGTTGTTATAGTTCCACGCTACCTCTTCGATTAGACGATTTGATATAAACGAGTTGTTATAGTTCCGCTCTATCTCTTTGATTAGAAGATTTGTTATAGACGAGTCTTTGATTAGACGAGTTGTTACAATTCCGCTCTATCTCTTCGATTAGAAGATTTGTTATAGACGAGTCTTTGATTAGACGAGTTGTTACAATTCCTCACTACCTCTTTGATTTGACGATTTACTATAAACGACTTTTTGATTAGACGAGTTGTTACAATTCCGCTCTATCTCTTCGATTAGAAGATTTGTTATAGACGAGTCTTTGATTAGACGAGTTGTTATAGTTCCACGCTACCTCTTCGATTAGACGATTTGATATAAACGAGTTGTTATAGTTCCGCTCTATCTCTTTGATTAGAAGATTTGTTATAGACGAGTCTTTGATTAGACGAGTTGTTATAGTTCCACGCTACCTCTTCGATTAGACGATTTGATATAAACGAGTTGTTATAGTTCCGCTCTATCTCTTTGAGTAGAAGATTTGTTATAGACGAGTCTTTGATTAGACGAGTTGTTATAGTTCCACGCTACCTCTTCGATTTGACGATTTTCTATAGACGAGTCTTTGATTAGACAAGTTGTTAAAGTTCCGCGCTTCCTCTTCGAGTAGACACTTTGTTATTGACGAATCTTTGATTAGACGAGTTCTTATAGTTCCGCACTTCCTCTTCGATTGATTAGGCGTCCCTTAAAGAGTAGTGTAATCATTGGAGTCCAGATTAAAAAAAATTTCTTATAAAATTACGATAAAATGTACTGGCATCCTGAGTGCTGATACTTTTTTACCGTAAAAGTTTACGGAACAATAAACAGATATATACTTTTTGCAATATTTACTGAATCACTGTAATGTGGCGTTTTTGCAATATTAAAATAAAGGATTAATAAAGAGGATTAATATAAGTCTTGCTTTTAAACAAGTAACATTTTATTATTTAAACAATTTAAGAAATCATATTTACAATTAAGTCAATTTCACATAATTACATTGGTTTGAACATTAATTTAGAGTAGATGGAGAGAGAGACTTACCAAGTTTATTCATGGTTTTAGATTCCTTTCTCTTTTGATTGCCCTTCTTGACCATTTCCTCCGGCTGCTTTTATATCGTATTTTTTGCGTGATAAAAGATTTGGGGAAAGGTCAAGTCCAAAAGTTATTGTTGTTTTCGAGTTTGTCCCATGATGGGGTTAATCCCATGATGGGGTGACATCGTAAGATTTTAACCTAATTGTTTATTTGAATTACTTTATCCGTATTTAAGTTACTGTTTGCCGAATGAGATTTCCCACGGTAGTTTTATTTAATCGAAGATTTTGAAATGTTCTAGAAATCTAATTTTAGCCCTTTCTCTTAATTTTAATTTTGAGTGACGATAAGCGTCCTTGTGGCGTTTTTGCAATATTAAAATAAAGGATTAATAAAGAGGATTAATATAAGTCTTGCTTTTAAACAAGTAACATTTTATTATTTAAACAATTTAAGAAATCATATTTACAATTAAGTCAATTTCACATAATTACATTGGTTTGAACATTAATTTAGAGTAGATGGAGAGAGAGACTTACCAAGTTTATTCATGGTTTTAGATTCCTTTCTCTTTTGATTGCCCTTCTTGACCATTTCCTCCGGCTGCTTTTATATCGTATTTTTTGCGTGATAAAAGATTTGGGGAAAGGTCAAGTCCAAAAGTTATTGTTGTTTTCGAGTTTGTCCCATGATGGGGTTAATCCCATGATGGGGTGACATCGTAAGATTTTAACCTAATTGTTTATTTGAATTACTTTATCCGTATTTAAGTTACTGTTTGCCGAATGAGATTTCCCACGGTAGTTTTATTTAATCGAAGATTTTGAAATGTTCTAGAAATCTAATTTTAGCCCTTTCTCTTAATTTTAATTTTGAGTGACGATAAGCGTCACAGTAATGAAATAAATATCACTAAAAAATTACAATTTAAAACTTTACGGTAACAAATAGATTTTATGATGAGACATTCCGACACTCAGGGTGCCAGTACTTTTTACCGCAATTTTATCAGAAAATTTTTACAGTGCGGTAAAAAAGGCAATTTTAATAATAATAAACTAAGAGGATACATAACTATAAAAATCTAAATTCATTTTAAACTCATTTTTATGTACATTTATTCAGGAATTTTTCTATGGATAAAAATTAATTTATTACTTTCAACAAAAAGTTCTCTGGTTTTTCTAAAATGTAAACTGTACTTAAATTTTAATATTTTTCATTATTTTTTATTATTATTTGAAAATTAAATTTTATTCTTCATAAAATATTTTTTAAATATAAATATTTTTCGGTTAAAAAATTCAATTTCACTGTAAAAACAATTATAACAATTTAGATATCTTAGTTGACAAATTGATGTTCCATTCGACTAGATGCCTGTCTCCGCTATATTTTTTAGCTGCTATCTCTGTTTTACATAACTCGCTATTTAGTTATCTAAATTTCATGAATGCATACATAATATAAAAAGCTTTAACAAATCTTTTTATTTTGTTCGCCATCTAACTCTTCCTTAATTTATTTTTTAAAACAAAACACTTTCTCGCATTTATTACTCACATCCGAGATCTTAGTTCCAAATTTAAATTAAAGAATGCTAGAATAGACATTTTAAGTTTTTACCTCAACCACTTGTGATGGAGAAATCCCTCGACCTATTTTTTTTGAACGTGTTATATAAATAAAAAAATAAAAAAATAAAAAAAAAAATTAAAAAAAAACATTTATATATATATATATATATGTGGAGTTTCAACGCCTTAGTGTAATAGCTGCGAACATTACATCATCCAACATCATGTAATACTTTAAGATAGTTTCATCATCCTCTTTGTCGTTGAGAGGCGCCAGCGAGACCTCACGGGGAAGTCCCGATGGGAAACTCCCGAAACTCTCTGAACTTTATCTATAGAACATTTTAATATCTTATTCACATGCGATTCGGAGACCACTGCGTGAAGGCAGCCTTCCCGTATCATGTCACTCACTGTTAAATATCTATTTCCTTTTATTTCTATTAAATGTTAAGTTTCAATGTTATATCATCGTTGTTATTTCAACTTATGCTGCACAAACCCCTACAGATTTATGTGGGCTTGCGTCCGAGATATGAATACCGAGCTATAACTATTTTTGAACTTTGAAATCCCGAGTAGGGGATGTGGAAAAAATTTCTGAACTGAACTTTGAAATCCCGAGCAGGGGATTAATCAGCCAAATAACTTTTGAAATCCCGCGAAGGGGATAATCATCGAATTGTGCAGCTAAGAAAAAAAAAAAGTGAAATTCTACGCTCGTGTAGGAATCGTAGATTTTGTTCCTGTTTTATATCCCGAGAAGGGGAATCACCCAAATTCTACGCTCGTGAAGGAGCAGAAACTGAAATTAACATTCACTCGAATTTCGTTTTAAATTCCGTCTTGAATCTGCCAAGTAGGGCAGTTGGAATCCATACATTTTCCGAAAAGTGCAGCGAAATATCAGCGAATGGAGAAAAGCAGCAGCAGAAACCTGTGAACATTCCGAAATCACCAAAAAACTGAACCTGTCGAGAAGGGCAGTCAACTTTTCCGTGAAGTGCGAGAAAACTTTCCTGAAACTTTCGAATCATCCTGAAACTTTCTGAAATCTGAATCACCTGGATACATCACCGAAATAATTGGATTATTCTCTGCAAATCAGAAGGGCAGTAGTGATCAAGAGCGGAGAAGTGCAGTTGTGAAATCATTGAATACGAATCTGGTTTGAATCAACGAAACATTGGATTACCATTGGACACGGAGTTTCTTCAATCAAGGTAACTGTGTCTGAAAGCTGATGTAAAATGAGGACATTTAAACGTCAGGATCGCCGAATTATGTGGAGTTTCAACGCCTTAGTGTAATAGCTGCGAACATTACATCATCCAACATCATGTAATACTTTAAGATAGTTGCATCATCCTCTTTGTCGTTGAGAGGCGCCAGCGAGACCTCACGGGGAAGTCCCGATGGGAAACTCCCGAATCTCTCTGAACTTTATCTTGTAGAACATTTTAATATCTTATTCACATGCGATTCGGAGACCACTGCGTGAAGGCAGCCCTCCTGTATCATGTCACTCACTGTTAAATATCTATTTCCTTTTATTTCTATTAAATGTTAAGTTTCAATGTTATATCATCGTCGTTATTTCAACTTATGCTGCACAAACCCCTACATATATATATATATATATATAAGCTAAAAAATTGAGAAAAAATGGTGGGAAAAAAATATTAAAAATCCGGAAAACAAAATAAAGAAAGGATATAATCTCTTCATCAGCTCACACGATTATATCCACAAAAAGGAGTGCTTTCTAATATTGTATCAATACAGCCAAAGCAAAATATATCAATACAATAGTGTGAGGAGCACTCAAAAAAATTGAAACGAAATTAGAACACATTAGGTAAAAAATAAACAAAATATCAAGCAAAAAATAAAATGTAAAGAGATTATATAACAGTACATGAGAGGAAATCTGCACAGTGAGGAGCGAATTTAAATGAACTTACTCGTACCGGCATCTTTCAAGAATGATTTAAAATATTTACGTAATAAGATTGCCAGATTACAAACTATGACAACAGAATCATAAATAAAGTGATATCTTATGGAACGTTCTTACTGCAATACTGAAGCGCGTCAAATTTGTTAATTACCTTCGATGGGCCCGATAATGGATGTGCGCAAGGTAATTTATAGTTTGTGATTAATAAGTTTGATAATTAATTATACATTTATAATAATTTGAGAAAATTAATTATAATTACAAATATATATATATAGGTCTTTTATATTTATAGGTGAAGAACACCGGCATGAACAAGAGCAAGATTTTATGCAACTATTCAAAGAACTATCCCCCGATATACCATTGGTGTGCGTATGTGGAAATCATGATGTGGGCAACACTCCAACACCCCAGACTATTGATGGGTTCCGGCAAATATTTGGGGACGACTATTTCACTTTCGTCTGTGGCGGTGTTATGTTCATCGTGTTGAATTCTCAATATTTTTATGATCCTTCACTGGTAGGTCATATAATGTAATATTATTATTTATAATAGCACAGATAATGTGGTTTATTGGGAACGTACGAGCAATTATTTTCCCTTTATTCTGTGTTTCGACTCTGATGATGGCATAGTTGTTATAGTACCGAAACGTTCACACTTGCGTTTCGTAACTACATTATTTGAGATCTTATACGCTGTTGTTCTACAGTCTAAAATAATGTGGTTAATAGTAACAAACGATGAATTATTTTCTCTTCATTCTGTGTTGACACTGATGATGGTATACTTTTTATAGTACCAAAACAATCATCTGTGTCATTAAACTATATTATTTGCACTTTTACACGCAGTTGTTGTAGTGTCTAAAATAATGTAGTTAACAGAACAAACAATAAATTAGTTCCTCTTCATTCTGTGTTGGCACTGATGATGGTATACTTGTTATTGTACCGAAATGACCACCTGTGTTCTTAAACTATATTATTTGCGATTTTATATGCATTTGTTCTACTCAATAATGTAATTAACAGAGATAAACGATTAAAAATATTTTCTTCATTCTGTGTCGGCACTGATGATGGTGTAGTTGTTATAGCACCGAAACGAAAACATACGTCTTTTAAATACATTATCTGCCCTTTTACACACAGTTGTTCTACTCTAAAATAATGTACTTAAGAGTAACAAACGACGAGTAATTTTCTCTTCATGAGTATTTATTTCTTATAGTACCTAAACGATCAGCTGTGTCCTTAAACTACAATATTTGCGCTCTGTTATGCTATTGTCCTAGTGTCTAAAATAATGTATTTAACACTAACAAACAATGAAAAATTTTCTCTTCTTTTTGTGTCGGCACTGATAATGGTACGCTTGTTATAGTACTTAAACGATCACTTGTGTCCTTAAACTACATTATTTGCGCACTTATAAGTTGTTGTTCTATTGTCTAAAATAATGTATTTTACAGTAACAAACAATGAATAGTTCTTTCTTCATCGTGTGTCGGAACTGATAATTATATACTTCTTATAGTACCGAAACCATCACCCGTGTCCTTAAACTACATTATTTGCGCTCTTATATGCAGTTGTTCTACTCTAAAATAATGTAGTTAAGAGTAACAAACGATGAATTATTTTCACTACATCCTACGTCAACATGATGACGGTATACTTTTTATAGAACCAAAATGATCACCTTAAACTACTTTATTTGCGCTCTTATAAGCAGTTGTTTAACTCAAAAATAATGTAGTTATAGCTCATCATTCAATATTTCAATAAAATCTTCATTCAATGGATTCCTTCTCACATAGGCCTGTTTGGTAATGAAAATGCTGATCTTTTGGCCAAGCAGGCAGCTTCTGATAGCATAGTTTCAAGTCGACCTTTGACCTTCCCTGAGATTAGCTCCAAGATCAGAACCACTATCCAACAACTATGGAATATCCCTCCGGCCCATTCTTGGTACAATGGACGGACTCTTGGTGGGGTACTTACCATGGGGGCTGATAGAGCCATACAGTCCACTATAAGTAGGCTCATAAGTGGACACATCAGGTGTCTCTCTTCTGAGCTTGGGCGAAAGACCTATTCAATGTGCACGAGGTGTAACTCTGCACAGGCTTCTCCCGATCCCACATTTTACACTGTCTTGGCCTGGAGAAGAAAGCCCTCTACTCTGGCCCCTTGCTTGTTTTTGATTTCCTGAAGACTTTCGAGCTCATTGACTTGGTCTAGCCTGCGGCTGACCAAGAGGAATAAGTCAACAACAACAACAATAATGTAGTTAACATAGATAAACGGTGAATTATTTATCTTCATTCTGTGTATCAGCATTTATGATTGAATACTTGTTTTAGTATCGAAACGATCACTTGCGTTTTTAAACTACATTATTTATAGTCTTATAAGCTGTTATTCTATTTTAAATTGTTGTGAATAGAAACAAAGAATCAATTATCGAGCAAAATGTTTAGTCTGGATAGTATGTTTAAAATTGAAATTTCATTCCCTGGTGTCGTGGTGTCCTTATCTATAACATCAAATTTAAAACATATTTTCGATAAATATCATAATTACATTTTTAATCATAAATCATCATCACAAACAAGAAAATCACAAATAAAAACTTCGAATAATCCTTCTCTTAATTGATGCCCTTTAACACAATTCATTTTTGTATTAGAGGACTTTAATTGAAGACCTTCCGGTGATAAAGTGAAAAATTCGCATAAAAGTAAACTTGAAGTAATTAAAAAATTAGTAGCACCTTTATGATTAATTTCAGTAGTCAGTTACTCGACTTATCTATTACTTCAAATATAAATGAGAAATGTAAAATTTTTTAGAAAACAACAACTTTTCTATAGCTTTGCAAAAAAAGTAATAAATATAATATTGCGTGCAGCTTGTAAAAATCGAGTTTATACTGTCCGGGCTAATTTTTCAGGTATTATGGTTATTTATATAAAGTTCATCTTAAAATGTGTTTCAGAAATTTCTTATAAATTTTTTAGAGAAAGCAGATGAAAAGATTAAAAGATCGACAAGGAAAAACCAAATATTGTGTAAACGCAAAAGAAAAGTTGGCAAAAAAAAAAAAAAAAAAGCATATGAGAGTTTGTATGAACCTTAAATTACATATTTTCTAATTCCTTGCATTCTGTGACTCGACTGCTCTTGAAACAAAGGATGAAATTTTGTCATTACTTTTTATAAAAATACTTTTATATAAAAATACGAAGTTATATAAAAGTTACTTTTTTATAAAAAGTACTAATTTTTTTTTATTATTTAACAGTATTTAAAAACTTAGAAAAAGAGACTTATCCTTGTCTTGTAATACATGTAACAAATTTAGAACATAATTTGTTTCAGCAAAAAGAAATTATTTCATTTGAAGGGCTCTAAGGCATATTAGATCTCTTTTGGTGGAAAAAAACTTCGATTTCTAAGTATATAAGATCATTTTATATATTAGTAATGCTGATAGTAACGCGTAGTTGGAAATTTCGGAAAACGTGTTAGGTACTTATGTGAAAACTATACTAAGGAACTGTTTGATGCAAAAATACCACCTTTGAATAAAAGCGTGATTCATCACCTTATTGCCTCGAATCTTTAATTTATAGTAGAGTTTCCTAAACTGTGTGTCCCGACATCAATCGGGGTCGCGGGACCAAATATTTTTACACCAATTCTTTGTCTGATTTATGCGCTAATTATTTTTCTGTGCCAATTATTTTTCTGAAAGTAGATAAAGATAAGACAACAACAGACAAAGAAAAAATGAAACTGTTTCGACGCATTTTTATTGTTTTATTATATTTCCAAGTTAGCTATTTAATTAAAATTTTCACATTGTTCTACGTTTTGAAATTAAAACCTTAAAACTGCAATAGCATATTACAGTACAAATGAAGATACTGACCATTTTTCTTATGCGTTTGTCGGATTTGTGCTATGCTTATTGGGTCTCAAAAATATTCATAGATATTATGGGGTCTCCAAAAATTTTCGTAAATATTATGGGGTACCCACATCAAAAAGTTTAAGAAACCCTAATTCATATTCTTTTCCAACTTCTGCCTGACACATACTGCCGTGGAGAAAGACTGCCGTGGAGATTTGAACATGGACATACTGCCGTGGAGATTTGCTGAAACCATGGTAAGGGAGAGAGGTAACATGTGGGGAGTGGGAAAATCACGTAACCTTGAGATGTTTATTCTAGTTACATAGAATATTGTACTCGAATTTCTGTAAAATAAATTTTTGTTCTTAGGTCTTGGATTTGGCGGAAGAACACAATTCTTGGTTAAACAAGCAGTTAGAAGAAGCCAAGAGTGGAAAATACAAACATGTCGTTATATTTCAACACATTCCATGGTTTCTGGATACTCCAGAAGAGAAGAAATGTCATTATAACTTGCATCCTGACCTCAGACGAAAATGGCTGCCTAAATTTTTAGAATCTAGTAAGTTTAACATTATTTTTGGCTCCTTTTTTCTAAAACAAAATCACGGTTGAAAATTTTTTAAGTAGCATAAAATTATAAAAAATAACTGTTAATTTATTTATGGCTATGAAAATCAGAAAAAATATTTTATCTTACCATCGACAGTGTTACTGTTACCGCTAAAGTTCGAAAGTCGTTAATATGTATTACCTAGATAATATTTCAGATTAAATAGGGTAATAGTCACTCGTGTTAGTCAAAATTTACCATACTAACGTGATTTTCTGCGTTCCCTATTAGAGGAATCATAATAACCTCTTCTCACAGTATCTGTATTAATGCTTTCCAGCATTGATGCAGTTTTAATAGATATCAAATATAATGCATTCCACATATATTTGCACATTTAGTACCCATTAAAACTGCACTAATTACTATAATGTCAGCAGTATTCGATTTAGTGTCATCTCTCTATTAATTTTACTTTTTAGTACATAGCATACTTTTTCATTTCAATTAATACTTATTACCAAAATTAATTAAGCATCCTTAGCGTGGCCTATTACCAAAGTTAATTAAATAATGGAGTTATTTTTTTACATTTCTCTTTAACGAATTAGTGCTATTTCATTATTAATTTTGTTTTATAGTATTTAGAGTATTTAACTTTTTTTTTTTTTATTATTTAAGTTTATACTTATTACCAAAATTAATTATCATTGGCGTCAATAATTGTTGGGCGATTTTTTTTACGATTCTTTTAAAGGGATAATTACCATTGCTTTTGACATTAATATTGCTCTTAACATTGCTTATTTTTAATTTCAATGAGCTAAAATTACCAAAATTAGTTAAGCATCATAAGTGTTAATAATAATATGGCACATTTTTTACAATTCTCTTAAACGAATTAGTACCATTTCTCTATTAATTTTTCTTTTTAGTACAAAGCTTTTTTTTTTTTTAAATTTCAATGTGTACATAATACTAAAATTAAGTAAACCTCATTAGAGTCAATAACAATATGGTAATTTGCACGGTTTCCCTAAAAGAAGTATATTTTCTTCATTAATGGGATACCAGCAACTGACGTAGAGTGGGTATAGATGCTATTGCGCATGCTCATGCATGAACAGAATTTTCCAGTTTATTCAAGATGGTTGGTGTGGTGATTTTCACGGTATACGTGAAAGAATAATAACCTTTTCTCCATTAATTTTGCTTTCCTTAATTTTGCATATCTTAATTTTCATTTCAATTAAAACCTATTACCATTACCAAACATAACTAATCATTAGCATCTATAGTATTAAGCTTCTTCTTTAAGAATTAGTACTATTTCTCCTTTAAATTTGCTTTTCAATCCATTTTTTTTTTAAAATTTCAATTACTTATGATTTCAAAGTATTTAGTTTTATAGATTCACGTTTTAAAAGCATAATTACACTGGTGTGCAAAACTTAAGCAACAAGTGGTTTTTTGGCCACAGCTCCCCAACAAAGTATAAGATAGCCATGAAATTGCAGTAAAATATGCACGTAATTCAGTGGAAAGATTATTTGTATGCAAATTTTAGAAATAAAACGTCGTAGGTGATGTAAGTGTACGTAAACCTTGTGGGTCAGCGCGCGCAGGTCAAAGCTGTGATAAAAGGATGAAAAGAGCACCGTAGTTAAAGACATTCGCTGCAAGTGCAAGTGATTTGTTTTGTGAAACATGTCTTCAAGAAATCATTTATACGACTTTATTCGAGGAAGAATGATTGGGAAGCTTGAGGAGGGGCGTAGTGTGACCAGTGTCGCCGAAGAGTTCGGGATAAACAAAAGTGTTGTTTCTCGTGCTTGGAATGCCTTTAAAACTACTGGTACAGCTGTTCGGAAGGTTGGTGGTGGCCGTCCAAGTAAAACAACACCAAGACCGTTACATTGTCCTCCAGGCGAAAAGAAACCGTTTTCAGTTAGCGAGCGCCATATCTCTGCAACTGTGCAAAGCCACAGGACGACAAGTATCAATATTTACAGTGGCCAGACGCCTCCACAAAGGTAGCTTATTTGCTAGATGTCCTGAACGCTGCATACCTTTAAAAGTTAGCCATCGGCGGCACCGTTTAGAGTGGTGCAGAGAACACGAAACCTGGACACCTCATCAATGGAATCTCGTCCTCTTCACAGATGAGATTCGTTTTAGTGCTACAAGCGATTCTCAACGTCAGTTGATTTGGAAAGAGGTTGGAGCTCGATTTCACCCCAATAACATCGCGGAAAGAGATCGTTACGGTGTCCTGGAGTTGTCGTCTGGGGTGGCATTATGTTGAACGGGCGGACTGAGCTTCAGATCTTCGACCGAGGTTCTGTAACTGGAGACCGCTACTGCAATGAGGTAATCCTACCCCATGTGCGTCTGTTCCGAGGGGCCATTGGATCAGACTTAATTTTTATGGATGACAATGCCCGGCCACACCGTACTGCTAATGTTCAAGAGCTACTGGAAAGTGAAGATATCACACGAATGGATTGGCCAGCTTACTCGCCAGATCTAAATCCCATAGAGCATGTGTGGGATGCATTAGGGAGACGTCTTGCGACACGACAGTATCCTCCTGGTAACACCCATCAGCTGAAAGATGCGTTAAAGGAGGAATGGAGATGTTTACCCCCAAGAACTCCTGGATAATCTGGTGCTTAGCATGAAGAGACGATGCCAAGCAACAATTACAGTAAGGGGAGGGCATATCCCATACTAGGGAACATCTGCCAGTTGTACTTACGCTTCTTCAGACAATCATGTGTAACGCCACTATATGTCAAATAAAGCCTTTTTTTGTTCCATACCCTACTTTAAGCTTTATATTCATTTCTGCGCCATTATTCTTTTACCATCGTTTAAGTACAAAATAATGTACATCATATTCAAATTTCATGTCAATCGGATGATTTCTTGTAGAGTTATGACAAAAAACGCACTTGTTGCTTAAGTTTTGCACACTGAACTTTTACTGAAAATTTCGAACGAATATTAGAATAGGGGGATTAATTTGCTCCATGCAGCAGCTGTCCAAAATTCAAAATGATAGATAGTTCTTAAGTTTTAAATAAAACACACAGACATGGAGACAAAATAATAGATAAAACGTTTTATACAATAAAGAGTTTAGAAATATATTTTTCTATACAAATATTGTAAGCTAAAAAAAATTATACGGATTAATCCTCTATAAGGCCACTTTTTTCTAATGATATTATGTTAAAATATTTTTGGTATTGAAATTGATTTATAAAAAGAAATTCTTAGCTAATTATTTAAAATTGATTTGATTTTTAGAACCATTTTTTATTAGAAAAGTAGGTGGAGATTTTTCAAAATTTTACTTCTGTAAAGAATTAGCTATTAACTTAAACTTAATTTCTATGTTTACTAACTACAAATCAACTTGATGAGAAAGAATCAAATGAACGAACACCTTAAGCACAAACGAAAATTTTTAACCAGTGTCAACATCCACTGATACTCACATTTATGTAAACCAAGTATTCTTCAATGGTATTTTATTTTTATTTTCTAAAGCTGTCAACAGATGGTCGTCGAAATCATAGATGGAAATAAAACTTTCCATCGACATTTAGAAATTAATGAATTAGGTGGGAAATATACTTTCAAAGGATTTATAAAGGATTAAAATAGTTTCCCATTCAAACACAAAACTCTTGAACTTCTGGTGCTCTGTTATAAATAACGTTGAGGCATTTTATCTTTTGTCCCAAAAATGTTCCAATTCAGGATATTGATCAGTTTTTCTATCGATATAGTCATTCATTTTCTTTCTCTGTTCTTCAGATAGGGTTAACTTCCCGTCTCCAACAGTACCTTTTCGAATGAATTCTCCAACTGAGTGATGACCTTTTTCCTCTGCATCCTTCATTATTGCCGCGTATTTCTTAGCAATAGGATTTTGTTCCTGGTACTCCTCAGTAGGAGGTTTATCAGCATACACTTCCCTCCAGAACTCGTTGATGGTGGTCCTCATGAAATCCAGGCTGCTATAATGTAAAATGTCTTTTAATATTTTCTCATCATCAGCCATAAGTAGATTATAATACTCATCTCCCAGGAACTTGGCACATTTTAAAATGGTTCCTCTTGTGTCCGCCTTCATAGATTCGAAAGTTAAAAACAAAATGTTTGGTTTGTCTTTGTTTACGTACCACGAATGAAGATTGTCGTAGTAGTCATTGAAATCGGTACCGTCGTTGATGAAAAGGTCGAAGAAAGTGTCGAATGAACCGTTCGTGAAGAAATAGATCGGGAAAAATCGTGTGTGGTGGTAAAAAGAGACGACACAATCAGCAGGATGCCTGGTGACGTAGATGTACTTGGCATCGGGATTGAAATTGATGCGATCGAATGGTAGATGCATTTTGATGCAATAGGGCTTCATAGCTAATTTCATACCTTCCTCTCCGGTCATTTCTAAAAATGGATTGCTGGCGAAATATTCTTTGGATGTTGTGCATGGTTTGCCTCGTCTTAAAATGGTTGTCACTATCTGCATTATCCAAGTGGTGCCACATTTTGGATACGTGGAAACTACAACTTCCTCATTTTTCGGTCTGTAGTTGCAAGCTGAACGGAAGACATCTGGCACGAAAGAGGGTGGCAAGCGAAATCCGTCAACAATTTCGTATCGGGGATTTTGCTCCATTTTGGCGACTTCTACCTAGGAAACAAAGCAAGCATTGTCAATTACTTCATCAAAAATTTCATTCGCTTCAAAAATGTATAAATAGCAAATAACAGTCTACATGTCTTAAGCTCTTCAAAAATAGGCTCCCATTTACAGGACTTGACACACGTGAATGATTTGAAAAACAAAAATGATTTGAAAAGAAAAAAAAAAAAATTAAGGTTTTCATTGAAAAATGAAAAAATAAAGGTGAGAAACAAAGCTAGAAAACCACAGTAGCCGAGAGTGAAAGATGAAAAATAGAAAAAGAAAAACCACATGGCCGAGAGTGGCAAATCAGGGTGAAACACATTTCCATGCGCTACGGAGAGGTGGTCTGGAGAGGAACTAATGACGTTAAGAAGGGATCCAGCATTCATATGATGAATAAAACAAGATTCCCGGGTATCAAGATAAGCTGATGTGACTGGCGAGGAAATAATTTTGTCATTGTTTGGATTTTATGCCCGAAATTCTAACAATGTCCAGCAATTGATGACTTCTCGAATTCTTAATAACGGGCTATCGCTTTGAAGTAGTAATTTTTTACTTCTTCAGTTTTCGTGGGATTATTTATTTAAACATTCTCAATGTCTTTACCACCGACTTTTATCGGCTCGAGTTGAGCACTAGTCATCTCAACACTGATGTTTTTCCTACCCTTAATCCGGTATTGTTATAATAATTACCCTAGATTACTAGAAATAATTAAATAAGCCTGCTAAAATTAAATTTCATGAAAAAATTGATTTGTTGAATAAAAAAATGTCATATTTATATAGATTTAAATTTTATCGGAAGCAAAGGTATTTCTGTTTACATTACCCACTCATTTGTTAATTCGTTACCCCTGCGCGAGAATTTTTTTTTTTATCAGAAATTGTAAAAATTGGTATGATCGTAAATTGGATGAATATATACGTACGCTTCTAGCAAAAATATTTTTTCATTTTTATTTATCAGGATTTTTCAAGGCTCTTTCGTCAAGGAAAAAAAAGCCACATTTTAAGTGCTTTACACTTGAAACAAAGCTATAATTTTAAACTAAACATGCGATCTTGCCGTGAAGAATTATCTGGGTTTTAGAACGGACAAATAACATGTATATTTTGAGTTATTAATTTTAAAAATAGCCAATTTGGAGACATTTTTTCTTATAGATTAAAATTATCAAACTCAATGCTTTATTCTCAATTTTCACAAATTCCTATGAGCCCAGATAATGCAGCACTGGAGTAAGATTATAAATAAAAATAAACCAAAAACGCTTTTCATTTTCACAAAAATATGGTCTTTCTCCATGTTGACGTTTTGAGCCATTCTCAGAATAAGTATGGATGATGCTGGGTAACGATAGGTTAATGAGCAACTGTTGCAAACTCATAGCAATTGTGAAAATAGCGTATTATTTGCAAGATCAAAGCATCATTTCATGCGACAACGAAGCCTTCGGTAAAGATCCTTAAATAATCATACCAAAATGACAATAAATAAAATTTTTTGAGTTTCATCACCTATATTGATTTACCTACCAACTTTTATTATTTCCGAAGATGATTTTTCAAGATGATGATGCATTAGTGAAAAGACAATCGGCTGTTATCAAATATACTAAACGTCTTATCTTGATTATAACGTGTATTTCGTGATTTTAACAAGTGTAATTCTATTACGTGTAGTTTTACTACACGTGTTATCTTGATTATAATATGTATTTCTTGATTATAACATGTGTATTTTATTTGCTGAACGTGAGGCTAGAACTGGACTGCACGTTCAGCAAGTAAATTAGACGTGTTATCTTGATTGTATCATGTATTTCTTGATTATAACATGTGTATTTTATTTGCTGAACGTGAGGCTAGAACTGGACTGCACGTTCAGCAAGTAAACTACACGTGTTATCTTGATTGTATCATGTATTTCTTGATTATAGCATGTGTATTTTATTTGGGACTGGTATAAGAACACCAACTTGCTCGTAAAATTTTTTGCAAGAAAATGCACATTTTCATTGCTAATAGGTAGTGATAGTTAAAAATAGTTTATTCTTTTAAATAAAAGATATAAATGTTTTGCTACCCGTTTTTTTTTTAAAAAAATCTTTTCTGGATAGGTTGACACTATAACAGGACTGTATCTCATCCGGAAAAAAAACTGGTGATAAAATCATTTCAATATTTTCTGAAGGAATATATTTATTCGTTCAGGAGAACTTAGTAAGCAAATAGTCATCTTATTTCATTTTTACTTCTTCGCCATGAATGTATGAAGAGCTTATAAAGACGGGCCTCAAAAATTTAACAAAAAAACAATTCTGTTTAATAAATTAATTAATAAATGTGATAAATTTTTTCGTTACCACTTTAATTAAAAAAAAAAAACATTTTAAACCCATTTGGTTACTATTTTTAGTTACGTGTTTTAACTTTTTTTACGGAATTTATACCAGATATTTTTATTCTCGATTGTTTGAAGCCTCCTGAATTAAATTATGACATAAGATATATTTTCCATTCCAGGTACTTTAATTCTTAAAGGTTAGGCTATAATCCATGTATACAATATCATAATTGTGTAACATTGTTTTTTTTTTTTAACCTTCTGGAAAACTAATGAAATAAAAGAGTAAAAATTTATTTCCATTTTTTTTCCTAAAAGAAAAAAATTTCGAAAATAAAAATTTCAGTTTAATATATTAATTCGAGAACTAAGTAATATAATTTATTAAAAAAAATTATGACAGTCCTGGTAAATATTAAAATAAATATAAATTATTATTATATTTGTTTTATTAACACTTTAATTTGTAAATTAAAAGGGAAAAATTATTGCAATTATGTCTCGTTATTTTTTATGATAATACATGCCATTTCTGGGTCTTAATCTTACATTAGGTTGCACGACACCCGATTATTTATATTAAATTTGTAACCGAGAAAGCGAAAATTTTGAAATAGGATATTTTTAATACTAATCCTGAAAAACAATAATATGATCAAAATTTGGAAAAAGAATTCAAATAAACAAAATTAAAAAAAAAATGCTTAAAAAAGTTAAGTTGTGTGTTTTTCTTTTAAAAGTGGAAAAGCATTAAAAGAAAAATCTTTCGTAAAAACTTTCTTGCAGTTCAGAATTTTTCAAATGTTAAAATGTTTTGAATTTTAGAATTTTTATTTTTCTCAAAAAGTTATTCCAGTAGGTTAATCATTAGTTAAGGTAGATGAACTATTTCAAACATATTTAGTTAACATAGTGAATATATTTTAACATTATAGCTACAAATCATGTTAAACTAGGCTAAAACATTTAGAAAAAAAATTTCTTCTATTATATGGTAGAATTGAAAACGATGAGTTTAATGCTGTTACTTTTAGTTTTTATTTAAAAATCTGGTTGATTAGTGCCTTAATTTTAAGTTATTTATTGCGCTTATCAATTTCTGGTAAAAATAAATAAATTATGAAAGCAATAAAACTTTCAAGGAATTCGAAAAATTGAAATTAATGATAAATAGAAATCAATAAAAAAAATAATGCACATTATCAAATAAATCGAAAAAATTTGAGGATTTCTGATTTTTTTAAAAATAATATAAAAAAACTAAACTCCAAATGAGGCAATTTTTCAAAGTGACTATTTAATATTCATTTAAGGTAAAATATAAATAAATTAATAAAGCAACAAATCAAACAAATTTTGAAAATACAATTATCTAGTGATAAAGAAAAGGAAATTAAGTAAAAATTGGCATACTTTTTCAACTATTTAAATAAATTCCAATTGTCATGGACACTCGACAAGAAAGCTATAAAGTTAACTATAAAAACTCAAATAGAGTAGGTAAATGTCTCCTTCAACTTTATATTAGAAAATCGACTTCCAACCACGCATGCGCGTTGAATCGATTAAAATTTTAAACTCATATTAAAGCACCTATATTTGTTTTTTTCCACATAACTTGCAAGTATTTTGATATACTATCAGATGATTTTCAAGAGCTCCAGACTATTAATCATCATTAATATTTATGAGGGAGGATAAGAGCATTTATAAAGATCTACAGAAAATATTGATTTTTGATCAGATTACCATTTAATATTAAATTTATTGTGATCGGAATATGAAATTTATTTTTCCATAACTATGAAATTTGAAAAAAAAATTTTTTTTTGATAGTTCTTTTTTTAAAAAAGAACTTTTGATAGATTAATTGCAATCAGGGAAAAATCTTACTTTGATTTCTACGGTAATAATGAAATATATATATACATTGTCTTTTTTTTATATAAAACACTTATATATAATTTTTGACGGGTTAGTAATTTAATTTTATTGTTAATTGGGATAAAAACTCCATTTCATAATTATGAAATTTGAAAAAAAATTTTTTTGATAGTTCTTTTTTTAAAAAAGAACTTTTGATAGATTAATTGCAATCAGGGAAAAATCTTACTTTGATTTCTTGATTTCTACGGTAATAATGAAATATATATATATACATTGTCTTTTTTTTATATAAAACACTTATATATAATTTTTGAAGGGTTAGTAATTTAATTTTATTGTAATTGGGATAAAAACTTATGTTGGTATCTACGACAATAATAAAATTTGAAAAGAAAAAAAACTACTATAATTTCTTTTACTTAAAATATTCATAAACAATTTTTGAAGGGTTTGTAATTTAGCTTTATTGCAATTGTCAGTTTTATTGCATTTACGTCCAACCGTTAAGAGCAATTCTCATTAAAAATATATATAATAATAATAAATAAATATATACAAATTAGTCTTTTAGATGTTTTTTTCTTCTTAATTTTGAAGTCCCAAAAACCAAACTATTATGCTTTTTGTTATGCTTCAAATAGTATTTTAATCTTTTTTAATTGAATAAAATATATGTTTAAGATAAATATAATTATTCTAAAAAATATATTTTTAAATAATTAATTTCTCTGTTGTCAGAGTTTTCTAGCATGTTTAATGCATTTTTTGAAAATCGTTGTTTTTGAGAAAAATTTCTTTTCGCTAACACACATTACAAAAGAAGTTAATGGTTAGTATGAAGATTTTGTTTCAGGTTAGTTAAGTTTTAAACTATCTCTACTCAGTTCTAAGTGTTATTTTTTAAAAATATTTTTATCAAGATTTAAATAAGAATGTAGAGAATTCTTCTTTTAAAAAATCAATATTGAATAATACACTTAGTTCTATTTTTATATATTTATAGTTTTTTAAAGATTTTAGATCAAAACACAGGTAAATAATTATTGATCTAAAAAAAAAAAAAGTTATTTTGATATTTATGAATTACAATTCGTTGTTGAAATATTAATAATTATGATGATTAATAATTATATACATGAAATATTAATAGTTTTTATGCTCAAATTTGAAAAGAAATTTCTAAATTTATGAGAATTTCTTCTGATTCATAGTTTTAGGACCGCTACTTATGAAAAATAAAATTTACATTTTAATTATTGCTGTTTTTAAAAAAATTGCGTCGTAACTAGTTGGATACTCTCTCAAGGTATGAGGTATTTATTTTTAGGTTTTCCTTCTCTGTGTTATATGATAATATGAAACAACTGACAAATAACCGAAATATTTTTAGTAGTTATTAAACTTTTTGTGAAAATCGCCAATGAGGCGACATTTTTCCAGGATGAATTTTATCAAAATCATTGCCGTATTCTTATTTTTTTGCAAACTTTTATGAGCATAGATAATGCAGCCTTGGAGTAAGCTTTTAAATATTGAAAAATTTAGACGACGAAAGCTTTTCATTTCCTCAAAACTCTGGCTTTTCTTCATATTGACATTTTTCTCCATTTTCATAATTAGGGGTGCTGGTTAAAGATAGACTAAACTTGAAGATCATGCATTGAATAATAGTTATAAACTGACATGAATAAACAGTCATGAATAATAGTTACAAACTGACAACAGTTACGAAAACGGTATATTATTCGCAAAAAAAAAAATATCATTTCATGTGACAAGAGAACCTTCGAAAAACAATCTTAGAATATTAAGGGAATATTCGTGATTTTAGAAAAATTTCTTTCTTCATATTTCTGTACTCAAGTTTTTGGATTTCTTTTCGAAAAACAAAGATAACCATGAATGTTTTTTGCTTTGAAACAGTTCTTTTAATTCGCAACGGCACATACGTTGGATGGCATGGCTATATATCTTGAAATACCATAAATGCAGCTGATATCTTATTTTAAACTACTGCAATCAGTAGCCCAACAAAAACTTTAAAAAAAGCTACACAAAAGCATGTTATTAAAAAAAAAAAAAAATTAAATATATCTAAGACAAATTGTAAGAAAACATAATGAGTGAAACTTAAAAAAATTTTACAGAAATTATTATCATAATAGAAAGTAAAGCTAACCTTGCAATAAAAGAGCGCATAAAAATAACGGTGGAGGCGATGTCACAAACTCCATCCCATTCCCTTTATAAGAATATCCAAACAGGAATTTTTTAATAATTTAAATCATTTAAACGGTTTACTGGAGAAAATATTTACTGGAGAAATTATATATTAAACTTATACAAAAATTTGTACCTTGTATGAATGTTAAATTTAGTTAACAATGAATCTAAATCAAAAATAAATTTTATCAGAATCGTACTTAAAATAAAATTAATTAAAAAAAAATCATATACAGTCAAACCCCGTTAACGCGAAATCGCTTATCACGAAATTTCGCTTAACGCGAAATAATTGTTAGGTCCCGTCGATCGAGTCTGAAGAATAGTGTTAATTAATTCTTTTAACGCGAAACCCAAATCGCAAAATACCGCTTAAGACGAAAAGAATTTTTTTCACTCCAAGTCAAAATTTCTTCTTTTACAAGAGTTTGGAATTAGTGTTTTGAAATTTCTACTCCTACCCTCGAATCGAGGTCCCATCCTTCCATAATTATCTCTTTTGATTGGTTGCTGCTATTCTGTTTCGGAATGTTCTTTGCACGTGCGTGGAAGGGGGTGGAAAGTAGTGCATAAGCACACATGATCGTGGTAGAGTCCGACTGTCAGTTGCCCTTGAAATTTCGTAAAAATGAGTCGAAAACAGCAATCCTTGTCCTTAGAGACTAAACAAAAAATTTTGAATGAAGTTTGTGATGGAATATTTTATTTTATTTTATAACCGTAGTTGAACAGCCGACCTAACTTAATGGGTTTACGGCTACTAATGTTCAACTCCGTAGCCTTGTAATTTTGAACCCAATCCAGAAGACAAGGGAACTCCTGGATCGAGTATTGGGAGAAATTTGCCTTCGTGGAGGACTTTTTGATGGAGCTAACCCGCATTTGCGTTACATGGAGAGGAAGACCACGAGAACCTCCCACGGTTAGCCTGACGGCAAGGGGACTCTAACCCATGATCCGTCTACCACTGAGGATATTTCACGTCAGCACTGTGGTCAGTGCAAGCCGGATGCGGAATTCGTATCGACTGGGATTCGAACCCGGTTCGCCTCATTGGAAGGCGAACGCTCTATCCCCTGAGCCATCGCGGCTCGTGATGGAATATTACAGAAAACAGAGATCGCGACGAAATATGGAATTCCCAACAGCACGCTATCTACGATTATAAAAAATCGTGAAAAAATTGAAGTCGCATATGCTATCAATCAATTTGAGCCAGCTAGAAAGCGAATGAGAACAGGGGGAAATGAGGAGATCGAAGTAGCGCTTTTGCGATGGGTGCGTGAAGCAAGGAGTCAGAATCTGCCTTTAACGGGTCATGTATTGCAAGAAAAAGCAAAAGTTTTTGCGGATGCTCTCGGCGTGACAAATTTCGCATCTTCAAACGGTTGGTTAACATGATTCAAAAAGCGTCATGGAATTGTGTGTCATAAAATCTGTGGCGAAGAAGCAACTGTAGATAAGGAGACTGTGGAATCATTTTTGTCTGAAAAGTGGCCTGCTCTTAGGAAAAATTACGCGCCACGTGACATTTTCAATGCTGACGAAACGGGACTCTTTTTCAAAGCATTGCCCTCCCGTACATTGAGCATTAAAGGAGAAAAATGCTCCGGCGGAAAATGCTCTAAAGAGAGAATTACTGTTTTGGTCGCTTGTAATATGGATGGGACCGAAAAATTGCCCTTGTTTGTCGTAGGTAAATCAGCGAACCCACGTTGTTTTAAGAACTTAAAAACTTTACCCGTTGTATATGCTTCAAATAAGAAAGCCTGGATGAATAAAATGCTTTTTAAGAAATGGTTAACAGACTTGGACAGGAAACTATTTCGGGAAAAAAGAAATATTTGTTTGATGCTTGACAATTGTAGTGCTCATAATGATATTCACGGACTAAAAGCGATTAAATGTGTTTTTTTACCTCCTAACACCACAGCAAAACTTCAGCCGTGCGATCAAGGTATCATTCATAGCTTGAAGGTGCAATACAGAAAAGAAATGGTACGCAAGATGATCCATTGCTTTGATAATAAAATTACATTTTCTGTAAATCTATTAGACGCAATGAGATACTTAAAATGTGCTTGGAACAATGTTTCTTCTGAAACAATTATAAACAGTTTCAAGTGCGGTGGGTTCACAGATGGAAAAGAAATGAATCTTCAAGAAATAAGTGAAGCAGAACCAGAAACGTTGACTAATTTGATCGAAGAAGCGGAAAAACGCGGGATTCTATCAGCCCCTTTGTTCAAAGACTACACCACTATAGACGAAGATTTGCTAACATCGGATATAACCACCGATCAAGACATAATCGCTGAACTATCGGCGAAAAATGATGATGTCGACATGGATACAACTGATGAAGAGTCCGATATTGAACAAGAAAATCCAGTTACTTTAAATGAGGCGACATGTGCAATGAAAGTAATTAATCGTTTCCTCATGCAACAAGAAAATGCTATGGATGCATTAGATAACTTAGAACATATAAATGATTTTATTAATAAGTGTTATCTTAAGAAATTAAAACAGAAGTCAATAACTGACTTTTTCAAGTTATTTTTAAATGTTCATTGTTTTTAGTATTTTTAATTTTATGTTAAATTCACTTAAATTTGGAATATGTCTTCATTAGTAACTTTTAAGAACTGTAATATATAAGTAATTGTTTAGTAGTTCAATAATTGTTGACTAGATGCCGCCACTACCTAAACGGTTAACACGAAATTCGGTTAACACGAGAAATTTCGGTGGTCCCGACGATTTCGTGTTAACGGGGTTTGACTGTATTTAAGTAGGTTTTAAAAACTCAATTTCAGTCAATCCTGATAAATCTTGGTAAATTTTATTTTAAATAAAAAGTATCATTTGGCTAATCTACGTTTAGTTCATTTTTTTTCTTTTTCACCTGCGGTTTTTCGAATATTCTACTGTCCTGATAGATTTACATTTTTCACCGGAAAAAATTCTACCCTTAATATAGAACAATTTAACTTTTCAGTATAGACCATTTATTGCTATGCATTATAAGCTTCAATAAAAATTCAATAAAACTTCAAATAAATGACATAAGGGTAATTCGAACAGTAATTTATCTATAGACAAATTATAGCATAAAATATAAATTTGAGATTTCAAAACAGTTGCTTATATAATAGGAAAGATGCGTAAGCGTCTGGTCAGCTTGTGACGTCATAATTTCGGTTCTCCGAAGAAAGGGGAAAAAGATCTCGTGAAGAACTAAGTTTACTATTTATTAACCTTTGTAATGTATGTGTTTTAATTTTTCTTTCGCATTTTTAAATTCATATAAGTATATTCATATTTATATAAGTATATTCATATTTATATAAGTATATTCATATTTATACTCGTATTCCTATTCCTCAACCTCCTCATTTAGTTATTTAGAAATAAAAAAGACAAAATAGGGATAGTAATTTAGCATTTAAGTGTAGATAAAGGACAAAAATTATCAAAATCAGACGATACATTAACGAGAAAGAAAAGATAAAAACACCAAAATACGTTTGATTGTCCTAGTTGAAACACCATCTTGTTCCAAAGTGACTTTTGTGTTTTAAATTATTCCTTGTTAATGATTTGTCTGGTTTGGATACCGTTTTTTCCCCCTAGCTTAAACATAAGTTTGAGATCTTAAATAAGTATATTTTTTCAATACATTTTCTTTAAAAATCCTAAAAATTTATATTAAGGATGGTTATTACGGAACATTCTGAATATTTTGAGCCCATAAAAAGTACAAAATCTTATTTAAATAGATTTAAAAAAAGTATGCTGAATTAAATACCTGAAAAATCAAAGAATTTTTTTTTTTTTAGTTTGATTTGAAAAGGAAAATTAGCCAAATACTTCTCCCTTCCCTCCAAAAAAATAATGTCTCTAAAATCCTATTAACTTGCAGATTTTTCTTTTTTTTAATTTTGCACGCTGTCTCAAAAAATGGGTAACTTTTTGTTTGATGCGTTAAAAAAGTTTTTTTTTTATTACTAAATCAAATTTCTTTCTTGGAATAAAGAACAGGTACTCACAGAAACAGCACTCACTTATTACTGTAAAAATTATCGAAATATGTCATAAATAAAATTTTTATTTTGTGATAACTAAATTTGACCCTCAATTTTTAAATTACCCATCCTATATACTATTCTATGTGCATACTTCACAAAGTAATTTTCACTCATTATCAAAATATCCAGGGGTCAGTCCAGACATTTTGTGAAAGGTCCGGTTTTTGCAAAATTTTGGAAAAATTACTCGTAATTTCTGAATATAAAATAAGCGTTAAGTCACATTCTTTTAACCGATACGGTCCGATTATTACAAAAAACTTTTTCAAGGAATTTTTAAATTGTAAATAGATACAAAATTATGCTCAACACTGAAAATTATAATAAAAAAAAAATTTAAATTTAAAAAACAAACAACAATTGCTGCTACTAAATTAGAGACGCAACATACAAATATTTGGTATTTAGCCTATACTGCTGAACGGAGAATATTCATTTCGGACGAATAAAGGAAGAAGCGTCTGCGGAAGACAAAACTTAGTTCGTTTACATCTGTCTTTCTTCCCCACCCCAACCCCTAACTTGATATACAACCACCTTAATAGAAGATCTGGGTTCGAATGTCATGCAAATTTTAACTATATAACTGAGCAACATAAGGAAAATCTTACTTAAATGAAGGATTGAAATTAAAAATTATAATTAAATAATTAACAGTAACTTTAGTAAATCTGAAGAGTGCTTTCCATTAAAACAGCTAGTTAAGTAAACTATCTTTTCCTAAAAAGTAAAAAAAAAATTCAGTGTTTTTTAAGGAATCAAAGGATAAGAGCGGGGTGGGCCGCCCTTCTATAAACGCTTATGAATAGAACTCATATTGTAAGCTTTTATTTTGATAATTTATTGTTTTAGTCTTCGACGTGATCAAGGCCGAAGTTAAATTGGATGTCATGGAAAATTCAGTTTTATTATCAGGGCTGTTTGTACTCCGGAAGCGAGGAAAAACTGGTAGTAAAATTATTTCATTTCAATATTTTTCTAAAAAGTGAATGCTTTTACTAGTTTTAGTTATAAACTATTATCGATAACTATTTACTTTTTCCCATGCAAGAAATAGTTCTGTTATAATTGTAATCAGGGATGTTTTTCTTCTTCCGAAAAGAAAAGTTGAAATGGACTGGTTTTACTACCTTTGTTTTCTGGAGTACTACAAACAATCCTGTTATAATGTACTTATTTTAAAAGTACCAAATTTAATGGAACCTTTGAAATATTACGTAAGCATGTTTTCTTCAATTTGAGACCTTTTATTCCTCCTAATCTAATATTGGCAAATCGCTAACCCTCCGCATGCTTACATAAAAAGTGGCAACAACCACTGAATTCCTCCCCCCTCTTATATTTTGACTTTTACTGTAGTTATTTCATTTTAAGAATAATAAGAAAAAATTTCAAGGAAGGAAATAACTTTGCATTAAACAAAATATGCGAATTAAAATTCATTTTGATAATAAATTAAATTGAAAACTTTTCAGTTCAACATCGTTTAAATAAACTAATTGAAGCATAAAAAGATTAAGAAAGCATAGACTCTAATCAAATGGCATTCAGTGTTGTTTCAGCCGTTTTTCAATATATTTTATATCACTGCTTCTCTCCAAGGTTAGATTCTTTTTATTTTATTTTCTTTGACTCGGTGTGAATCTCTGGCCAATACTATGCATTCAGCATCCACTATTCCTGAAGCATATTTATTTAATACACCTAATTTCTATTAAGGTATCTTTTGTCAAAACTGGACGTCTGAAACTCCCCCTTATATAAACTTTCTTCACCACCTACCCCGCCCCCCCCCCAAAAAAAAAATTTTTTTTAAATTTTATTTCAAAGTTAAAACTTTTCTTTAATTTTTTTACTTTTTATTTTGTGAATAAAAGAATTTTAGTGTCTTTTGTAGGCACTTTATTTTATTTTATAGCCGGCGTTGAACAGCCGACCCACATCTGAGTTAACGCCTATCAATGTTCAACTCCATAGTCTTGTAATTTTGAACCCAAACCAGACGACAAGGGAACTTCTAGATCATGCAAGATCTAAATTGACCATAGGTTGGGACAAGTTAGCCTTCGTGGAGGAATTTTTAATGGAACTAACTCCAATTAGCGTTTGATGGAGAGGAAAACTGCGAAAATCTCTTGCGTATAGCACGATGGCAAGTTGATTCTAACCCATGATCTATCTACCATTAAGGATATTTTACGTCAACACTGTAATTGGTGCGAGCCGGGCGCGGAATTCATATCGCCCAGCCACGGCTGGGATTCAAACCCGGTTCGCCTCATTGGAAGGTGAAAGCTTAATCTCCTAAGCCACCACGGCTCTAGCACAATCTTTTATTTTATAACCGTCGTTGAACAGCCGACCCAATTTTTGGGTTTACGACAACTAATATTTAACTCCGTAGCCTTCTAATCTTGAACCCAGTCCAGAAGACCAGGGATCTCCGGGATTAAGTATTGGAAGAAATTTGCTTTCGTGGAGGATTTGTTGATCGAAATAACTTACATATGCGTTACATGGAGAGGAAAACCACGAGATCTCTCACGGTTAGCCTGGCGGCAACTCTAACCCATGAGGATATATTACGTCAGCACAGTGGTTGGTGCTAGCCGGGAACAGAATTCGTATCGACCAGCCACCGCTGATATTCGGACCTGTATGACCTCATTGGAGGGCACGCTCTATCCCTTGAGCCACCGAGGCTCTTTCATAGACATGCTCTCTGCCCCTTTTTAGCAAAAATACGCAAATAACGTAACGCTTTGGTGCTTATGCTATATGTGAATAACCCCATAATGTGGTTTCATCTAATATTAAACATTCAATTTTTATAACTGTTTTGTTATATTGGTTCTTTAAATACTCCTATCTTTGGTCATTTTGTTTAGAGGTTTGCCACTGTTTTTTAAAAATTTTTTAGTCACAGCAATATAACTTTCTCTTTCTAGACAGCAACTTTTTTCGCGTTCATTTTTCTCTTCTTTCTTCCGGTAATTCTCAATCGGGTTTAGATGGCGAGGATAGTACCCAGGTGCGATTTTCCAATCCAGCGACGTTTATTGTCCCGCTTTTCTGCCAAAGGGTTAATAACTTTTGATCTAACAATTGGATTTCCACATATCAAGGTGCAATATGAATTAAGAAGTAGACTATAAATATGCTGAATAATTAATACAGACGATATTAGTTTCCACATCGGTATAACTTTCGAATAAAGACATCTTTTTCGACTCATTCTCACCCTCAAATGCAGAGGGTAAAGCGAACAAAGACATTTTTGAAAACGATTATGAGAAAGTATTTATTTTTTCATTCGAGTATCGTTCAGAAGTATCAGTCAGAGTCAGAAAGTATCATTCAGAGTCATTGATTAGAGTGTTCATATCCCTTTGAGGCAGACGGGACGGGTAATTTTTATTCTTTTATAAATATATATTTTCTGGAGCTCTAACTTCAAGTAAAAATATATTTTGGTATTTTTTTACTATAAAAAACAGTCTAATAGCCTAAAAAATATGTTAGATTATAGGAATTATATTTGTACTTTTTTTCATTCACATTCAAAAACTTATCAATAATTGATTTTGTAAATTAACGAAATTTCAATAATGAATAACTGTATCTCTTAGATCTAAATAAGTGCAAATTTGAAAAATTCTTATCTGAAAGTAAGACACGTTTAGAAGATTTTTACCTTTAATACAGAAAAAGACACCGGTGTTTTATGCTGTATTTCATAATTATAAATTATTAAAATGCTAAATTAAATATTTTCCACTTATTTTGACCTAAATGAATACAAAATAATGGAAAAAGCACGAAAAAATATGTTTAAAAAAAATTCGTATTCAAAGAGTTAAGTAACTAGCATGAAAAAAATTCATTATGTTAATCATATATTTAAATTATGTACAGTGAGTTGTAAGAAAAATAAAATATACGATTACCTTACGAAGTGATGTTATCGATGTTAAAATTGAATTTGAAGGCACTTACTGAAAATTATTTCTGAAATTATCTTGAAAATTAGATAATAATAATTGATTGAAACATCCAATTGAAACAGATAAGATTGAAATAACCTTTCATCGTGATAAATGACCGCGATAGGAAAATAAAAAGAAAAACAAAACGGTATAGCCTAAAACTATTTTATCCTTCGTCATCATTTGAAATGAAGATTTTCCTTTTCATTTAGCTTCGAATTGTATTTTAAAGAAGTTCTGTAGAGATGGCTAAGATTCTCTGTAACAGTTAAATAGTATCAGTTATGGAATTGTACCTGTTATAAAAATAATATGTTACTTTCAACGACCTGTTACAAAGTACTAAGCGGAAGTTTTGAACGATTACATTGTCGATAATTTTTTTTTCTTTTTAAATTATCTCTTAGGCATGTTTAAACAGTTCTAAATTACAAAAAAAAGTTAAGTTTTTTTTATCCTATGAATGCACTGTCTATTGCTGCTAGACTGTGCATGGTCCCAGACAAAATGACTTTTTTGCGTCCCTTAATAAAGTAGATAACTTTGAAACTGATTAGATTTGCCCCATAATCATAAGAAATTATATGAATATTTTTTCCGAGTTTAATTTCCAAAAAAAATATTTTTATAATTACTTAAAATGTTTATTTTTTTATTATTGTACGTTTAAAAGCCCTGTTTAAAGCATGTAATGAGTTTGTTTAAAAATTATTAACTACCTTGGCGATTTGGATTTCTATAAATATTTTTCTTCCGTGAAACCAATATTTACGAAGGACATAATATATCACGCCCATGGGCGCCCATAGGAGAGGGCCGAAGGGGCCCGGGCCCCTCCCTAGAAAATATATGCGTAATGAAACATATGCGTATTTGATTAATCATGTATAATTAAAAGTGAAATTAATTTGAATTAATTAGTTATTCAGCTAATTAAGTTAAAAATATTTAAATAGATAAAATTTCCTTTCATTAATTTTTTAATTCATTAAGCTATTTGTCGTTTTCTTTCATGAGCTCCCCCCCCCCCCTAAATTGAAACATAGGGGCCCCCTGATAACGCCTAAATTATTATTGAAATAGAAATCCATCCGCCTTCATCACGTGGTATCCGACGATACTATTTCGCTATTTTGGGGGGAAGGATGTGAACAATCCCGAACAAGGTTGCTATTCGGCGACCGTCTGACAAAACATTTATTTTGCAATTTTTATGTGCATTTTTTAAACATTAAATATTTTATAAATTCAATGATATTTCCCTCTTTTAAGTGAATAATTTGTCCTTTTTGAACAATTTTGCCGCAATATATTTAATTAGCTAGATTAGCGAAAGATGTTTACGTTTGGCCCACAGTAAGGGTTGTATCAATTTCAAGCGCCTCTTACTCCCCGTGCTAAAATTAACTCTTCGTCCGAGGAGGTGGAGCCAAGTGCCAACTTAATTATGCATTATATATAGATATAAAGGCAGAAAGATCAATCACTCGACCAAACGGACGTCACGGTGAACGTTGACATCACTAGTCTAGGAACTAGTTTGTACTCTATATCCACGCCCTCTAGTGAACTGCGGTGTTTGTTTATTGCAGCTGTACATAATTTGTTCTTTTTTTATTTGATTTTTATAAGTTGTAATGATTAATAATAATTGATAACATTCAGTCTCTTTGCCAGAAAAATCTGAAATTCGCAAATTTTATGATACATTTTTTTCAGATTTTTTTAGAGATTTATAATTTGCAAATTTTAAAATTACAAAAAAAAAAAAAAAAAACTAATATGATCTTAAAATTTAATTCTTTATATCATTCTGAAATTCAAATATTTGAAATAAAATGAAACACAATTTATGTACTTACAAAAAATAAATAAAATAAAGAACATTTTAGTAAACATTCCAAGCTAGTCAAAACATTAAATTTCATATAAAGCACAAGAAATTGGAAAATGATAATAATTGTATAGTCTCATTATTGCCTGTGAGCGTTCAATTAGTTTGCTAGCAAAACGTTTTCTCGGTTTTCATTTGTGTGTAATGGAAATTCTAATTATTTTCATTCAAAAAATCTTTCAAATTTCGTGGTTTTCCTTTGCATTTAACGCAAAATTTTATTTGTCTAAATTTAATTTTAAATAATATATAGGTTACTACAAAAGCTTTTATAAACATGATTTTACAGTGATATTCAAATTGCAAGTTACTTTGATTTCTGGGTCGTGTTAAAAGTTAAAAATATAAGAAAAGTATTTCACAACATCCACTAAGATGACAAATTGTCTGTCAAGGATGATAAAAAAATTAATGGTTAAAAAAATAATTCATGGCGATAATGAGCATTTAGCTGTAATCTTATTATTGTTCAGTTATCTAAAAAAGACTTTTTCGTGCTTTTCCTTTGCATTTAACGCAACATTTGATTTGTCTAAATTTTAATTTAATTTTAAATAATATATAGGTTACTACAAAAGCTTTTATAAACATGATTTTACAGTGATATTTAAATTGCAAGTTACTTTGATTTCTGGGTCGTGTTAAAAGTTAAAAATATAAGAAAAGTATTTCACAACATCCACTAAGATGACAAATTCTCTGTCAAGAATGATAAAAAAATTAATGGTTAAAAAAATAATTCATTGCGATAATGAACATTTAGCTGTAAACTTATTATTGTTCAGTTATCTAAAGGATTTTTTCGTGGTTTTCCTTTGTATTTAACGCAACATTTGATTATTTTAATTTCAACTTAATCTTGGTCAAAATAAGTTATTTTTATAACTTTTAAAAACATTGTTTTACGTCGATATTTAAATTGTACATTACATTGATTTTTGGAATGAGTTTAAAATTACAAAAAATATGAAGAGCATCTCGCTATATTCACCGAAATAATTGACTGTCTGTCAAAGACGCTAAAAAAAATGATTTATTATATAAAAAAAATTCATTGCGATTACTGAGCATTTCGCTGGAACTCTTAAAGCGTCAAGCAATCTGAATGATATTTTCGTGGTTTTCTTTTACGTGTAACGCAAAATATGATTGTTTTCTTTAAAAAAAAAACATTCATAAAGGCAGCAATGTTCAAATATTTACATAAATTATGAGTTATTTTATCTTTATTCCTTGTTAAATCTAAACAAAATGAAGAGCATTTGATTTTGGGCAATTAATTAGCAAGGTAGATAGTCTTACGCGGACATTAAGATATGAATTGGGAGATTTTGATACGGATATATATATATATATATATTATAATTTGAATAATTATTCGTGCAAAGGCATTAATAAAGATCGGAAATTGAAAGATAATACAATGGAATTCATAATAAATGCTACGAATAATTATTTTCATGAAAAAGATTTTTATTTTT